>OZ059791.1:10192200-10569350 GCA_964057025.1 Standfussiana lucernea | reverse complement strand
TATGGCTCTCGAATGACGTCGACCGAGGGGCGCGCTCTGGCATACCGTATACAGGGTGGAAGGGACACCGACGCGAAAGCGGAAACCACATACTCAGTACATCATAATTTTTCGTCTGATGTACTGAGTTTGTGGTTTCCGTTTACGCATCGGTGTCCCTTCCACCCCGTATAGGCCCAAAGACATATTGGTGGTCCTAAGGAGCCACTGGATGCAGGTAGGGTTAACAAGAAACTGCTTCCCATAAAAAATCCTTATAGATTCTTAGATGATTGTTAACTTTTGTTAATTTTTTATCTTGTTCTACGTTTTTGTAGTAAGCAACGACTTATTGTCGGGCCTACGATGTCCTCCCATACTTAAGTACCTACTTTCTTGCTGGTTCTTCTCCATGGAAACGACCAACCCGAACCGTGCTTGACGTTTTATAAGTGCCCAAGTAGGCCTATGTGAAATAAAATATTTTGATTTTTATTGAAAATACACATACAATGGAAACAGTTTAGACGATGAGTCTCGACACAGCGCCCGAAAAAATGCGACAAGTGTGGAAATACACAACCAGCTAAAAATTCCGCTTCGATTAGTGGCATCACTCTCTAAATCTGTTTCTAATCTAAAACTGTGCCCTGTATCTAGCACAGATTAGCTAATGATGTTATGTTTTTCAGCCGATCTTCTGGAGCTGTTATCGGGGACCCTATTGGCTGGCGATACCGCAGAGATCGTATCGGCAGCACGCGCCGTCTGGGCATTAGCGGCTAACAATCATAAGGTAAGCATCGACTTACTCTCTTGAATAATGCTTCCTAGCCAGCCCTGAACAAAACTAATAAAGGTATATGCGCCACACTTAGCAGGTGACACTTATCAACTGGACATAGGACTAACACATAAAGCTATTGCTAGCCGGCTCCAGTCCATTTCGCGTTGATAAATGTTGTCGCTCTCTTAAAAGGTTGATGTGTTGAGGAGACAAGAAATTCCTAGTGGCCTTTGTCTTGATATTGTAATCTCTCAGTTGTCTACCTCGTTCGTCTAGTGCTTGCAAGCTTGACTGATGTCCTAGGTTCGATTTCTAGGTCGGGCAAAGTGTTATTGAGTTTTCCATCAGGAATTTATCAGTAGCAGCTACGGAGATTTGGGCTCTGGCAATTAGTTTCGACCCCTATTACATGAGACTTAAACATAACTGGCGAAATGTGGGCGTAGTATTAGGTACGCCCCTGCTTAGCCCTTCGGGATTATTACAGGCGTGATGTTATTTTATGTAAGTTGACTTCTAAAAACCACCTTGGAAAAGTTTAGTGGCAAATTGAGGTGTTTTAGATTTAATTTAATTCAATCTGATCAGTTTCAGCATCATCATAATAAATTAAACAGGATTGAGATTTTCGAAGTTATAAAAATAGAAAAAACGACCTTTTTTAATGTATCGTTTTAAAATGCAAACGATAGCGAGTTTTTTGTTTGTCTATTGGCAAATTTTGATAAATTTAACGTCTTTTGAAGATTAATTTACATCAAAAGTTGTTCGATTTCATCTTTTTAGCGCTAGTTTTTATAACATGTATATCAGTTTAATATAATATTGTGTAACATAAATATTGTATGTTTCATTTGCTTATTTAATTATGATTAGGTTGATGTTAGACAAAAAACTCTTATCTGGGAGCCATCTTCAACTCAACAAGTCGCAAACTTAATCGATTCTATTCTGTTGGGCCTGCGCGATGTTTTACATTTACCAAGTCAGAAAAATAATATCCATGTTCAGCTATTTTCATTTAAATGTCAAACGTATATGATGTGTGCATAAGATTAATGTGTATTCAAGGAATTTGTCCTTGTGAGGGTGATTCTGCAAACATAACGAAATACACATTTGTATTTTTTTATGTATGTCAAAAATTTTCTTTCTGGTTTGTATAGGCTAAGCTGGTGTTGCGGAGTGCGGGGGTTTCAGCAGCGGTGCATACGAGCCTGCAGCGGCTGGAGCGCTCGACGAGGGATCCTGCCACGCAGCGGGCGCTTCAATTGCTTACTTACACTAACACCGTCTTACAAACAACTTGACTGAATTCTAATAAGGATGATTTATGCTACACCGTCCGAGCTGAGTTGCCGATGCATTGAGGTGCTTAGCCGTCTAGCCGACGATGTAGTATGAATAACTTTATAAGAGTCTCATGCAAAATGTCCTTGCTATTGCTCAAATCCGGCTCAATAGCATAAATCATCCTTAAATCTTCAATTATCTTCTCAGGATGGCTTTAGATAGCGCACACGTGGTGTAATGGTCATCTATCTATAAAGTCATGGGATTCTGATAAAGAGTTTGTGAATTTGGCTATGTAGTTATATCTTAATCTCATGTTTTCATTTAATGATTTCGTCGATCTTAAGTCACATGATTCTGTATTTATTTCAGTAAATGGATTTTAAATTTTTAGTTTTACCAACATAGTTGAATGAAGTACCTATGATTTAAATTGAAAAACAGTATTAAGAAATTGTTTGTTATAATTAGTGGGACGAACATTTGGAAACTTCGAATGTATTTAAATGGTAAGTTTGTTGTAATAAATGTTTTATAATGTTATTTTGTTTTTTAAATTTGTCTCAACGTGCATCCAAACAGATGTATTATTTTTTCATTACTATGCAGAAATTTGCAACAAGCAATATAAATGTTTATTTTATTGGCGCAAAAACGTATGAACTTTAAATTTAAACAAGATGATAATATGACAGGTAATTTATTATTCGATTAAATGAATGATTTGGACATTTTTTACTTACATCTATCTTCCATGTTCTTACCGATTAGTCTATTTTTTTACACAATATTTGGCCAGATGCATAGCTGTGTGAATAGATAATCAGCAGTGTATACTGTATACGGGATGGAAGGGACACCGACGCGAAACAGCAGATTTTTTTTGAAAAATGTCTATGTAGGGGTTTCAGAATGATGTATTAAGTATGTGGTTTCCGTTTTCGCGTCGGTGTCCCGTCCACCCCGTATTTACATGTACACGTTCGAGTGGATTGATTGATTTCTGTATGATTAATTGAATAGCTAGGTAAAGATCACTAGTAATATCACTGCCGGGCATCAAACCTGACTGAATAATTATGAGGAATGTGGATACATTAAGATAACACACGTAAAATAAGCACCTAGTAAAGCTACTATGTAACTAATTAATGGTAGATTATACATAAATATATATTTTTTTTCAATAATTTAATAGTGATCCAGCATTTTCCAAGATAATCATACCCACACTACATCATTTATACAAAAGTTAAATAGGCAATACCGTCATTGCCTGCCGTTATTCTAATTTAGTCTGGGTCTGCGTACCATGTCTTCTTCTTCTTCCATTCTTCTCCATTAGTCGTTTTCTCATGAGTCACTTCCTTCTTATCATCTTTCACACCACACAGTCCTTCCATCGTTTCTTTGGTATTTCCCTATTCTAAAAGCCATCCACATTCATGCTCAAAACTTTCCTCAGGACATTTTCCTCATTCCCTTGCATCGCATCACACGCCCATAGCATGACAACCTATTAAACGTACAACTTTACAGTCACCAGTACCACTTTCAGACTTCCTCTTATAAATACTTACTTGCTTACGCCCGCGGCTTCGCGCCATACGTTTATAAATTACAGCTTATGTGTTATTCTGATGTAAAATAAGTGATATACAAGCTAAGTATATTACGAGTACTATAAAGTTTCATCAAATCCGTACCGTGGTTTTTGCGTGCAAGAGTCACAAACATCCATTTGTACTTACATTCTCACAAACCTTTGCGTTTAAAATAGTAGTTAGATTTGAAGCTCCAATAAACATTATTTCATAAACAGTTGGTGTGTCAGACGCATTCAAACTGGACAAAAGCGCCTGTCATTTCGGACATATTCGTGGGTCTTGCACTCATTGACACTTATTTTGACCACTCTAATGACGATGAACATAATCAAACTACTTGAATGGAGATCTAGCGCATGAATGAAACATTTTTGATCTTTTAATGAGTGCTTTAAGGAACCTTTGTTCATTATTTTGAGAGTACATTTGGTACTTTTGTTTCCTGAATTGAAATGGTTGTGCAACTCTTCATAGTATGCGATAGTGGAGCGTAATAAGTCGTTTGTATGCCAACAAGAAGTCCATAATTAAACAAACATTAAACATACCATTTTTCCTGTTTATAGCATTAGTAAGTACCTACTTACGATAGTGTTAATTGAACTCTAGTGCTTTATATGGGTGCGGACGATGTTCAGTGTTTTCCTATTATTCGTCTCACAGTTATGTTCATTTGTTTGTATTAATAAAAGTTTGACAGCTCAGTACGTATCAATAACCAGTAATTGTACGGACCACTCCTACTACTTCTACCAAGTAATTCGAAGCGAATTCATCGTTAAATAATTCCACCTACCACTTCCTGACATAAGACATTGTTATTGATTCAGAGAAGGGTTTATTAGACGGACTTTTAACTTCTTACCAACTTGAGCATACTAAATTGAGTTGGAAGATAACGAGTAACAATGTCCATTGTGTGTTCGCAGTACTAACTCCATCTGCAGCAACTTCAATTGTTTATTTATTAAACATTGTGTCGGTACTTATAGTATAAATAATGGAAAGAGGAACGCGTACCCGCAGTCTCCAGTGTTAAAACTGACAACAAATACTCACGTCTCGTATAAACCAGTCGCACCGCGGCCGGTTCCGCGATAAGGTTCGCTGTCGATAGCGCAGAATCGGCGCACACGGTGACCAACACAAAATTTACGGGAAGTTTACGTTACTTATTATCGGCGTAAGGAGCGATAATCCGCGGTTGTAAGGCGCCGGCTTCGTGTCGATGCGTCCACGCGGCCCTCCGTGTCTGCGCTCATGTCGCACTTGGCCACTCCGCATCCGCCACGCGCTGATCAATAAGGAATAATGAGTCAACGGGACCCCCGGCGCCGGACATATCGCGTCATAGTTCATAGTGTTTGTGTGCTCCGACCCAGTGTTAGTGTAGTGAACCTGCGAGAAGATGGCATCGGTGCAGTTCAACTTTCCGCCGGAGAGCTACTCAGCAGTTTACACTGCTGACGGAACAACTAATCCGAATGTGAGTACCGGTGAGTGGCGAGAGGCGTCGTTATCACGGTGCGATGCCGCCGCGCCGCGGCGTGCGTGTGCACACTGACAAGGCCGCGGCGGCGCACACTGGTGCATTCAACTCGTTTTGCGAATCACTATCTATATTTCTACGAGCGTTGCATTGTGCGGGCTGCTGTCAGGGCTAGCCAGCTATAGCAGCTCGCAGGTGCTGCTAATCCGTGCGATCATTAAAGTAACGACGATATTTACATTGCGATATGGTTTACGAGGGCATTAGATCCGTTTAAACTGCATAGACTTCTTACAAACCGAGTCACCATTCGCTTATTAGATAGCCTAGTTCCGTTACCATACAGGTAAATTTCACGGACTTTAATTATAATAAAATTCTTCAAAAGCTTAAATAATTGTATATTCATAAACCTACCCACTCTCTGCATCTTGAATTTTTGGCAGTTTATGAAGTAGTCAAAATGATGATCCAATAAGAAACCAGTAATGCAAATTCTTGTATTGTTTATGCAGACATTATGTTCTAGCTTTACAACCAGCACAATAAAACGAACATTTAATCCTAACACCCAAGCATCTCGGACAGCCGGCAGCGTTGTGTTGGCTCGGAGCACGCACTTGGGCGCCACATCTGTTTTGTTCTTTGTCCTGCCAAGGTTATCACAGTATTTGTGTAACAGTTTGAACACACGATTCTTGAAAGAAACATACAATTAAAGTATTTTAACAGTAATGAACCTACGTAGCAAGTACGTAGTTGTGCACATTAATATTTAGTTTTGGTTGACGTTTGTTGTTTTAAATTGGATTTGAACACCTATTAATGCAAATCAGAATATCAACAACGTTAACTGTTTATAGTTTATCGCGATGTCCGGGTATCCTACGTCGCTTTTGGATACGTAATAGTACATTATGATATAAGTGCGGTAAGTTGAAAATTACAGTCGAGGTGATATTGCTAGCCCGAGCCGTAGGCGAGGGTTACAAGAAAGCAGAGGCTGTAATTATCAAAGCGCACGTACTATGTCATACGACGTTTTATAACATATTTGCGAGGAAATAAATAAAACTCGGACTTTCTTAAACGAATAAATCTTTAATCACTAAGTTAAAGCAGCTAGAAAAATTAGCGATGCGCGCGCATCAGCGTTTTTTTTTTCAAGGCAAAGGCACAAATACAGCCAGTATTACTAATAAAGTAAATTAATATTTTTGTGTTTTTGTTACAGATAAATGTTTGTAATTTCAAAATTAATTAAATTAAAGAATTAAATGTTTATTTATTATATTTTATCTCCCAAAGTTAATTTTATTCATAGAATGTTGACCACTTTTCTGACATAAAAACTCTTTGCTAAGATTTAAAAAAGTACCGTTCGTTTTAGACGGGGCATCTTGATAATCCGTGCGTTTTTCCTTATTAAAAAGAAACTCGTGCGTTTTACATTACAATAACGCACAAGTACGTAATGAGATACAATGCGATATTGAAATTGGTGTTACGAGCAAATGTGTTATAAATACCAATAACGACGCAGCATCTACCTACAGGCTACAAGAGCTTCTCTAGCTAGCGAGTAGTAACCACACTGAGCAATATGCCATGAACGGTCCATAAAGAATGCTAGCTACTGCGCTGATCTCTTCTGCCATACAGCTACTACAAGATAAGTAGGTATTATGCCAAGAAGACATTGTTGGCATTCAGAAGGGGTGTTGAAAGTTCCCAGCGCGCCATTTACTGTACCTTACCTAGTACAATCAGCTCCAGTCACAAACCTTGCTGTCTTCTTTCCAGAACAACAACTACAATTAAACTGTTCACGTAGGTAAAACTCGCGCCGACACTTGCGAAGAGAAGAAGCACAATTTGAACACTCCTCTTTTAATACTCAGCCCTGAGGACTGTGACCGATCTTATTGATGACTTGTCTTGGCTTGGCGCCAGATATGTCGGTCCTGGGCCTTTTTTGAGGCTTGCTGAAAAGATGGATTCGTACCCCCAAAGGCTGGAGGGGTCCAGCGTTTTATACGTTCAACTCTTAGTCTTTTCCCTGATCTCGTGCTACTGACCAGGTCTCGACTCCAGACTGACAGTGAGTCTTTACATATGCTGTGGCGCCTATGGCCGAAGACGCGCACATTTCCGTATAGAACTGTGATGAATAAGCGTATAAAGATAAACACTTATGATTAGGTAAAACCGTTTTTATGGCAATGAATTCTGTAGTCGTGCTGACAAAAGAGCATATTCCCTAGAGCTTGTTCAGTTGTAGTGCAATAATTATCTCTAGGTTAATCCTATTTTCATTCATCTAGATTTGTGATTTACAGCGGAGGGCACCACCTGGAAAAAGTCGATGGGCCCCGGGATATACCTACCTATTGGTTGCATATACGAGTAGTCATCAGTTTTTCACAACCATTGTTTTCTGGTCATTCACTTGCTAAAAGTGGGTTTTGTGACACCATCTTATAAAGCTAATGAAACAAGGAAGTCGTTCCTGTAATTTGCACGGCAAGTGTCATACTTACATATTTTTCTACAAGGGAAGTTTCAAAAAAATTTCATAACTTGACCCTAATAACGCTTACAGATGTACTTTTTGACATTTGGTTTTTGAAGGATTCATTCGTTCATGAGCTGATAGCTAAAGGTATCAGTTTAACATCCCGTACATTTCTCACAATCCACAGTTAATGATGGACAGGTGGGATATTTCCAAAAAACTTTTAAAGCTTGATTACTCTAAAACAACCCAGTTTGGACCCCAAATTAAAGTATCATCCATTTTAAGGAGTGCATCCAATTACCAATCACCCTGTACATATATCGTTGCAAAAAATAGCACTATAAAGTTATAGGTTCGGCGGAATTTTCTTCAAATACCCGGATTTTTTTCCGGAAATCCCAGTAATGGATCTGGGACCCTAAGTATTATATGTTTTAGGTTTACAGTATCTACCTTGACAGTAGCAAATACACTATTGTAATAGTTGACAATCGGTTACTGACTCGAGGAATGCTTACAAAAAAGTCACAATGTCACGGTTCAACGAAATTATCCAAACCTGTATTCTAACGAACTTAATTGTTTGGATATAATCAAAGTACAATTTCGTACTATTGTGACCAGTCACCGGATTTATGAATGATTGGAACCAGGGTCTTATGGCCTTGGCTTTAAGACTGCATAGTCCGCACACGATGACTGATACAGTGCTATCGGACACCGATCAATTTCGAGACTGACCAAATCAGGCAGTGTCAATAAAGCCATTACCTACGTCATCGTCAAAGGGACCAATGATTTTTAGAAGTATATTATTTCCCGGATAACAAAAACACAGTCGAAAATTGTGACTATATATGCGGTATTGAAACTTCTTAGACTATTGTAATTGCTGCTGGCACGAACGAACTAATGAAGTTACTTTAATAAGGGTCGCTAAAATAAAATCAGCAGTTCCATACGTTTTGACCGTGTAGGTACTGATTGCAGTTTTTTTTTTGGGGGGGGAGGGAGGCGTGCTAATGGTTCTTCTTCATGGTCAAAAGAAAATCTTCCTTTCCGAGGCGGAGTGCAGCAATTTTAGTACGCCACTGTCAACAGGTACCTGGTACCAGGTATAGGCAATAATGGAAAAACATTCCCATCACACTTCACTACTTATAGAGTAGTAGCACTTCGTAACAAAAATTACGCATACGTACGCAAAAATTGTGATAGCTCGGCTCATAAGAATGACGTAAATATAATTTATAACCTATAGCACCCCCGAATAACGTAGCTTTCTACGGCTGAAAAAAAAAATAGAATCGGATCAGTAGTTCCGAAGATTATCCCCTACATACAAACTTACAAACTTTACCTCTTTATAATATTAGTAAAGATTTAGAAGATCCATGTACACTTTGTACATACCTATCTATTTACTTTACTCCTATCAGCAGATAATACATATCAAGAAAATAGATAAATACGAATAAGAAGATCAAGATAGTATTACCCCCCGACCGCCACATACCATTTGGTCGATAGCGTTTATTTTTGAATGATGGCGACAATACGCAATTGATGAAGGAAAATTGTAAGCTGTGTAAGGTGCCAATTCTAAATTCGAAGAATAATGAATGACATGTATTTTTATCGTATCTATTTCTAGACCATGTCTGGCTAGCTGAAGCTGAAAAAAATGATGAAACACGGAAAAGGGAGTACCTTCAGGGTGAGCCGAAATTAGGAAAAACTGAATGTTGTGTTCACTAGAAACACTAGTTAGGGTTTAGAATCATCATCACCTTCCTGCCCTTGTCCCATTCTCCTTGGGGTCGGCGCAACACGTTTTCTTCTTCCATTCTCCCCTGTCAACAGCTGTCATCGCAATATAATAGCTAGCTCCTTTCTCTTTCATATCATTAGGGTTTAGAATAAAACCACCAAATTATCAGTAAGTAGATGAATCACTTTAAGGTACGTCTACTCTTGCTGCCCGGGTTAAGTGAGGACCAATCGTCACGGAACCTTAAAGCTCACGCTACGTTTATTAGTACTTAAATTACATCTCTTGTTTTTTTTTTTTAATTAGTCCTTATTGTCCCACTTCTGGGCAAAGGCGTCCCCAATTTTATCGAGGGTAATTTAAGAACTTTCACAGTCTACAGCCAACAAACGGTACTTCATGTACTTCTTTGCAAAATTGTTTTTGTGAGATGCCAAAATATTTGTGCCCTCGCGGTTTATTAATTTAATGAAATATTTTTCCTGTATAATTAAGTATTATCATAATATTATTACTGGTCAAGTTTCATAACAGGATTAACTTGTTCGATTACGGTTAAACAAGTTTTAACCTATTCTTTTTCACCCTGATTTAGGCAAAGTGAAGTGGTTTGACATTTTGATAAATCGTCTATTTACCAACTGTCGGGCCTTAAATCTGCATCACTATAACTAGTATAAGTTAGTTTACTTATGTACTTGACTAACAAAAGATCATGGCAAATCTACCGTTGGGGATACCACTCAGAATAAATTAAAAACAAACGAAGACTGTCCCAATTTGGTGATTTGTCAGCAGCACTAAGTAATGAGTGTCCTGCGAACAGTGATTAGTTTTACCGACAGTATTTTTTACATTGTAGATTCACGTGAACTGTTAGAATAATTATACAAAACAATGAGGCTTTGAATATGGCTCCATATTAAATCAATAAATACCTACATATCACCAGATTTGCTGAATTTCCTATTAGGAAACGTGATACTTAGGTACTTACTTAAATAAAACAAAACATTCTTATTTATGTCAATTAAATGTAACTCACGTAGTTCCTACCTATGGATAAGTCTAACTGGTAGCCATATAATTATGTAAATGAAAAAGTTTGATTACCTGTTATATTTTATTATCTCGGCAGGTGAAGTGCAACCTCAGTGACTCGTGCGAGGTGTCAAGCTCGCCGGTGGGCCTCGTCCACACGCCGCCTTCCTCGCTATTCAGCTGTTTCCATTGCGCTGTAAGTTAATTCACTTTTTATAATACCTTCTTACACCTACCCATTTGCCCTAGTCGGTACCCAGCTGTAAATGTGACACAGAGAGCTTTGGAAAGAAATTGTCATTGTCACACTGAAATCAGCAACGGGTAATGATTTACAAGGTTGACGTTTTCTGAAACTCGATGAACAATCGCAAAGTTTAGGCATAGTTCGACTGACTCATTGGTGTAATTGTAGTGATTGCGACAGCGACTGCTGTATTCAGACCCGAGGTGTCGGACTTGAGCAGGATATTTTAATTAGCATCTTGGATTAACTTTTTATACCCGATGGGCTGGCCATGCAAGCATAGGAATTGGGTCAATCTGGGGAAATCTTGTATTGGTAGGTTGTAATTAGGTACGGTATATTCTTGTAAATTTTTTCGACTACCTTTCCGAATTGAGATTGAATTGCGACCAGCAATCCGTAATTTTCCATGTAAATTGTAATATTATTGAATGCTATAGAAAAATTGTGCCTAATACATTCCCGTGAAAGGAAGTGCACTGGAACCTCGGCTTGAAGAAAACAAATATACCAGAATAGAAATACTTAATACATATCCGAGGTTACTACATAATATATGAGCTCACTTGGCTCGCTTTTTCATCCTTCCTCCATATCATATCCAACATAGGTTGCTGATTAGAATTTTTCATGAGTCGATAGAGTCACTTCTTTAAGTACTAGCCTGGTGTAATAAGAAAAAAAAATACTGAACAGGTGGGACGAAGTTAATACTAGTCGGATTTTCCATGGGACTTTTTTTGTTGAGTTCCTGGTGGCGTGAAGAAGAAAGTTAAATAAAACAATGAACAGACAAACGGACCAAATTGGCGTTTCATGGATGTACACCGGTCACACTATTACGCCATAATACAAATTCGTCAAACTGCATGTAATTCAGAAACGAAACAAACGAAAATAAAATAAAAAAATAACGTCGCGAGCGCCGAAATTTTTTTATTGACTACTCCACACCTCTCGGAACTCGAGCAAAAAAGTCCCATGAAAAAAGGAAACAGTTAGAAAAGGATACTGGCAGCTATCAATCAACTCCCTGCCTGATAATAAAAAAAAACCCACCACTATAAATTTCGTTCCACCTTTTGTTTATTTGCACTCGTAAATGGATAAAGCAAAGCCAAGATTTTAAGGCAAGGACGTGCAAATATTTCGCCCCTTAAAATTATACTAGCGGCGCGCACGTATGTATGTAAGTTCCGTAACCATATTAAGGTACGTACCTTATTGTATTGTATTGTATTGTATAGCGGGCCGGTGTCCGCAACTCCACGACCAACGCGCGTATTTTGCGTACGGGTGGGAACTTTATTCGATCCACCCCAGTTCCCCGAGAAAGGCCAACAAAGCCTTGATGTTGCTGGCTATCTCGCGGAGAGTACCTGGGTTACCGAAGTACTTTGCCCTGTATGAGGCAACCCCTGGGCAATGCAGAAGCACGTGGGCTGCTGTTTCGTCTTCCCCCATGCAGGCTCGACACAGTGGGCTATCTGTGGCTCCTATGACAAAGAGGTGTTTATTAAAAGAGCCGTGTCCAGTGACAGCGGCTGTAACCGTGCGCAGCTGTAGTTTTGACAGCCGAAGCGCCTGTTTGGTGAAGCGGCCGTCAATGGTAGGAAGGGCTTCCTTGGCCTGCCTGCACTCACCATGGTCCAGCCACAGTTTGTGGTGCTGTTCACTAGTGCGTTTCCTTACCAGTGTGCGTAGAAACCCGAAAGGGAGAGGCACGATGGGTTCAGGTCCCACTACTGCCATGCTCGATCCCCTTCTAGCAAGCTCATCCGCGGCGTCATTGCCTCGGGAGTCGCTGTGTCCTTTGATCCATTGGATGGTTATGTTGTTGAGATTACCAACCTGGTTCAGGCGCTGGTGACATCGCAGAGGGCGATGGCCGTCAGGGTCATACGGGGATATCGCACGATCTCCTACGAGGCGGCTTGCGTACTGGCCGGATCCCCGCCGTGGGACCTGGAGGCGAAGACCCTCGCGACGCTACATCAGTGGCGCGAGGAGGCCAAGGATCGGGGCGAGACGCTGGTGCAGCGACAGATAACGCTGCGCCGGTCTCAGCTCCGGCAGGTCATGGTGGCGGAGTGGCGGGGGAGGCTAGAGCTCCCTACCGCCGGCCTCGACACAATCGAGGCGATCCGGCCAGTACTCGACGACTGGCTCGGGAGGAAGCACGGCTCCCTGACGTTTCGGGCGACGCAGGTGCTCTCGGGGCACGGCTGCTTCGGGAAGTACCTGTGTCGCATAAGCAGGGAGCCGGACGCTCGGTGCCATCACTGCGTCCACTGTCTGGAGGACACGGCGCGGCATACGCTGGCCGAATGTGCCGCGTGGGATGAGCCGCGCCGTGCCCTCGTTGCAGAGGTGGGAGGAGACCTGTCGCTGCCGACCGTTGTTCGCTCGATGGTTGGCAGCGCAGAGTCCTGGGATGCGGTGATGTCCTTCTGCGAAACGGTCACGTCGCAGAAGGAAGCTGCGGAAAGGGAGAGGGAGATGACGAGCTCCCACCCATCCCGCAGCAGACGCACCGGGCGTCGGCAGAGGGCGGATAACGCCCTCTTCCGGCCCCCCTAAACTGGTCCAGGGGCGACGGATTCGGGGACATCCGTCGCCCCCCAACACACTGGACCCGAGACGGTGGCGCGTAGTGTTCCACGCGCGCCTCTCTATGACGTAACGGGGGGAGTTTTGTACACCTCACTCCCCCCCGGGACGAGGCCCGCAGGTCAAGCGGGCCGACACTAGTCCGGGGCAGCGGAAGTCGCATTAGTTCCCGCTGCCCCCCGACGCAAGTGTGCGAGGGAACACCGGTGTGGTTTTAGTCAGTACGAGTCTGACAGACCCCTCCGCTCTCCCCAGGGCGGAGGACATCCATTGAGGATTTCCACATCGAGAAAAAAAAAAAAAAAAAAGGCGCTGGTGACACTCGTGTATTAACCCAGAGTTAACTGTGTGGTTGTTTAGTGCAAGCAGCACAGCCATGCTGTCTGAGAGTATACGAATTGAGTGGTCCTTGACATCCCTGGCTAGGATGGCTGATGCGGCCAGGGAAATGCCCATGCATTCTGCCTGGAATACAGTGTTGTGGACCCCCAGTGGTGTGGCTATGTGGATATTGAGGTCCTCTGAGAAGACTCCAGCTCCAGTACCACTACCTGTTTTGGATCCGTCCGTGAAGATCCGTAGTTCTGCGGGGGTTAGCCCCTCGCAGCGGTGATCCTCATGGAGCTGGATTTTGTATTTCTTGTCGAATACGAACTGTTTGGGTACCCGATCATTAATGGCTTTCGCCAGGGGGAACTCGTTGTAGAATCCCTCCAGTAACGCAGTATGTTGTGTTTCTTTCTTACCCCAGAGTTGAAGTGTTTTAAGGCGTACTGCCGTCACCGTCGCCTCCTGTTGTATGAACAAATGGAGCGGTGGAAGTCCCAACATGGCTTCTAGGGCAGCGGTCGGAGTAGTCCTCATGCAGCCTGTAGTCGCCATGCAGGCAAGCCTTTGCATGCGTTGCAGTTTGTTTGAGGCTGTGATCAGTTTAGTGCGGGGCCACCAGACCACCGCCCCGTAGGTGATCATGGGCCGGATCACCGCGCAGTATAGCCATAGTATAATTTTGGGGGATAGGCCCCACTTCTTACCTATCATCCTCCTGCACTGCCAAAAGGTGATGCAGGCCCTGTTGAGTTTGTTGTCTAGGTGGCTACTCCAGTTTAACTTACTGTCCAAGATGACACCCAGATATTTGACTTCATTGGTTAATTGGAGCTCTGTATCGAAAAGTTTAGGTAGGCGATAATGGTCTAGTGTGCGTTTTTGGGTAAACATGACCAGTTCAGTTTTTGTGGGGTTCACTGAAAGGTCAAAGTCCCTGCACCACCGTTCTACAATTCGTAGCGCCTGTTGAGTGAGGTTGCAGATTGTCCCTGTCACTTTCCCTGAAATGAGGATAGCGAGGTCTTCTGCGTACCCGATTGTGTAATAGTGTTGCGCGTTGAGTTTAGTGATAAGATCGTTTATCACCAAGTTCCATAGGAGAGGGGATAGCACACCTCCTTGGGGACAGCCTCGAGCTATCAGGGCCATCTGCTGGTCGTCTGTAAGGCGAACCGCCCGTTTACTTAGCATGTTAGTTATCCAGTCTATTAGTACCTGTTCTACCCCGTGTCGGGAGAGCGCGGTGTTGATACTGGAGAAGTTTGTTCTATCGAAGGCTCCTTCGATGTCTATGAAGGTGCCCAGGCAGGTACCCTTCTGATGTATCGCATCTTCTATCCGGCTGACCACTAGGTGGAGAGCGGATTCTGTGGACTTACCCGAGCTGTACGCATGTTGGTTGTCGTGAAGTGGTATAGTTTTTAAAACGCCGTCTCTCAGCTCTCTCTCGAAGATTTTCTCCATGGTTTTTAGGAGAAAGGAGGTCAGGCTGATTGGTCGGTGGGATTTGGCGTTCGTATAGTCACTCTTACCTGGCTTCGGGATGAATATAACTTTCACTTCCCTCCATCCTTTTGGAACGTAGCGAAAGGCCAGGCACGCTCTCACTAAGGGAACCAGCCTACTGGCGACAGAGGTCCCTCCCCACTGCAGTAAGGCAGGGAAGACCCCGTCCGGACCGGCTGCCTTAAAAGGATGGAAGCACTGGATCGCCCACTGGACTTTCTCCAGTGTTATCACTTTGTGTGCGTAACTCCAGTCGTTTGCTGTTGGTGTTTGAACTGTCTCGTTCCAATCAATTACCTGTGCGAAGGCGCATCCTGGGAAGTGAGTTTCAATAAGGACGCGCATCGCCTCTTCTGGTGATGTGGTGAGCGTATTGTCAGGTTTACGGAGAACAGCAGGCCCAGTCGTGTTCTTCTGTGCCAGTATTTTCCTTACCCTATTTGCTTGTTGGCAAGTTTCAATGTTGCCACAGTATTTGCGCCACCCATTAGTGCTCCTGAATCGGATGCATTTTTTGTAGCATGATTTGGCCGCGTAGTAGGCGTCCCAGTCCCTGTCATCACAGGTGTTCATGGCTCTGTTTAGAGCCGTCCTTACCCTCCTTCGCTTGCGTTCCAGATCCGCACCCCACCATGGTTGCTTCCCTGGTGTTGTGGAAGGAGTGGTTTCTGGACAGGCGGATTGGTAGCTGTCTGTCATTGATTTCGTAAGATGACTTACACGTTCGTCGATCTGCGTCGTGTCCTCGAAAGTCATCTGGTGGTTGGTTAGCGCAAGCTTGGTTACGAGGATGCGTGTGTAGGTAGCACGGTCTGTGTTGCGCGGGTTGCGCCGTGGCAGTGTAGGTGTCACACAGACCTGTATATCGAAGCGGATCCACCTGTGGTCCGAGCAGGAAGCCTCCTTAGAGACCTGCCAGTCGGTGGTGATGGCCGCTGCGCCCTCTGATGCCAGAGTGAGATCAATAATAGTGCGACTGCGTCTGGTTACGAAGGTTGGTTCGATACCTGTATTTAGTAGGGTTAGGTTTGTTGTGAATAGGTAATCAACTAAAGCCTTACCCCTCGCATTTTGCGTGTCCATACCCCACAGAGGATGATGAGCGTTAGCTTCGGCACCAATGATCATCTCAAGCCCGGCGCACTCGCAATGACTTACGAGGCGGGCGAGGTCATGCGGGGGCGGCTCCTCAGCCTCAGGCATGTATGCCGAGGCGAAGATGACAGCAACCTCTGTGTCTGCACGCTGTATAAGAAGCCTAGCTGCAGAGATATCCCTGCAACAGAAATCAGTTAGTGGCTGTGTTTTTATGTTACCTGTCGTATAGATGCACGATCTTGGTTGATCGTGTTCTGTGCTAACTAGGAGCTTACCGCCTAGATTGGAGAGTCCTTGTATGAGGCCGGCCCTGATCCACGGCTCTTGGATCAGGGCAATGGCCGTTTGTTGAACCTCCAGCCACTTACGCAGCTGAGCCGTCGCGGTTTGACTGTGGTGGAGGTTGGCCTGCACGACTTTACAGGTTGACGAAGGGAGGGCCATCGCTGGTCATTCCATCTTCGTCACCTCCCAGTCGCAGCCCGGCAAACAGATCGCCCGCGTCGAGACCGTCTCCCTCCAGGTCTGAGGCCGAAGACAGAATACTGTCGTCGATCTCTTCGCCCGATGAGAGCACGGCGCCCACGCTGGTGGCGGTAGGGGCGGCTGGCGCTGCAGGAGCAACCGCGGATGTTTCCGCGATGTCTAAAGCGGGAGTCGCTTCCTCCCCCCGTGTCACAGTGCAGGTTTCTGTGGCCTGGTCCCAACCCTGAGGGACATCGACAAATCTGCCGTTCGGACCCTGAAACTTGATGTACACCGTCCCCACACCAAATGAGAGACGGCGCTCGGCTTTCATCAGAGTCGGAATTTGGTCCTCAGGGACACCGACCACCACAAACCATGCATTGGGTTGTTTGTCGGTATGCAGAAGTACCCATTTCTTGATGCCGACCCAGGAATTCTGATAGCACAGAGCACGCCCAATGTTGTTCGGCTCTGCGAAGATTCCCTGCTCATCCGGGATGAGTATGCCGCATCTGACTCGCCTCTGGATATCCGCCTGCCTCCTGACCACTAACGTGGTGTTAGTAGGGGGAGGCATCTCGGAGATGAGTGTTTTAAGCCAGGCTAAGGTATGGTCGCTGCCACACCACAACCTGAGGGCTCCACCAGTAAACACCGGCCTTGCTTTGAAGGTCGGTGCGGGTGAGTCCTGTACGGGAGCTGATGACTCAACGATTATCTTCCTCTGGATAGCCGCGAGCACCTGGTTGGACACCTCCTCGCTGATGAGCCCCGTGCTGCCGCAGGTGACTGCGACGTCAAAAAAACGCGTCGTGCAAGGTCGGAGCTCGCAGCTTGGGCGTAGCTACGGTTGGCGGCCCGTTTGGATTTATCAAGACGCGGCCGCTTGTGCTCTCCCCGAGGTGAAGAGGTCTCGTTGAGAGCCCGCTTGGCCGCGGCCTGATCCATCCGGACGGGTCGCTGTGCTGATTGCTGTACTGGTCCCTCCGCGGCACTGGTTGACGGTTGGCTCGGTCCGGGTCGACTAGTGTCGGCCACAGCCTGCGACCGCATGCCTGCGGAGAAGTTGACGTTACCGCCGGCCGTTGTAGTCGGACCTGCGGCGTTGTCCTGTGTGTTTGGAGTCTTACCTTTTCTCCATCTTTGACGCCGCTCCTTCTTAGTCGGTCTATTCCTAGAGGGAGCTGAGGCTGATTGCCCTGAGGGGTCAGCGTTACGGCGTTGTGTTGTCTGCGCGTTTCTTTCCTTCCTACTATTGCGCCTTTTCCCCTGCACCTGCCAGGTGAGCGCGAACACATCACCAGTGGTGCTGATCACCTCTGGTTGGCCAGTGACGGCCATCAGGGGGGGGGGCGGCTTGAGGAGCCATAGGCGGAGGCGGATGTATGAGGGGAGCCCTTACACCGGAATTAACCGTCGTGGGGGGCTGTGTACCTGGAACAGAAATAGGATCGGTACTGGTCCCAATCAGCGCCGATGTCCTTTGTTTAGTCCGGGACTTAGTTTTGGTCTTGGCCGCGGTTCTCGCCGCTGCCGGACCGGTACCCGCGCTAGAGCTCGCTACCTTCGCAGCAGAGTCTCCAGGGGCGAGAGAGGTGCTACTAGCACCCCTCTTGGGAGTATCCTTGGCTTTCGCCTCCACTCCGGTGTGTGTTTGCGTGTGAGTAGTTGTTGTTAGTGTAGTGTGCGTGTGTGTGGGGTCTTTGTGAGTATTTGTCTGTGTTGTGTGTGAGTGTGTGTTTTTGGTGTCATATGGGCTTGATTTATCCATAGTTGCGTATGTGTATGGTTCATCTCTCTGGCTTCCCACCCTCCTCGGAGCCCGCACCTGGGAACGTCTTACTACAAACTAGTTCGAACGTTAGGATTACCATCGAGATATAGGAGCGTGAGGCTGGCTTACAGTGCGACATCGGGTGCTTGATCGGGTTGGCGTAGGGGACTGCCCGTCCCTTCCGAACTGATCAACCCTCACTTACACCGTCAGCATGACCTTAACCCACCGCTTTGGCTGTCCGAGGACAACCTCCGCGGACCTCCCGCTCCTCGCCATGCCCCTCTAACGGGACACTGTGGCCATTTCCCCAACCCCGGCTATTGGTTGGGGCCACCGTTTCGCTTGAAATCCAGACCAAAGAGGGCGTGTTGCCTCACGGACACATTACCACCAGCGCCGTTCGGCTCAACCCTCCAGGACTCCTTCATCCCCGCTTACGGCGCTCAACTGCGCAGGTCCTAGCGCAGGTGACTAAAGATACCTGCTCGTCGCCAGCTGGCTTTTAGTGGCGGCCAAGCCCACGGCCACTCAGTCACGGAGGGTCGTGGTTAGGTTAAAAAGGGCGCCTGGTGATTTTTGTTACGTCTATTTCTTAGGGAATTAGACCAAAAACAGGGCGGCAACCACGTGAAGGTGAATCCACCAGACTTGCCTTGAGGATCTATGCGACTGTAGCGCTCCCCCTCAAGACCCCGCCACCTTACCGCCTCTGAGGGAGGTGGTAAGGTAGGCTTGCATCTATACTACCAAGCAAAGCAAAAGCAAAGCATGTCGTTGTGCAACCGCGAAAGCATAAACACAAACCCTCCCCGGGTACGGTACGTACCTTATAATTACTTACTAAAATGAGGCACGGTGTTAGGTATGTAGGTACTTGAGATTTAGGTTTGTTATGTATTCTGTGGTGTGGGTAAGGTCAGGTTTATAATATAACAAGCTTTCAGTTATCAGACATTTTTTACACAAGTTTTTATATGTGTGACGTCTTTCTTTTTTTCGTTATCTTCTCAACAATCCCTTTTAGTTGATACCCATATCATGGGGGTGCATAAAAAATTACTAGTCCGCCATCTTTGAGAACCCACTATATTGGATTTAGAATGACGTCACTTAGCTAACCATGCATTGTCATCCAACTAAACGTGTACGCAAAATTTCAGCTCATAGGTTGGGGATAACTGTTTTACAATTCCGTTGTTGACCTAAACAAACTCGTACAAACACTGTAAGTTGAATGAAAACCAGTAAAAATAGTATGTTTTTCTTATTCATTCCTCGCCAACAATAAAAAACATGAATCTTCTAAAGTCGTTACTTATTTTTGTTATTAGCTTACATTCTAGGAATAATAATTAACAATTAAAATAACTAATCAAAAGTTATGCTAATGAATAAATAAAAAAGATACTATACTAAGTCTTCTTTTTATTCGCATACATATGTGCATCTGATGTTACTCCTATTTTAACATAACATAACATCACGCCAGTAATTCCCTAAGGGTTAGGCAGAGGTGTACCTAATAGGACATCCAAATTTCGCCAGTTATGTTTAAGTCCCATATAATACGGGGCGAGCCTGTTGCCATCAATTTGGCGCAGTTTATGACTCCGTGACTGCTACTGAGAAATTCCTATGGGTAGAATCCAATAACCTGACCTGGGAATCGAAGCTAGGACCTTATAAATCCCATATTCCAAGGCGAAGTGAAAGAATTTAGAAGAAGATGTTCTAATCTCTTCTAAAAGACTTATGCTGGAAGAACTATGTATGTATTTCTTATAATTGCTAAGTGTTTTTCAGAAGTTTTTGTCTTCACTGCAAATAAAAGAATAATAAAATTAAAAATAATTACACCTTTGATAGCATAAATGGATAAATCAATAAGTATTCGTAGAACGCCTACACCATGCGCCCTAGCACTTGCTCGTATTAACTACATACATCAAATTACTACAGCAGTTTAGATAATTGAAGGTACTTTTTATTCATTACTATGTATCTACATTATTTTCGAACTACAAATAGATCTAAAATAATAATAAAAAAAATATGTACAAGTATCAAAATAAAGAAAGAAAAGAATTACGGGGCGTCAAAAAATTCGTCCACATCGCTCGCTGTCATTAAGAAAAATGCCCAGAAGGCTGGCAGCATTGTCATGTTGGATGGCAATGCTGTAATTTAACTAAGCGTAATTTAGTAACATGTATATATCTACGAAGATGATGCATATTTATGTCACCTAATCGTAGGTCCACGTCATTGCTTCGAAGTCTACAATAACCCGTCACATCAATTCGTGGTAGCAACCAAATAACTATTACTACAATGTTTTTATGTCATTTTTGGAGCTCCGTAAAAACTGGTTTAGTTAACAGATCAAAAGAAAATATAATGCAATTAGTTTTTCAAGGTTATTGAGAGATATTTAAATCCTTCTAGACTTGCTTATCATGATAGCAGCACATGATTTATTGGCTCGGCAATTGAACCATATTCTTCCGATGCATTTTGAAGTTGATATATGAACTTAGCCAGCCAGGAATTTCACACGGAGTCTGGATTTGTGCCCGGTTGATGGCAATAGGCTCGCTCCCTATTACATGGGACGTAGACATAACTGGCGAAATGTGGGTAGACTATTTAAGCAAAGCTCTGCCTAACCCTTCGGGGATTACATGCGTGATGTTACGTTATGTTATTTTTGAACTTAGTGGTTGAAGGTAAGATGAATTAGTGTAGGCTATTTTTGATTTTATTAAACCTTTGATTATACGATGTATGGTAGTTTTCTACGTATTGAAATATGGTTTGAACAATCGATACAATTTTAATTTTTACAGTTCCAGAATGGAATCAACTTCACGCGGAAGGAGAAACGCCGGAAAGAAAATCACACTGCCAATCACAAGGTATTGTCAAATAGTTAATATTTTTGTATTTTTAATAAGTTGACCACGTGTACATAGGGCGTTCTAAAATTATTAACGCTGCTAAGCTGTGTCGTAAAGTTTTATCGCTCCATACGAACGCGCTGCTCCGGTTTAATATAATATTATGTATAAAGGTAGGTATGTAGTTGCCAACAGGTGCAACATGGCAGCATGGTCATGCATTGCCATGCAGCTACAATAAGCGAAGTCTACATACACTAAAATATGACTCAATTATCTCAGGTCTTCACAAAACAATCACTCGTTAAGTCTCATTCATCGTAGGATGCAGGAACTATTATTTATTTCTTAATTAATACTATGGCCTTGTCTGATCTTTTAGTTTAGATCTAATGTGAATGTACGTTATAACCGATTGATACTCAGCACTCTTTGCATAGGTGCAAGATCGATTTATATATATACAAAAATTAATTTATTATGTAGGTATACTTGTCTAACTCAACGTAAACGTTATGTGCATCATGTATTATTCATATCATAAAATTTCCCGTGTACGTTACTTTGGTATGTTTAATTAGTACAAATACAAGATATTTGGTAAATATGGGCCGAAGCTGGGGTTTTCCCAATTATTGGAACAATATTTGTATATGGAGATGATTATTTAGATGTGTAATAGCGGGATCTATTTGCTTTTACGCAAGTAAGTGAAACACTCGGTTAGGCAGAACTCGAAGTTAATTTAACGGATAATTATTATTGTTGGTAACCAAAACTAATGTTTTATACGGTACTTAAGTGTATTGTTTCATTTTACGTCACGCTTAATTTTACGGATTACTACGCACTACAAGCTGAATTGAGGTCATTGTGCACAGTTTTATTCCGATAAAAACATAAAAAAAAAACAAATATTCATATACAGGCTGTTGCTTTGCATCCTCGTCAAATTCAAGGAGGTTACTATGCTAATGATTCTCGACCCGAATCAATAATAAAATGGGTAGGTATTTTTTCGGAAATCTGTAAGTGTACACCACCCGTATTAAAACGCGGCCAGTCTAATACCCTTTAACCGTGCTTTCACAAACACAAACAAACGCTGACGTTTATTCGATAGACGGGTGATTCGGGTCTTTTGACAAGGACTTCATTCTGAAATAGTGTCAAATTTGAAAAAGCAAACTAAAAAAAGCAACGTTTATTATTATTGACCAGGTACCGTAATTTATATTGATTAATTATTTACGTCTTTAATGTCAACCTTCTGAATTTTGACGAGGATGAAAAACTACATCTTGTATGCCTCGCCAAATATAATACCTATCTATACTAATATTATAAAGCTGAAGAGTGTGTTTGTTTGTTTGGTTGAACGCGCTAATCTCAGGAAGGTTATATATATATATATATATATTATATAATATGTTATATTACATCTCGAGATCACTGGAGAATGCGGGTGGATGGTAAAAACTTGTTAGGAGCAGACAAACCTCGTGATCATGGCGCTTGCAACAGCGTCGAAATATCGGGAGCTCAATATAAACATTAATCGCGGAAGATATCCCGTAAGTGTTAGTGTAAGTTCAGTTATAAACCGTGAAAGCTTAAAACAGTATTACATTTATATATATATAATATCACGCTGCGGCCAATAGGAGCAGAGCATCAATCAAAAATGTTACGCAGACAAAGTTGCGCGGGTCGCTAGCAGTGGCGACGGGTGATTTCATGAAGGAGGGAAGCCGCAGCAAAAAAAAAAAACAAAAAAAAACTTACCAAGGCCAGGCGTAGTCCAGGGGGGGGGGGGGCGTAGGTAGGGCGTACATATTTCTCAGTCCACCCTTACTATACGTGTAAGCACTGACTGATAGATTGAAACAGTGTCTTGCAAGTATAATAAAAGTGGCTTTGAAAAAAGCCGGTTGTGGTGTGATGAACTGATGACGTATGATGTCTACTATACTAGGCAAAACTACTACTACTACTTAACAACAAGACTACTCTACTCACTTATTCTACTTATAATAACTACTTATACTCTAAAGCTATTCGTCTATTCTTTCTTACAAAGTGCGCTAAGACATTATCATAAAAGCCGGGATTATTCTTAATTTTAAGTAACAAATGTTTCTCTATAGAAAGAATGGCTAGATCAGATAATCGTTCTTGTTTTTGAGAATTACGCATGTACGTATGAATTCGCTTCAAAGCCGAAAACGACCTCTCCGCGGATGCTACTGTAACAGGAAGTGTCAAAAATATACTACATAATTTTGTAATTTGTGGAAAAGTGTCACATAATAATGAATTTTGAAAATTGAGATAAAGCTCGTAAACATCTAGTTTATTCAAAGATTGAGTTGTGTATAAGACTTTCAACTCATTCTTTAAAGCAGAGAACTCAAATATTTGCGGAAATTTGATTAACAAAGAAGATATTATTTCATCTGGAAATGATCTACTATAAAAACTATACTTAGA
Source organism: Standfussiana lucernea (assembly GCA_964057025.1). NCBI lineage: Eukaryota > Metazoa > Arthropoda > Insecta > Lepidoptera > Noctuidae > Standfussiana > Standfussiana lucernea. Next base: position 10,545,442 of record OZ059791.1, on the reverse strand, counting down.
TTTATTGAGTAAATTAAGAAAACTCATTTGCGAAAGTGATTGGTACCTGTGTTGTATTTGCGTCTTAACATTGTCTATTATTTCAATGAAAAGTCGCCGATACATCGTTCTAACGTCTACTTCTGTATTTAGTCGTCTACTCTGTCGCGGCGGCTCACCGAATTCCTGAACGCTGTCATAAATAGAATCAAAATTGTTTATTAAATCATTTGCAAGCCAACTATTGAATGAATCTATTTCGCGGTTTGCTACTTCAATATCAATCTGTTTTGACTGCAATAAATTAAAAAGAACGTCGGTTTTTTGAAAAATGTCTGATAATACGTGCAAAAAAAAACAAAACTGCATGTTTTCTAATTTACTGAGAAAACATTCTGCCAAGGAAAGTGATTCACTATCCCAAAATTGCGGGTTATCTAACATCGAATTAAAAGTTTTAATTATGTCTAATCTGCAGTTAAAAATTACATTAATAATGCGTGAGTGATAATGCCAACGTGTTTCGGATACTCCGGGCATACGGCGGTCAGCTATTTCCTTCAAAAGGTTGGTCCGTTTAGTAGATTTGTTGAAAAACCTAACAATGCTATTTACGTGCCCAAAAAAAGTTTTCAGTTCCTGAATATTTTCAAGGGAACGGCTAAGAACTAAATTTAATACATGAGCGTAACATGGCACAAACATTGCCATATGACATGCATCCCGAATTTTTGCTTGAACGCCACCGTGCTCACCAGACATAACTGCCGCGCCGTCGTAAGACTGACCAACCAACTTATTCCTACAACGATACTGGTCAAGTATTTCCAACAACTGTTTGGATAAAACTTCAGCAGTTCGACTTCCGCTAACATCGTAAAAACCTAGGAATCTTTCTTCGATTCCAGTTTCAGATAGATATCGAAAAATTACAGTTAATTGCTCCCTATGACTGACATCGGGAGTTTCGTCAATCATTACAGACAGAAATTGAGCTTTATCTATCTCGATTCTAATGTGGTCTCGTAAAACGGATGCAATACTACGTATTAAATCATTTTGAATATCACTAGAGAGACCAGAAAACGCGGGGTTCTGAACTGAAGAACATAGTTCCAAATGTGAGTCCATTACTGTATCATACTTGCTCAAATATAACAAGGTTTCGATATAGTTACCACGGTTGTCGGAATTCGGACTTTCATCGTGGCCGCGAAAAGCTAATTCTTGTTTACCTAACAAAATAACGGTGTCGATAAACCGTTTCATTAAATTCCTATTTCGATCTACTTTTCTATTATGAGCTTCATGCGAATTAGCGAAAAATGATTCTATTCTACTACACCCGAACTCGTGTAAATCTAAACAGCTGCGAATATGCTTTTCAGTTTGAACATGTTTTTTCGAGGAATTCGTCAGATTATTAATATCCGTAAAACCCCCTTTATTCCAAAGGCTACTAGAATCTGAGAAAAGTAGGCACGGGAAACAATACATTTTATTTAATTTACAGCTGCCAGTCAGCCATTGATATTTATCGTATAGAGAAACATTAAAATGTTTCACAAAACCATCTTTTCGTTGATAATTAATTGCCATATTTGGACGCGCCCGCCCGAGTTTTATAACATGTTTTTTATTCTCAAAACTTAACCTTGAAAAACTAGTTTCTTCGCAAAGCAAATAATCTGTGAGACAGCAGTCTAAAGCGATCAATGCCATCCTAATTCTAATTAATTTTTAAATCTACTCTAAATAGGTAAGAAATTTCAACTTGATAAACTATCTACTTACCCAAATACCTAATTTCAACGTACTTTTATACTTTATTTTCACTACACAATACACGCACAAACTAATTTCTAATTGATACACTAATCAATTCAATTAATACAACGAACAAATTGCAAATTACCTATCTAAAACAAAATAAAAGCCATTAAGTACTTTACATTCATGCACATGAAAAATACGAATGCAATGCATTTGTTTACAAATTCTCGAGCGCCGAGCCCGAAGCATTACGAAATTTTACGAATCGAACCGAGTACGGCGCCCGCGCCAGTACATGCGTCTCCTCTCTCCGATATACGCATCTCGTTTACTCGCAAACAGTTCTTGCCTATAACCCGCATTATTCCGGCTTACCGACTCCTAAGATAACGCGTGTCACGTGGCTCTAAGTGACGTCATGACGACATAGATTTGTATAGACATTTTAGAAGGAAAAAGCCGGGACGCCTACGAGTTATTTAGGAGCAACATGTTGTCTTTTTGGAATTTATTGACAAAAATTGTAATTTTGGCAGGCGTTTTGTAATACATAATATTTAAATTGTAGGGTGTATTAAATACCTTCATTATTATACCCTACTGACTTGGATTTCCAAAGGGAAGCCGGCAGGAATGGGCTTATTGCGTGCCTGCGCTACTGGTCGCTAGTGTATTATACTTGGAGATATTCAACCAAGGGCTATTTTTTATCAAAGTAATCGAAATGTTTACTTTCTATAAATCGTTGATTTTTTTTCGTATCTTTTAGGTTGCATTGTTAGAGGCAGACAGATCTTGTAGCTAATAGACTTGCGGCGTAGGAACCTGAAAATAGTTTGAGATACTGACTTGAATACTTCTGAAGAGATGAAAAACCAAGCACCTGAATTAAAATAAATGACACGAAATAATATTCTTCCAGTTTCCAGAAAAAAAATACATGATTATCTGCCTAGCCTTTTCCCAACTATATTGGGGTCGGCTTCCAGTTTAACCAAGTATTTTACATGGAGCGACTGCTTATCTAACCTCCACAACCCAGTTAGTACTGGGTAATACGATACCCCTTGGTAAGACTAGTTGTGTGTGTGTAAACTTTCGGGCCACTGAATACCTGTAACGACTGTCAAAGACTATAAATGTCAGCCAGGACCAATGGCTTAGCGTGCTTTCCGAAGCACAGAGGAAACTCGGTAAGTATGTAATGGGTGGTCACCCATCCACAGACCAACCTAGGCAAGCGCCGCTTAACCTGAAGATTGATCCGAGCGGCTGTTATTATTTAGCCACTAGCTCCTCCAGTTAAAGAAATTACGGACTATGTAATGAAAATGTACCTACGTATAAACTGCGGAACCAACAATACAAAAAAATACGGAAGTGTTTCATCTCGTCATTGTTTTTATAAGTAAGTAGGTACTTCATCTACGTCAATCTTTATCAGCCAGCAGTATTTATGCCTGAAAAACATTGCTGGAATTTTAATTTAATACGAAGTTACACTGATAACTAATGAGGAAAATAAATAAGTTAAAGTAACCAACAGTTCCTGAAATCCGTTTTATGTATACCTACCTAAGTAAATAACTTTTGTGATGGTAAAAGAACATCTACAAGTCCCTATATTCCTTATAAAAAGTCGTTGAAACGTCTGAAAGTATTAATATTGATGGCATTTGTTCGTCACTAACTTGTCGATACATTCTGGGGAAGCTTGTAACATGCGTATGCGGCGCGGACGGTGATTGACCGGCGCGGCGCGCGCGCAACCGTACATTCCCGCCTCACGTTTTCCCGGTCCAGGAAACTCTCGACAATACAGTTCCATTTCTTCTATTTGTTTCATTGCTCGTGACGGAATAATTGAAGCATACATTATGCCAGGAGTTAGCATGAGTTGGTACTCCAGCATTAGAATTGGTGAGCGTCTAATCAATTACTCCTATTGTCAAAAAGTGAAAACATTGAATTTGGATGTTGTCATTTTAAATTCTAAGAATGGGTGGTGTTTGTTGCATTTAAAATTATTTTTCACTTATCCATACCTTCGCGCTTGTAATCCCAGAAGTGATAGGCAGAGATGTACACATTTCCGGGACCCCCCTCGTCGCCCACGACGTAATCTCTTGAGGGCGAGCCTATTTCCATCAATCGGTCACATATCCGAGGTATCTTCTTTTTAGCGATTAAGGTGCTTGAATTCTGAACAAGTTACGAGTCAATTAAACTTTCCGAGATCCTCTGAGACATATTCAATCGTATTGGTTATATCTAGTGTAAACTGTAAAACCCTATAACTTCGCTCAAAGCCGTTTTGAAGCAGTTAATGCGGTTAAAAGTGCCGTCGATTTATTGCATCAAAATGTGTCGAGGTTCTACAAACTTGAACAAGTAATTAAAATACGTTAGCCACTGATTAAATTAATATTAAATGACCAGTCTGGTGCAATTTTAATCGGCCCTTTTTCACTTCTAAGCCTAACACTAGAATTTTCCGTCGATAGGTACTTGCCTCGTACTTTTTAAGTCTTTTTTTGTATAATGCAAGCAAATTCTCGCAGATATGCTTTGTTTTTTTAGGTCACCTAATTGAATTATTTATTACACGTAAAATATTCGGAGAAAGTGATTGACATCTCTGAAACTGATTACTAAATAATTTGTTTTCAAAATGTTGTATTGCTACTTATTTATTTATTAATTAATGTTACTGTCACTAGATTCGTTTCAGTCGATAGGAATAACAAATAGGCGTCGGCAAATTAGGTGAAACATCATGGTAATATGCATAAAAAAAGCCTCCTCCAACAACCCCCATAGGTCCACCTCCAACACACCCTGGGTAGACAACCCTGCTTCCATATTGCTTAAAAATATCACTCGGGTGATATTTTTACGAGGGCATAAACAACTCGGGAAATGTGATCATACAGCCTCTTATTTAATTAAAATCCCTTGTACTTAAGTTTATTGTGCCATTTCAATCTTTCATATTTGTCAATATTGTCTAGTCACAGGTCAGTGTAGCAGGTTAGCTGCCCGGTCATCGACTAATACTGGTACTAATACTGGCACCAAGTCAGTACTTAGGGTGATGCACTCACGAGTAAGGTCACACGAGATACAGCAAGTCTGCCGATGATTTAATTTACATTTATTGTCCCGTCAGAAACCGATGTCTGATTTTTTTTTATTGAATAAATAATGTGCAACTAGATAGTAAGATTGTTATTAAAGGCTGTTTATGTTATTGTCCCGTAAGTCCGTATGCCCTTTATGATCGCAGACGACGGATCCAATGTTTTAATTTTATTAATTATTTTGTTTATTTCTTACATCACGTGCGAGCACACGAAAAGAAAGAAGCAAGTTTGATGGTAATCATAAATTGAAATTCATGATATTTTAATGTCATTTGACAATATTCCCCAAATATGTATATTTACCGTTTGTGGGTCTTTCATAAAAAGTAGCACGTGTTTATAATTGTTTATGTGAAATTTTACGACGATACGACATTATATGTATATCACGAGCACATTACATATTGTAAGTGCAGCATTACAATGAAGAAATTGACGATTTAGATTTTTTTTCTCGAACTCTCTTTCTCAATAGTTTTTTAGACATATAGGTGAGTAGTTTTTATATTTTGACTTCGCAAATAGTTCTTAGGACCTACAACTACCCAATTATGTTTTAAAAACAACCCACAATCGATTTAACATTATGTTGTCAATGTGAAAGTTTGGATATTATGTTTATTTGTAACTCTAGCACGCTTTAACGACTGGACGGATTTGGATGAATTTTAGCGGACAGGTAGTCCTGGAATAACATGTACTTTTTATTCAGGAACACGAAGAACATTCAAAAAAATATTAGCACTGTTAGGGAAATAATATTCACAGTTAGTGGATTTTTTCGACGCAGGTGCCTATGTATATTGTATCTCAGATCGACTGCGCAAATAATGAAGTACCTACCGGTACGTCTCACTCTCATTTAAATTTTAACGAAATTTTGTTGGAAATATAAAGGAAAACTACGTGTGGCATAATATTAATAGTAAATGTTCGTGGTCACGTGGATTCGGCTGCTTTTTTCAGAAAGTAAGTGGCCACTTTGCATTGCTCTCACTCGCTGAAAAAACGTGTTCGAAACTCATTACAATATTTGAGATACTTACCAGTAGCGCAGGCACGCAATAAGCCCATTCCTGCCGGCTTCCCTTTGGAAATCCAAGTCAGTAGGGTATAATAATGAAGGTATTTAATACACCCTACAATTTAAATATTATGTATTACAAAACGCCTGCCAAAATTACAATTTTTGTCAATAAATTCCAAAAAGACAACATGTTGCTCCTAAATAACTCGTAGGCGTCCCGGCTTTTTCCTTCTAAAATGTCTATACAAATCTATGTCGTCATGACGTCACTTAGAGCCACGTGACACGCGTTATCTTAGGAGTCGGTAAGCCGGAATAATGCGGGTTATAGGCAAGAACTGTTTGCGAGTAAACGAGATGCGTATATCGGAGAGAGGAGACGCATGTACTGGCGCGGGCGCCGTACTCGGTTCGATTCGTAAAATTTCGTAATGCTTCGGGCTCGGCGCTCGAGAATTTGTAAACAAATGCATTGCATTCGTATTTTTCATGTGCATGAATGTAAAGTACTTAATGGCTTTTATTTTGTTTTAGATAGGTAATTTGCAATTTGTTCGTTGTATTAATTGAATTGATTAGTGTATCAATTAGAAATTAGTTTGTGCGTGTATTGTGTAGTGAAAATAAAGTATAAAAGTACGTTGAAATTAGGTATTTGGGTATGTAGATAGTTTATCAAGTTGAAATTTCTTACCTATTTAGAGTAGATTTAAAAATTAATTAGAATTAGGATGGCATTGATCGCTTTAGACTGCTGTCTCACAGATTATTTGCTTTGCGAAGAAACTAGTTTTTCAAGGTTAAGTTTTGAGAATAAAAAACATGTTATAAAACTCGGGCGGGCGCGTCCAAATATGGCAATTAATTATCAACGAAAAGATGGTTTTGTGAAACATTTTAATGTTTCTCTATACGATAAATATCAATGGCTGACTGGCAGCTGTAAATTAAATAAAATGTATTGTTTCCCGTGCCTACTTTTCTCAGATTCTAGTAGCCTTTGGAATAAAGGGGGTTTTACGGATATTAATAATCTGACGAATTCCTCGAAAAAACATGTTCAAACTGAAAAGCATATTCGCAGCTGTTTAGATTTACACGAGTTCGGGTGTAGTAGAATAGAATCATTTTTCGCTAATTCGCATGAAGCTCATAATAGAAAAGTAGATCGAAATAGGAATTTAATGAAACGGTTTATCGACACCGTTATTTTGTTAGGTAAACAAGAATTAGCTTTTCGCGGCCACGATGAAAGTCCGAATTCCGACAACCGTGGTAACTATATCGAAACCTTGTTATATTTGAGCAAGTATGATACAGTAATGGACTCACATTTGGAACTATGTTCTTCAGTTCAGAACCCCGCGTTTTCTGGTCTCTCTAGTGATATTCAAAATGATTTAATACGTAGTATTGCATCCGTTTTACGAGACCACATTAGAATCGAGATAGATAAAGCTCAATTTCTGTCTGTAATGATTGACGAAACTCCCGATGTCAGTCATAGGGAGCAATTAACTGTAATTTTTCGATATCTATCTGAAACTGGAATCGAAGAAAGATTCCTAGGTTTTTACGATGTTAGCGGAAGTCGAACTGCTGAAGTTTTATCCAAACAGTTGTTGGAAATACTTGACCAGTATCGTTGTAGGAATAAGTTGGTTGGTCAGTCTTACGACGGCGCGGCAGTTATGTCTGGTGAGCACGGTGGCGTTCAAGCAAAAATTCGGGATGCATGTCATATGGCAATGTTTGTGCCATGTTACGCTCATGTATTAAATTTAGTTCTTAGCCGTTCCCTTGAAAATATTCAGGAACTGAAAACTTTTTTTGGGCACGTAAATAGCATTGTTAGGTTTTTCAACAAATCTACTAAACGGACCAACCTTTTGAAGGAAATAGCTGACCGCCGTATGCCCGGAGTATCCGAAACACGTTGGCATTATCACTCACGCATTATTAATGTAATTTTTAACTGCAGATTAGACATAATTAAAACTTTTAATTCGATGTTAGATAACCCGCAATTTTGGGATAGTGAATCACTTTCCTTGGCAGAATGTTTTCTCAGTAAATTAGAAAACATGCAGTTTTGTTTTTTTTTGCACGTATTATCAGACATTTTTCAAAAAACCGACGTTCTTTTTAATTTATTGCAGTCAAAACAGATTGATATTGAAGTAGCAAACCGCGAAATAGATTCATTCAATAGTTGGCTTGCAAATGATTTAATAAACAATTTTGATTCTATTTATGACAGCGTTCAGGAATTCGGTGAGCCGCCGCGACAGAGTAGACGACTAAATACAGAAGTAGACGTTAGAACGATGTATCGGCGACTTTTCATTGAAATAATAGACAATGTTAAGACGCAAATACAACACAGGTACCAATCACTTTCGCAAATGAGTTTTCTTAATTTACTCAATAAATCTAAGTATAGTTTTTATAGTAGATCATTTCCAGATGAAATAATATCTTCTTTGTTAATCAAATTTCCGCAAATATTTGAGTTCTCTGCTTTAAAGAATGAGTTGAAAGTCTTATACACAACTCAATCTTTGAATAAACTAGATGTTTACGAGCTTTATCTCAATTTTCAAAATTCATTATTATGTGACACTTTTCCACAAATTACAAAATTATGTAGTATATTTTTGACACTTCCTGTTACAGTAGCATCCGCGGAGAGGTCGTTTTCGGCTTTGAAGCGAATTCATACGTACATGCGTAATTCTCAAAAACAAGAACGATTATCTGATCTAGCCATTCTTTCTATAGAGAAACATTTGTTACTTAAAATTAAGAATAATCCCGGCTTTTATGATAATGTCTTAGCGCACTTTGTAAGAAAGAATAGACGAATAGCTTTAGAGTATAAGTAGTTATTATAAGTAGAATAAGTGAGTAGAGTAGTCTTGTTGTTAAGTAGTAGTAGTAGTTTTGCCTAGTATAGTAGACATCATACGTCATCAGTTCATCACACCACAACCGGCTTTTTTCAAAGCCACTTTTATTATACTTGCAAGACACTGTTTCAATCTATCAGTCAGTGCTTACACGTATAGTAAGGGTGGACTGAGAAATATGTACGCCCTACCTACGCCCCCCCCCCCCTGGACTACGCCTGGCCTTGGTAAGTTTTTTTTTGTTTTTTTTTTTTGCTGCGGCTTCCCTCCTTCATGAAATCACCCGTCGCCACTGATACTTACCTACTTTATTTTTCGATTGTCCTGAACTCCTGGTTACTATTTTTATCTACGTTTCGTGGGTACTCGATGCCTGAAAAAAAAAGTGTAATTCTAATGTTGTAAATAACGCAATTAGGTAACATATACAGACACATACGTACCTCATAGGTGCATAAACTCACACCTTCACGTATTCAATCAAATAGTACCTGCCTAGCTCTCTGAAACTACATGACTTAACTTTGCACAATGTTCAACGCTACTTGATCTTGCGAGACATTACTCGTAAATATTTTTACCATAAACCTGTTTTTTAACCATAACTTAGGCACATTACGATCTAGGTTTTGTTTCTCATTTCCGAAGCGTGACCTAACAATTAACAGTAATATCTAATTGCACTAAAGAAGAAAGCAGGTGTCTGATGAGATGACGAGTAATAGAGAAGTATCGAAGATGAAGACATGCTGCGCCGACTCCAAATGACTTGGGATAAGGGCAAGAGAATGATGATAAATTGCACTCGTTATGTTATTTTGTATAGGATGACAATTAAAACGTCTGGAAGGCAGTTTTCGAATGCCATCGCTAGACAAATAAGTGCCTTATTTCGAAGTTCACAATCCATACACTTCAGTTTTGAAGACTGACATTCTATTCTATTACCAACGCATATAACAGTTTTGGTCGCCTTGTCTAATTCTTCCGAATAAAAAACTACCAGCCATAGATCAATAGCTGTTATCGAATGAGTTTTCAGGGTTTTTATTAATAAAACGGTATTTATTCTGTTTTCACATTTATGTATCTATCACTTTCTACGCACTGGCCGAAATAGGTTCGTGTTTTTTTTTTCCTTACAATTGGAAATTTAATGGAAGTTGCTAGATGTAATAGCTACTTATTTCATTCAGGTACAATACAAGCCTTAAAGAGGAAGAAAAAAAGTTTGTCTATAGGTAGGTATATAGATTTTTATGGTCTTGCTTTGTAAAATTAATTCAAGTAAACTTTAAACAATATATCCTGTTAACAAAGGCTATGCTACCTGTACGGGGTGGAAGGGATACCGACGCTGAAATGTTTACCACGAATTCGGTACATAATTTTGGACCCCCCACAGAAATAATTAATCGATACTTAATTAAAAAAAAAAACAGCGATTTACTACAAAACTGTACTGTGTTTATCTACAGTGTAGGTATTGCAGTTTTTGATCGTGTAGGTCCTACAAAATCAAAATGTATGAAAAAGCGGATAAAAAAAAAAACCGATGAAAAATTTCCATGTACGCGGTTCAGAATGATGTACCGATGTACCGTGTTAGCGGCGGTGTATTCCACCTTGTATTTTTGCAACAGAACGTCAACAATTTAGGAAAAACAATACATATTTTCATACCTAAACAAATACAGTTTCAGAAACGTGACTTTTTTAACGGTGTTTGTTGAAGGCCACAACACAACAGTCTGAAGTAATATTTTGGCGGTTGTAAATAAATCTCCATAAGTTTACAAATCTATGGAACATTTTTTTATTTAGCAAACTATGCCCGTGGCTCTGTCCGTAATATAATAAGTCTTTTAAACCGACTTCAAAAAAAGGTGGAGGTTCTCAATTCGGTTGTAATTGTATTTATTTGTGTTTGTTACCTCATATTATCTTCGTCATTTATGAACTAGAAATATAGAAATTTCATCAAAATCGGTTCAGTAGTTTGGTTTTTCAATCAAAATAGCTGGAAAAAAATGTCATCCAAGTAAAAGAAATTGCGAAATTGATACTTGACAAGGATTTGTGTGTGATACGATAACTAAAAAGGGTAAAATAAAAACTTTTTTGCAAAAAAATAACCGACTCCCAAAAAACACAAAAAAAGTGGAAAATAACTTTACTTTCGGAAGTCGGTGCCAAAAAAGTCAATGAAACAAACAATAGTCACCGACTTCCGAAAGTAAAGTTATTTTTCACTTTTTTGTTTTTTTTTGGAAGTCGGTTATTTATCTAGTGCTCGGACGCGCGGCTGCTGAGCATGAGGTCCGGGGTTTGATTCCCAGGTCGGGCAAAGTGTTATTGGGTTTTTCCCATCAGTTTATCAGAAATTCCTCAGTAGCAGCCACGGAGTCTAGATTTGTGTCCGGTTGATGGCAATAGGCTCGCCCCCGATTTCATGAGACTTAAACATAACTGCCGAAACGTACTAATGGGTACACCTCTGCCTAACCTTGCGGGGATTGCAGGCGTGTTGTTATGCTATGTTGTGCTTTTTGACGATTTGTTATGAAAACTGTCCTTTCTTGTAATATTAATTAACAGTTATTTCGTTGATAATTGTTATTTAATATTTCCTGTCATATGAGCACTTATGTAGGTATAGAAGATATAATATGTATGCCACCTGTCTCCTATTTATACATATACCTGGAGCTTGTATTTTTAAAGTTCAGGTGAGATTTTTTTGGCTGTAGAAACGATAGTAAGGTGATCTGAGTATTTAAATAACAGATTGTCGAATCGTCCTACGAATTCAAGTACAATCAACACAACACATCAACACAGTAACAACTAACATACAAACATTTCAAAAATATTTTGTATGTATCCTTGTAAATTGTACAAGAAAAAGACACGCACATTTACAATGGCCATTTCCACCACCATAATGTTCAAATTTTTATACTTAAGTTATTATCTACATAACTACTTTAACTTTTACATAACATAATAAAAACTACGTTTATTCATGCCATATGCAGCAAAATTATATTAAAAAAATAAATAGGTACGAGCAACACACCTGATTTTAAATAATCACATTATTATATAAATGTGAGGAATACATGTAATTGTTCGCTGTATGTGTGTATGTAGGATATTTCGAGTGAGATAAGCAGGCAGGAGGCAGGCACGATGCCGGCGTTGGCAGAGGTCAGTATTGACGTCAATGCAGTCACGTGATCGCATTGTACCACTGCCATATACCTACCGGGCGTGGAGCGACGCTGCGCGCGCGCCGCATTCATGGCTGGCATGCCTCCATGCGCAACCGTCGCGCGTCGCGCAGTTGGCTCTAGGAACTCCTTGAAAACAATTCCGATCTTTTTTATAAATATTTTTTGCTTGAATTACCTACTATTTCTTACTTGGGTAGGTACATTAATTGCAAATGCTTAATAGCAGGTAGTTCACAACGCGTGCTTGAAATCACGTGAATTACGCCCAAAATATTTTTAACACAGATGTTTTTGTTCGCCTTTGTTTGTTTGTTGTATACCAGTTAAATTAAAAGAAAACGTTTAAACGTACGTTATTGACTAGCTCTTTTCCTCCGTTTTATACGTTAGTTTTTATTGACTAGCGACCCGCCCCGACTTCGCACGGGTGCAATGTGGATAGTAATGTTTTCTCTATTATAACATGCATATTATTATACATATAAACCTTCCTCTTGAATCACTATATCTACTAAAAAAACCCGCATCAAAATCCGTTGCCAAATTTTGAAGATTTAAGCATACATAGGGACAGACAGCGGGAAGCGACTTTGTTTTATACTATGTAGTGATAGTGATACCTTACCTTAGTATACTCCTACCAGTAATTCATCGTTTGGGTCAATGCACTCATAATTTACAGTAAAAAGTCACTTAAAGGTAACTGGTGTATGTTTAATTTTAATCAAAACAACCTAGTTCTCAGTTAGCTAAAGGAATTTAGGAGTGAGAATAGAGAAGCTGGTTCCCCATCTTATGAGTCCAGTCTCAGCTTTTTGATAGGAACAAAATATAGTTCTTTATAGCTTATGCGAGTAGGTAACAAAGCATCAGGTTTTCAGATTAAGATTCATGCCACTTAAGGTTGAATTAATCAAATAAGTAATGAGAGTGTGAGAGAAAGCTTGTCAACTACCCTGTTGAAAACTAGCCTGGAGAGTCGTCTTCCTGCCCTTGTCCCATTCTAACACCCGTATCTATAGTCAAGTTAAAGTAATTACTTGAGCTTAAGTAATTACTTTTGCAGAAATAATTACTTCTGCAAAATGTTTTATGCAATAGACAAGAATTTAAACGAAGTAAGAACCGTCAAAGAAATCAATGCTAAGAATTCTTACTTTGTGCAGTTCTAACTTCAAGCAATTACTAAACTACATAATTAAAAAATGTCATTTACTCGAGTAAACACTTTGACTTGTCTATAGATACGGGTGTTAGTACCTACTTGGGGTCAGCGCAACACGTTTTATTCTTCGTTTCTCCCCTGTCAGACGTCACGGCATCATTTACTCCTTTCTCTTTCATATCATTCGTCACACAATCTATCCATATTTTCTGAGAGTTAAAAGAATGTTTATATGCAATCTCAATTCTTCACTTCGTGTCTTTTATTCGGGTCTGTTAAATAGCTGCCTTTATTGTCAGGATCTTATTTAGATACAGATAGCTAATTAAACTAAACAATTTCTTTCACCTGTGCATTCCTATTTATTTATTCGTTTTAGTTTAACTGCCATTATACCTACTTAATTCCTTGCTATTTTTAACCGACTTCAAAAAGGAGGAGGTTCTCAATTCGGTTGTATTTTTTTTGTGTTTGTTACGTCATATCTTCGTCATTTATGAACCGAAAAATTCTTCTTTTATCTGAAAGGATACACTTTCCGATTGGTCCCAAAGAAATTTCATCAAAATCGGTTTAGGAGTTTGGATTTTAAATCTTAATATAAAAGAACTTGCGAAATTGATACCTGACAAGTTTTTTTTTGTGTGATACGATAGCTAAAAAGGGTAAAATATAAACATTTTTGCAAAAAAATAACCGACTTCCAAAAAAACACAAAAAAAGTGGAAAATAATTTTACTTTCGGAAGTCGGTGGCAAAAAAAGTCAATGAAACAAACAATAGTCACCGACTTTCGAAAGTAAAGTTATTTGCTATTATTTTTGTGTTTTTTTGGAAGTCGGTTATTTTTTTGCAAAAAAGTTTTATTTTGTCAAAGTTCCAAAAAAGCTGTTAGAAAGAAAGAAAATATGTTGATACTGATGAGAATGTTGCTTAGTACTTGCAATATAATCCTAGCAATTTGAAGGTATTTTATTCGGTAATATGCCTATATATTTCCTACAGTCATTCAGTAATAGTACAATTAATGATTATTTCCATTTTTTTTCACTTTCCTCACTTACTATGTACAAATTCACGAGCATGTATAAGGTTCACACTTGCGTGTGATTATCGAATTGCGCGCCTATAGTTGTCGTAAAAGCAACAATGTTTCATATGTATCGAGCTATTTAGTGTTTGATCAGGCGTCACGATACGCCTAGTAATAGCTAAGTTAAATAATTTCTGGCCAAGCTCTTCATATACGTAAGAGATATGACCGAAGAGGTTTTATTAACTTAGAAGTGACTTAGTAGGTATTCCGTATTGGCTATTTGTATCTACTACAGTTAATCGTTATAATTAAAAATGATTAAATTAACTAGCAAAACAAAACTAACAACAAACTATAAAAGGGCATCAAAAAACTCCTCAATGCTGTCAGCAGTGTGCACAAGAGACAGGCGCGGGCGGCGTTGCCGAATTGTATGGCAACGCTTAGCCTCTGGCCAAGGTAAAAGCCAGCCCTTGGGTCACTGGAATATGGTCATCGTTATAATACATTCTCTATCTTCTGATTTCACACAGTGAGGTGGGTTTTGAGGTAGGTACCTTACCAATAGTAAAAATGATTTAATTTATTTACCTACTCTAGGTAAGTATTACGTAGGTAATCCAAGTACATTAAGTTAATTTTGACTGATTTTGAAAATTAATATTGATAACGGTAGGAACCTATTATTTTAATAATCTTAAGGTTGACTTTTATACATCGACTGGCACGTTGGTCTAGTGCATAGTGGTAGCAAGCGCTACTGCAGAGCATAAGAGCCTGGGTTTAATACCCAGGTCAGGCAAAGTGTTATATACAAAAAACCCTGTCCGATCCGTGAGGGTATTTATTAGATTAGATTCTATTTATGTAATCCTTTTTAGATAACAGTCTAAATATGCCCCGATAAAAAATAAATAAATTGTACTAAAAAAGGAACCTACCATGGCAACACAGAACGCCGGCAGCAACACTCCGTTCGCTTCTCGGGTAGTGACGTCATAAACAAACAATAAAATTGACGATCGAACACACTCAACTCCGAAGATGGTGTTGTCACGTATTAAAACATTGTTAAATTTAGGGTAATTGTGGTAATTTGGGCACAAAAATCAAGCATTTTAAAATTCATGAATGTGTTTAGTTTCATGAATATTTTATGTGTCTTGTTTTATTTGGTAATGTCATTGGGATACCTTTATGCCCCTTTCGGATCGTACAGGGTTTTTTTAACATTTTGTATATCATATTTCTCATTCGCTGCCACCCGGAGTTTGGATGTGCGGACGGTTGATGGCAATATGTAGAGCCGACTACTATTGCACGTAACTTAAACATAACTGGCAAAATACGGGTGCATAGGGACTTACACCCCTGCCTAACCCTTCGGAGATTACAGGTGTGATTATATTAACAGATAACAAGGTACTTCATGAATGAAGATAATGAAAAGCTTACTGTTGTTTTGTTTTCTAAATATTTAGAATATTTTTTTCTAAAATCTAGTAGCTATTAACTCTGACGTTGGTAGATTGTCTTTTTATGTAACAATCTTTAAGTAATGATACCTATCTATATATATTTTTTCTATATACTTGGAGACTACGTCAGGACTCTGGTCGAGTCACTGATTTGTCATTAAAATTCATTCACCATCGATGGTTCTAGAAAATATTTATGAATTCGGAAAGTTTTACAGATTCAAATGATTGGGTCGAGACATTCTCTCATTTAGTCGATGTTTGTTACCAGGGAGCGACAATGACCTTTGTTTTTACAGAACTGCATGTATTAGGTGTGTTATTGGTTTAAAATAAACAAGTAGGGTTAAAGCAAGCAGGCTGTTTCAAGCACTTGCCCTTTAAAATTTTAAAACACATTACCTGCTTTAAAATTTTAATACACATTTATCACTGAGATTTGATTTATGAATACAGTTTTTTTCATGCCACTTGCGAATGACTCTTGAATAAATACACATTAATTTCTGCATGAATACTTATTCCATGATCATAGAATTGAATTAATGGAATCTGTAATGTATTTCCAGTAAGTATCGGGTTTTCTTACCTATCAATTACGTAGGTATACTTTACTACAATTACCAATTTTCCTCATTGTTTATCTTATAGAGGACTATTGTATTGTATCACGGGCTGGTGTCCGCAACTCCACGTCCAAAGAGCGTATTTTGCGTACGGAATAGAACAAATTTCAATCAAAATAATAACAGTATTATTAGGTAAGCTTAGCTTCGAGGACAATCATTTTGAGTTTCAACTGCAAAGACTTTGTGCAAAGCAGTAAAAACCTGAAAGCAATCCAATTTTTAATTAAGTAAGATTTAACCAGATTGCTTAAAAAATCGAAAAATAAAAAGGAACACCATAATAACAACAATATCTGCCATATTAACATTTAAAAATTAATAGCATTATTTTCATTAATAGTTTGTTTTTGAAGTCTCATCGGCTCTGACGTCAATGACTGTATTTTATCAACCTCTTATTATTATAAACACGGGCTTAGGTGTTATTTTATTATTCATTTTTTTATTAACAATATCTTCTACAGTTTAAGTGATAAATAACAGTAGTAAAATTTACTGTTATTATACAAGGTACTCGTACATAAATCGGTGGGTGGTTTCAGGAGGTTTAAATGGTTTCAGGTATTTCTACTCTGATAAAAAAATATCTACAGGAAATAATTCAGTCTGCCCAAGTGTCTAATTATCATTTATGAAAGTCAAGAGCCCTTGGGCAAGGAACCCAAGCCAGCAACCAAACCAAATACATGTGCCACGAACTTTGCAGAGAGGAAATCGACGTGTGAATAAATATTGACAGCACGATATAATAACGTGAAAATTGTGAACACTGAGCGTAAAGCTGTAAAAAAGCTACTCTAAGAGTGTGTAGTCATTTGGTGCGATCTGACTACCACAATTAAATGGACTTTAAAAAAATTACGACGTTTCAGTTTGTTTCTTTGTTTATTCTGAGAATATCAACAAAATCTGGTGTTTTTTTAAACATTTTACTAAATAATTATCATTTTTATCAACGACCTACCTAGGTACCTATTGACTGTGATGCTTTGCTGTGCAGCCATAAATTGCAAGAACGGAATATTTCCTCTGAGACTGTTAAGATTACACAATAATAACCCAAAATAACGACTTTCCTAACGAGGTTTTCTCCATCTTTATATTTATTTAAACTAAAATCGTCAACAACACAAACATAAACAAAATTCTATACTTAGTTAGTCATCATAATTAAGAATTCGGTCATCAAATCGATTCTGAATGTGAATCGATTAGGGCTAGGTAGATGCGTGGGCTACGTGCCCTGTCCGAAGTCACGTAGGCCTTAGGCCGTGTACCCGTGGGCGCGTGCCCTAACTTAATTACTGATGGAGTCATGCAATAAAGTGTGAATTATGTCATCTAGCTTTTATTTTCTATTGAAGAAAGCTTGAGGCTTCTAAGTTGTTCATGAACATTACGTCACGCCAGTATTCTCCAAAGAGAGTGGCAGAGGTTTACCTGTAGAGCACCGATACTTAGCCAGTTATGTTTAAGACCCATGTAATGGGCTCGTCTGATAGACGTTCATAACGGCTTCGAAAAATTTTTGATGGAAAAACAACACTTTGCCCGGCCTGGAAATCAAACCGGGGACCATTATATTCAGCAGTAGCGCTTGCGACCCCCACACCAAAGTCACCAATATCTTATATGTTTATAAGTTTTCATATAGTAAAGCTTTGTGCGGCAAACAGACGTATAATGTTATGTGATGAGTGAAACAGTTACATAACTGCTTGTTTTAAACCTGGTATTGTACAAGCTCCTAAATTCTAAGACAACCTTAAACTAACAAGAATTTTGTTTCAAAAGGAGTTGTATTTTTAAAAGATCAAAGAACAAAACCCTTTCGTCCACTTCAAACACAATGCAAGTTTAAGTGTTGTGATTTATTTGAAATATTCTTTTATCAGATTAACGAATTTATATAAAATTCAAGAGTCAACGTTCGATTTAAAAACCTAGCCTGATGTGAATGTTTGCATTTATTTACATCACAAAAAGAAAGGAAAATGTTATTTCAAGCTTGATGTTTTCTACACTCTTTATGCAATTTGTTGAACTCGCGGAAAACTTGAAACAAGACTCGAAAAAATGGCATGGCAATAGCATTGCATAAAATGGTCCATATATTATGTTATACCTACGTCACAGCTAATGATAATGTGTAATGGCATCAAATTTTGTTTGCGGTTATTAATTTATTGCCGATGGACATTAGGGCCAGTGTGATTTTTATGATTGTTGCTCTCATTAACAAGTGATAGGATATTTTTAAAACTAATTTGATCGAAGCGTACGTGACAAAACCCAAGTGTGTCAGTTCATTAGTTTCAGTAGGCTTGTCTGCTGATCAATTTTTAATTGATAATTAATAATCTACTTGGAATTTCGTTTGAGTTTTCCTCATCCCTCGCTTCTTTACTAGTTAGAAACAACCTAAACTGTAATATCATAGTCTAAATCACATGGTTTTGCCGTTGTCACTTATAGCAACGACACTGTGAAAGTGTTTATGAGCACTAATTACCTAGGTATTACAACCAATCGGGTATAAATTTTATTCTAGTGACGTAAATGTGACGTAGGTATTTGTTGTAATGCTGTTAAGCTAATGTCTATTGATTACCTATAGAACATTCTATTCGCATTTTATCATCAGGATAACATTAACCTGGGTTAATGTTAAGAGCCCTCTTACATTTCAGCGTTACACTAATTTTACCTAAAAAGCATTTAACGAAAATGTATTCTACTATTATAATAGTATAGGATATATTATGTGTGAAAAAAAATGATGATCTATATACAATAGAATCTACAACGTAAGAATCCTGTACGTTGGTATTGAAGTAAGTTAATACCAGAGAAACTTGTGTTTCCTATAGAATCTAAGAGAAGATTAACTATTGATATAGGTATAATAATTGAATTAAGAATCAGAAATAACCCTCAAGTTTTGGAAACAAACACACACATAAAGAATTAAATACCGTTATATTGACCTCTTGGATTGTATACCGTTTCGGAACTTTTAAATGCCAACTGCATCTACTTCCACCAACCAGGGTGGAGAGGTGGAGGGACCCATCCCAGATCTAATGGAATGCGATAGGCTGTGCAGATTGACGTGTGGTCTCAAATAAAATACAATACCGATTAAAACTTTATTAAAAGAACGGATGCCTCAACCCATCCTTATCTTGATCGTCTTCGAGATCAAATACTAATTTGCTGCCTTTTTCTTTACTGGTTCCACCATGATCATCATGGGATCGAAATACTTTGCGATCCTGTTCCTTACCATGATTCGGACTCAATCCCCCACCAGATCGGAGAATTTGTCCTATCTTTTTGTAAGCTAGAGCCGCGTTGCTAGCCCGAAAGATTTTTTCCATCTCATTTAAACTTAGGCCTGCAGTGTTAGAACGAACAATTAGGTCTTTTGCGTTATCATCTAGCCCCAAAGAATCGTAGTTGCTTTCGTCTAGTTCATCATCTGTTTTCTTTTTCTGTGTTTTTTTTATCTGTCCCTTGCCAGTATTCATTGTTTTATCAATCCTTTTCGCGCCTTTTATCAGTTCGTCCACAAACTTTGAGACGTCGAATTGATCGACTGGATTTGCTTTTAATTCTTCATTTCTTGTGCTAAGTTTTCTTGATTTCACGTTTTGGAGAACTGTGGACAAAAATAATTTATTGATATTATATACACATAGGAAAGACCATAGTAGAAGTTGACACTAAGATAGGGGAGGAATTTATCAACAACACAGGCTGATAGAGAATGGTTTGGTTTACCTAAGTTATAAATAAAAAGCTGAGATCCAATCCCGCGCAGTGCTTATACGTTACCTCTTAACACAAAACTTACTGAAAAGTAAAACGAGAATGACAGTAACGTATGCTGTATTTCCCATCATTTCTCTCCCCTACGCACTCCTGCAACAGCTGTTGTTTAATCAAAACTAACTGAAAAAAATGTAGGTAAATATCAATCAGAAAGATATCTAACTTAGTATAGCATCTTATAATTCAGCGTGAAATTAAAATCGTGATTGCCATCAAATAGGCAGTCATGCGAATTACAGTTACATGTTGACTTATACCAACTCAGGATGGATAAAATGACGACTTGCGACCTACGGATGCTCCTGTGTGATTCGACCTGTTGTACTGTATGGTTCGGAATGCTGGGCAGTGAAGAAAACGGATGAAAAATGTTGAGAAGGATGTGTGAAGTGACTAAAATCAATAAAGTAAGAAATGAGCATTCAAGAGGCGTATTACAAAAAAACGCGAAATTGCAAGGTTTCCTCGTTGAAATTGTATTTTATCCGTTCGTTGTTTGAAATAACAGTTACTTGTTAAAATAGTTCGTTTTCTCTACTACAATAATAATAATAGAGAGAATTTTAGATAAATTATTAAGTTATTCAGTAATAATCATTCTCCCGATGCATGTTTAGACAAAAACTCACGGTGACGTGATTTGGGAGCTCTAATTTGTAGATTCTATTGAATTTAGACCATCAAAATATTTTTTTTCATGTTACAAATATCCCCAACTTCATCATCGAATACATTTTCGTTATTATTGTAAAGAAAAAAAAAATGGACCTAATTCAATTATTGACCGAAAAAACTTCGAAATAAGTCCCGATATCTCCGAAATTGTACATAATTTTGACGTAATATTAATACCAAAATAATCTTAAACATTTGCCTAAACTATAGTATTTTTTTTTAAATAATTGTTATTTCAAACAACGAACGGATAACATACAATTTCAACGGGAAAACCTTGCAATTTCGCGTTTTTTTGTAATACGCCTCTTAAGAGTAAGTTACACAACAATGAAAGGGAGTCGTCTGTATTGGTTTGGACATGAGATGAGGAGGATGGAACACGGTGGAAAGGTGTATCGTGATACTCAGTAACTGGGTTGTGGAGGTAAAATAGGTAGTCGCTCCAATCTCCATGTCAAATAATGGTATTCAGCTGCATCCGGATAGACTGAAAGTCGACCCCCGGCATAGTTAGGAGAGGATAGGCAGGTGATTTTGACTGAAGATTTGAGTGCGCGTAGTAGTAAAAACGATCTTGTAAAGGCTCTGTTTTTCCTTTTAAGATCGAAACCCTAAAATTACTTAGCTCATGCTACAAATTAGAGGTCCCAAATCAGGTCTCCGTGAGTTTTTGTCTAAACATGCATCAGGAGAATGATTATTACTAAATAAATAAATAAGTTATCTAGTAGTAGAGAAAACGAACTATTTTTAACAAGTAATTGTTATTTGAATATCATACATTTTCAACGAGGAAACCTTGCAACTTCATGTTTTTTGTGTAATACCGCACACAATGCCGTCTTGTTCCATAATATCAGTTCCTGTATTATTTGACTCTGTAGGATAGTCCACCTCGGACTGTGGGGCAAAGGGCAACGCACCACCGTTCGGTATCATATCAAAAATGCAGACGGGTAAACGCACTTCTGACCGACGCGGCGACGTTGCATTATGCAGAAGATGCATTATTGATCCCTACCATTGGACCATGTTTGCTTTCATCAATGTTGACAGCGGTCCCTTTTGCAAAAACACGCGTTACCGACAAGGAAAAAACTGCTGAAACCAACTAACTGCCTTTCAGCATACTTCGGGAACAAAGACTCTAGGGCTACAAATGTTTAGAACTATGCAGAGATGGCCCTTAGAAAAGTTTCATAATAACATTTTTACGGTCCAATTTCACAAAGTATGCTCTTCATTTTGCATTAGAATCTATGTATTATATTGCATTTCTAATGCAAAATGAAAATGAAAGAAGGGACATCTGACTGATGATCATTTTGAACAAAGAAGATTTTTTATCACCTGAACGTGACTCACTTGGTTGCATCAGTTGTTTTCCCGATTCAGAATAATTTTATTATAGAAATAAGTTATGAGTACCTACAGGAAAAGTTCACGAATACGTACGGCAGAATCTTGTAGCTTTCATGTTTTAAGGAAAACGTATGTAACCCCGCTTTTTGGAAACTTTAAGTAGATGCCTAAAGATTTCAATTTTTTTTTTCAGGTGTATCTGTGCACGAATATGCATAATTCACTCGTATATTTTCTTGCGAACAGGATAATACATAAAGAATACCTCACTTACAAGAAACATTTACATGAATGTTTGATCAATATTATAATCGGCGACGTCTGATGTCATTCACATCCTCTGGAGTCTGGACACAGATGGGATGCATCACCTCTCACAAATAAGAGCAACGCGATTAATTCAGTTCTCCTGTAAAGGGTTTTGAACTTCTGTTGTTCGAGAAAAGAAGACATTTTAAGTTAGATTATGGAAGGTCAGTAACTTGTGATCCAAACACAAGTTCTTGTGTTTGGATCACAAGTAAGCACCTACAGTAATTTCACAGTTGCCTCCGATTTTGCATCAGTAATCTTTATCGTTGCTACTCTTTAGTTTCTATCAGATGCATAATATCTGTAAAAAGGCTTCTTCTGGGTAAGCTCGCTCCATCGTCGACTCTGTTTCTGTCACCTCTGACCTAGACTAGAGTCAAGAGCAGACCTATCTCAAATAAAAAAAAGGACTATGCGTCACATTAGTTAAATTTTTAGGTATGAGGGTACTTTTGACAGATGTCACAACAATCATACTTAGCCTTCATAAGGTTGCTAGCGCTACGCGAAGCCTTCAAGATGGCGCACGATGTTGTTGATAAAAAGTATAACAATAGACTGTTAATTGTTATATAATGGGAATGAGGACTAATTATGAAGTTATGATCACATAGATGCGCGTCAGAGCTGCTCGTGATTAGCTGAACGTGGATGTTTGATAGTCACGTGAAGCTACAAAGTGGTATTAGCGATAGAGCAGTGTTATAACTGTCTTGTGGTTAATTGATTATGGGCCACTACCTTCTATTGAACTGTGTTGGCGGGTCTAGGTCACAGATATCATTTTGCTAGCACGTATGATATTTGTATGCAGCTTCCAAAGTATATTAGGATGTACCTATTACCTATCTAAGCATAATGATAGATTCTATTTGTATCGTCACTAAAAGGTTTACACTAATTGTTATGGCACTTACTTAATTTGACTTTGGTACTGCAAAAGGTAAAGTGACTTTTCATATTATGAGCATCTTTCCTCGTATCTATAAATGCGAAAATAACTCTGTTTGTTTTATACCTTTTCACAACTTAACGGCTGATCGGATCGTAATGAAATTTGGTTAGGAGATTATATCCTGGGGAAAGACATAGGCTATCTTTTATGTCTTTTTTTCTCACGCACATATCAAAATTTCCACGCGAACGAAGTCGCGGGCTACAGCTAGGTATGTATAATTCGTCTGTTCAGAGGGAAATTCGGGTTTTCCCAAAGACGCATTGAATGGAATAAATGTATAGTTATATAACTACTAAGACTTTTAAATTATATCGCTGTTTTCGGGAAAAGTTCGGAAAACATGGGTTTTATTTTATTTCCTTGAACTTGGTTGCTCAACCCAAGTAATTTATTATTTACTTTGGTAAACCATGCTAGTGCCTAGCCGATCTAAATTTAATCTCTTACTACCTACTTATTAATAAACGAGGGTAGTTATGCTTAGCTAGAACCCTGACGTATGTGGTAAATCTAAAGTTCATAGTGTGGCTTTATCTTTATTCAGCGTTTTTATTAAGGAGGTAGGAGTTCAAATTCAGATTCGCAGGTCATTGGCTTATTTTAACACTCTCAGTTTCTGCTCCAAATAGTTCGCATCTATTAAAATAGGTGGCGCTAGGTTCGCATACTCTCAAGGCAGATTGTTATTCTTTGTTTTCGCGTCCGGAGATTGAACTCACTGCATATTTATGACGTGTTTTTGACGCTCCCTTTTCCGTCATCATTTCGTATTAGGAATTAAGAAAACGAATTTCGAGAATTCCAACAGATATACAGGCGATTTCGAGTGAATTTAAAAAAATGTTTCCTTGTATTGTTATTTTTCTTTGTGTGGTTAGTGCCTAACAAGGTGTCAGAGCTTTTATGCCGCCCATGGGCCTCTGACTTGGCTTGCGTATAATGGTGATTTTTACTAACACAATGAATGCCCACATATTATTGCACTTTTAGATTTAAACTCCCATAGCGTTGAAGATCCGACAGCTCGTTTTTATTTAGGCATTCTTTTAAGTGTTGCCTAGTTTGAGTGGAAAACGGGCATCAGGGCAAGCACGTAATTACTACCTAGTATTAAGCTATGTACTTTGCACACACGCTTTGATTTCTGATGATAAGAGAACTCAACGCACGTGCTGGCTGCTGCGATCCTTGTTAATTGCAATGGCTCCTACTTAGACTATAATATTAATGATCGTCGATAGCTGCTGATAATCCCGTGGTCATCTCTGGTATTTATAAGATTTTAATCGTTAAAATTAATTATGGAAAGGTTATCACTACTTATTGATAATGTGTCGATGTTAACTAAGATAAGGAAACTGAAACATCAGAAATCTGCTATGTTGCTGAAGGTAGTACCGATCGCGGTCAGTAATTGTTTATGAACTTCGTTTAGTATATGCAATTAACAATCATCATCACTTTCCTGCCCTTGTCCCACTCTACTTGGGGACGGCGCAACACGTTTTCTTCTTCCATTCTCCCCTGTCAGGCGTCACGGTCTCATTTCCTCTTCTCTCTCTTTGATGAGCAATTAACAACAAGGACGTGAAATAGAAGCTGAATACTTTACGATGATTTCTTTAAAAAAAAATCTTTCGTTTAAAATATTAGATACATTTGTGTTCTTAACAGGAAAAGACTGAATAATTATTAACAGAGCATTGACCGATCCTTTTATTCTTCACCTCATGTCTTGAACGTTTCATGAGATGAAAATCAGTTTGTCTAATCAATCTATTTATAAACAAATCTGTAACACGTGGTGGTATCATGTAACGTTGCGTGAAAATGAGTGATTGTTAACCAATTGGGGTTAAACATGGGTTAAATCATAATTGGGCGTGACGGGTTCTCGGCTGTAATATGAAACGTTGTGTGGAACACGGCTTTGGCGCGTGCTTGAGGTAGGCGGGCCGCACACTCACTGGAGACATGAAAAAGGTTTACGACTGAATTACTTAACCAGTAAGATAACATTGTTAATAAACTCTAATGATGAAGCTTAATTAACCTCTTTATGTTAAGTAATCATAGACAGAGGAGAGTTGAGGTGAGGGCATTTCTTATTCGTAGGTAGATTCATCCAATCGATCCTGAATCGTATTTAAAATATTTTTTTACAGTTAAAACATAAACTTGAACGTACTTCTAGTTTTAAGTTCATGGAAGGGTGTTTTCAGGAAAGTAAAGGTTAGGTAAATTAAATAATAATTTCTCGGCTGATGTCAAATCTTTCCATGATGTTTTTTATGGAAAGATTTAACATCAGAAGGATACAAGCGTAACATAACATACGGATAACAAGCGTAGTTACAATATATCTAAACAATATTCCACTAGTTTCTTCAGATATTAAAAAAAAAAACTCAGTCTACTACTATCTTTACTCACGTCAAACTACTTATCGTTTAAAGAGAACAATAAAGAAGCGCGTGCGCCGGTGGGCGGTGAGCGGATGGTCGAATCAATCACGGCGCAATCAGTCCGCAGGCCGCCGCCCGCGCATAATGCGCTACTCACTACGATCACAACACAATCATGTTCGTTCCTTCACTACTTTACACTGGGTACTTATCTATAGGGAGACTTTAAAGGGAATGACTGCCATAAATAGAAACTGTTCTGTTAGAAATTATTATAACTAGTCTGATTGCTGTGATGATGGCTGTGGGTGTTGGTTTATTAGTTGTTTAGCTTTTCCCCGTGGCTTCGCTTGCGTCATTATCTGAAGTTGTCCCAGAGTAACGTACTTACTAGATACTTTTATAGCTTATAACAG
This sequence comes from Standfussiana lucernea, assembly GCA_964057025.1. Taxonomy (NCBI): domain Eukaryota; kingdom Metazoa; phylum Arthropoda; class Insecta; order Lepidoptera; family Noctuidae; genus Standfussiana; species Standfussiana lucernea. The sequence continues at coordinate 10,519,102 of OZ059791.1, read as the reverse complement.
TAGGTATAGGATAATATAGTTACCCACTATTGAAAGAATTTTCGGAATCGGTTCAGTAGTTCTAATGATTTTTTCCTACATACAAACTAACAAACTTTAATGTTATTGTAGACAGCGTGTGGGTTCAGAATATTTTCAGTGGCTACTTGGGAGAGATTCTTTTGTAATCAGACCTGGCTTTGGGCTGCAGAAGTATTTCGGTTGCTTCTTTGAAATATATTTATAATGACCGAACACTGATTGCTAAGATAAGTATGATATGCCTTGGGTGGTTAACAACGTTACGGTCGATTGGAGTCAAGATGTGTTTTGTTGCAACTTGGGAGAGGTCTCCTGCTATGCAGTACAGCAATAGGAAGAAAGTACTCCTGTACCTACCGATAAATTACTTTTAACAATTCTACAGCTATACTGGGGATTTCAAAGTCAGGATTTTTCGAGGAAAGACGGTAGCGTCTCCTGCAGTGAATTTAAGTACGTATTGGTGCATATTTAAAATAAAATACAAGGTGGAATTCTTCAACCTCACTTGGAGGGAAAGTACTCTAAATACTAGAAATAGGAAATTTTACTCAAAGGAAACATTCCTTTATTTTTAAAAAGAAACAAATCTGCATTTCAATATTTCCGAAAATTCGCTTGCCACACTCGGGAATCGGACCGGCTAAAATCCGAAAAAATAACACCCTGTACTTTTATGGCATCAATCGATAGGGTCAATCATAAGGTTCAAATCTTACAAACGTGATGATGACGAGTTTTGGTTAAAACTTGTTTTTAAGCTCTTGTGACATCGAATTTATAAGTTTAGATGTCATGGTTATCCTTTTATTGAATTTATCATGTTTGTTAGAGAGACATGATGAATGCAGTTTTGTCTCATTTAAAAAGTAAAGAAATGTTTCCTTTGAGTGAAATTAGCTATCTCCAGTAGTACTTAGTTTCCCACCAGGTGAGGTTGAAAAATTCCACCCTGTATAATATAGAAATTCGTATTTGGATAATAACTGTTAAATCCTATTTCTTAACGGACAAACTTAACTAGTGACGTAAGAGACGAGGAAGCGCGCTTAATGTTTAGCTGATATTGATGATATTTTGCGACATAACATTGGTACAGCGTCATCATAACACAAATTACAACCTTCATGGTTGCTGGTTACAACTTTTATACTCACAAAACTGTTATTTTTATTATTTATCTATGTATCAAACAAGCTGATGCCGTATAGATAACAAGTTACGTAGTTTGTTGTTAAATATTTATGAAGCCATCATGATTGAAGCCATTGCAAAATAAAGATTTTAATCTAAGATATTCTATTTAGATAAACCATTTCTATAAGAGAGTGTTTCCAAGCATCTGTGGCAATATCTTCATCGTGTTCGTTTAGAACGCTTTTCTAGAAGTTTGTGGTTGTAATAAATTAATTACTTTGGTAGCACACTCGTCTTCATTGACTAAACGAGTTGGTTGACATCTTCCTGACCTCGTTCCGTTGTCTTCAAGTTTCACGCAAAATTGAAATGCGATTGTACTCGTCGATATGTATAATTGTTAACTTAATATTTTTTTGCAATTGTAGATAGGTACCTACCTACTCAATAAGAATTCTCTGTTTCACTCTTAGATATTTATTGATTTTTTGAAAACCCACAATTTAGCAGACAATTTGATAATATGCCAAAATTATTCTCATGAAAACAGTATGAGTTTGAAAATGAGTAATTTGAATTAGTTAAATCTTCCATGTTTGACGTAGTTTAGGTTTTTTGGCGTCATAGATATTTAGAAAAAACATGGTGTAGGTACTGTGGATAACCATATTTTTTATAGCCTCGATTTCAATAAAAGGAAATCATTTTTATGTTGTCGAAAACCAGGTGGTGTCGAAAATGCTGGATTACATGTTTTTTAAGTACGGTCTACTCGACACAGAGAGTCCTGGGGGCCAGTGGGTTGGGAATACTAGACTTATCATGCATATGTTGACGAAAAAACTAATTATTATTATGTCCCAATGAATTAATTTATATGTATTTACATTTTGAATACTGAAAGCAGTGATCATCCATGACCTTTAGATCGCTGACTCCAGTCGCAAGAAGCAGCTACGAAATGTTCGTCGCCATTAAATATAGTGACAGATATAGTAGATAAATACAGTAGTGATCCTACTTGTACATTGAAATATATTCTTATGAGAAATACAGAGTTGCTTGAACTCTGAAATATGTAGATAAAACGAGGTTAGTACCTATCATTCAAAATTACGTAGATCAGAAGATATTATACGATTACCACGGAATGTTTGAAAAATAAGAAGCTTTGTCTCTATAGAACCAACCCCAGGGGTTATTTACCTTTGTATAACTTTCTCTGAAAGCGGAAGTTTTGATCAGTATTCTGACATCGCCCTCATTCTATTGGGCTACTGGTCCACTCGTGAAATGCCGAATTTTATTTTATGGTTTACTAGCTGCTGCCGTTGGCTGCGCCCGCGTCGTGGAAATTAAGTACTTCTCTGTTTTGGTTACAAAGTTCTGGCGAAAGTTTCTGAAAGCCACTCTGTGATCTATTATAACTGCATCGGTAGGTATATCGTCATTCGATATCCTAAACCGCGGACGTCAACATTTTTATGAAAACCAGATTATTATTTTATTTTACACATAAAAAGGTTCCTACACAATCTCTCAAAATCATACATTTTTACCGTAAGTTTATTCGAGTCATCCAAAATCGCGAACGTTTTTCCCGTGACCCAACCGGCGATGTACATCAAATATTGGCGCCATACTTACCACCAAGTGTGCGGTAGGTATGGCGCAATTTTTAAGTTGTTTTGCCTCATGAAAATTTTATTAATGTTGTATTTGCGGTATTGGATGTGCCAATAGCTATCTACCTATAAAGACTAGTCTCTAAATAATAAAACATCTCCTTTAAAACAGCTTGAACTTTGGGTACATACATTTTAAGGATTTTCTATAAATGTGCCCAAAGTTCAAGTTGTTTTATATTGACTCAATCTGCACAAATATGTGTAGAGGTGTTAAGAAGAATACCCGTAAGTGGCAGTGTTAGATTATAGGTACCTAGTTCTGCGTGACCCTCACTAAGTGTTTGATGACCATCGTCTCTTACTGAAGGACCATCAATAAATTAAAGCAGCTCGCAGCAGAAATCCATTTGACCGAAATACCCTAGTGTCTTTTTTATTTTTTATTAGCCTAATCTGTCCCACTGCTGGGCAAAGGCCTCCCCCATTCCTTTCCAACTCTCCCGGTGTTTTGCCTTCTCTGGCCAATCAGACAAGAACGAGTCCAAATCGTCACGCCAGCGTTTCTTAGGACTGCCTCGGTGATGACTAGTGTCTTAAAAGATCTTAAAATATATTCGACCGAGTTTTATGACTTTGATAGGAAGTTAATCTGCTATAGCAAAATACGGCAAATAATTAAATAATATACTGGTTTTTCCTTCTTTAACTTGACTAACTTCCTATAGTATCCCAAAAAAATACGTAGATAAGTGCACCAGCACAGAACAGGCAGGTCAACCGCCCCATCGACATTCCCATTTCATATCTACATTCGATTATCGCTCTGGTTGTCCCCCAGGTAGTATTTTAAGAAGCTCCTATTAATATTAAACGTGGTTCGTGGTGCTGCATATTCAACGCGACCTCGGCCATGGACCGGTCATCCAACGAGCTGCAAGTCGTGTACCTACCGCGCATACTACGGCTGTGTGAGCACCACGCGCTCAACCGTGGACCTGTCGCACGGATACAGCTGCGACATGTCGCCGTAACCTGCGACCAAACTTTAACACATGCTGTAGAGTCTAGCTTGTTAGAACGCTAACAAGGTAATCAAACAAAATGTTAAACAGCAGGTTTTAATTACTGAATTTTTATTACAAAAGCGGATATACCTGTATAAGATACACGTGAAGATTTTGTTGAAGAATTTAACTGTCGTCTTGTCTTGTCCGAGAGTGCATGAGAGTCCTTAAACCGACGGGATCGCGCAGAGCACACCCGGGTTCAATGTATTCCACAAAAGAATATTAAGACAATATATTCCAACTACACGTTGTCTACATCCGTTGCCTCTACTCGCTCGAAACTCATTTAAAATATTTTTTTTCAGATAGAGCACTGACTTGTAGGTATCCAATTCTTGTCTGCCTTAGTTGCGTCCGTTTGATGCTTCGCCCGAGGACGAGATTTTCAATTATTATTAGGCCTGAACCGATAACCTGAACCAACCTATTCAAATAAGTGAAAATTTTATACATAGTTAGTTTACAACTTTCTAGAAATTGGATTTGTAAACATTGACCACGTTGGATCTACGGGCTAACGAATTCGCTTTTGAATTTGTTAAATCTGTTTCAAAACTGTTAGGTAAACTTTGTAAATATACAAAGACATTCAAATTTTTACGAGCGATAGATGGGACAAGACTAAGAAAATCGTAATCTACTACTTGTTACTACTGAGCACAGAGCAACTTTGCTCTGTTTATAAGTGTCATACGACCGCTTGTCATGTAGCATTCGTGTGTCAAAATCGAAAATGTTCGGGATGAAAATTTTTGTATGAAAATATTCCCAATGTCCGCTCTATTAGTCTTAAATCTCTTTGTTAATAATATCTGTCAAAAAAGTTTACCTGATACTTTTTAGAAAAGAAGATACACAAGTCGGATAAAGAACAATGCATCAACGATAAAGTTAAATTTTGGAATCTTTGCCACTGTTAGGACTGAGGCCTCCTAGTTACAGGAATCAGCTGTAATCCACCAGGTAGGCCCAGTTCATGGTGGATGTCATATGACTTTGAATTATTAATGGTTCTAGGACTTGTTCCCACGTCACCGTATTCAGTGCAGTGGTAATGAAATTATTTACACAAAGTAAAGTGGAATCTTGATAAATGCTAATGATAAAAAATACATCTAGTTAAATATTAATGAATGCATTTATATTTAAATAGATGTATTTTTTCGGTTCATTATTTATCGTTTAAGATTCCATTATTAAACTTTAATTTGTGTACGAATTACAATAAAATTACTTAATCAGATTTTCGATTACATTTACTACAAAAATGTAACATTTTTGGTATTTCATTTACTTGTTGGCATTGTCGATAGGTGACAAGATGGCAGGTCGAAGTTAAAATTCATATATTTATATATTTAAATCATGTTGATAATCTGCAGTTTGGCAGTTGATAAGCCTGTTTTTTAATGTTTAAAATATTCAATTAAATAATAAATAGTGCATTTATTATGCTGATCTGGTTAGAACTCTTAGTCACATAATAAAAAGCAACATGTAAAGTAAACACATATAATTAACAACATTAACATTTTATTTATTTATTAACATTTTGTGTTCTTCATTTGTTTGATCCCTATCCGTGAATCAGCGTTGCGTCACACGTCATATTCCCAGGATCATTTCAACTGAGGATAACCCTCAACCTCCTTTATTAGAAGTGGTCGTTATTGCTTTCAGGAACACTGCCACTAATTTTTCTAAGAATGTGAACAAAAGAGTGATTTCTATACTATACGTATAGTTATTACACTATTGTTCTTAAAAAGGAATGGAGTGAGTAGGTTCTTATTAACAATACGACACGTGGGTTTTCAGACAGTGAAATTGCATAGTTCCTATTTGATTATCCTCTAAGAAATTGTTTTCTGCGTTCAAAACTTATTCACAGTACTTGACTTACTTGCCTTTGTTATGATTTTATAATACATATGTATATGCAGAATGGCTTTAGTTGGCAAATATTTCCTATCTATTTTTAGATAACAAATAATAATAAAGAGCAACTTTGCTCTGTTTATAAGTGTCATACGACCGCTTGTCATGTAGCATTCGTGTGTCAAAATCGAAAATGTTCGGGATGAAAATTTTTGTATGAAAATATTCCCAATGTCCGCTCTATTAGTCTTAAATCTCTTTGTTAATAATATCTGTCAAAAAAGTTTACCTGATACTTTTTAGAAAAGAAGATACACAAGTCGGATAAAGAACAATGCATCAACGATAAAGTTAAATTTTGGAATCTTTGCCACTGTTAGGACTGAGGCCTCCTAGTTACAGGAATCAGCTGTAATCCACCAGGTAGGCCCAGTTCATGGTGGATGTCATATGACTTTGAATTATTAATGGTTCTAGGACTTGTTCCCACGTCACCGTATTCAGTGCAGTGGTAATGAAATTATTTACACAAAGTAAAGTGGAATCTTGATAAATGCTAATGATAAAAAATACATCTAGTTAAATATTAATGAATGCATTTATATTTAAATAGATGTATTTTTTCGGTTCATTATTTATCGTTTAAGATTCCATTATTAAACTTTAATTTGTGTACGAATTACAATAAAATTACTTAATCAGATTTTCGATTACATTTACTACAAAAATGTAACATTTTTGGTATTTCATTTACTTGTTGGCATTGTCGATAGGTGACAAGATGGCAGGTCGAAGTTAAAATTCATATATTTATATATTTAAATCATGTTGATAATCTGCAGTTTGGCAGTTGATAAGCCTGTTTTTTAATGTTTAAAATATTCAATTAAATAATAAATAGTGCATTTATTATGCTGATCTGGTTAGAACTCTTAGTCACATAATAAAAAGCAACATGTAAAGTAAACACATATAATTAACAACATTAACATTTTATTTATTTATTAACATTTTGTGTTCTTCATTTGTTTGATCCCTATCCGTGAATCAGCGTTGCGTCACACGTCATATTCCCAGGATCATTTCAACTGAGGATAACCCTCAACCTCCTTTATTAGAAGTGGTCGTTATTGCTTTCAGGAACACTGCCACTAATTTTTCTAAGAATGTGAACAAAAGAGTGATTTCTATACTATACGTATAGTTATTACACTATTGTTCTTAAAAAGGAATGGAGTGAGTAGGTTCTTATTAACAATACGACACGTGGGTTTTCAGACAGTGAAATTGCATAGTTCCTATTTGATTATCCTCTAAGAAATTGTTTTCTGCGTTCAAAACTTATTCACAGTACTTGACTTACTTGCCTTTGTTATGATTTTATAATACATATGTATATGCAGAATGGCTTTAGTTGGCAAATATTTCCTATCTATTTTTAGATAGATATTTCCTAGATATTTTTTGTTTGGAAAAAGCTAAACAGTTTTCGGGTTACAAACATGCTTTAATATAATATGGACCACCTGTGCTCGTGGTTATACATATAATAAAAGCCGAACGGTCAATTTTCAAGGTTAAGCTGCGCTAGCCAAGTTTGGTCTGTCGACCACCATACATACCGGGTATCCTCCGAGCTTCGGAAAGCACGTTAAGTCGTTGGTCCCGGCTGTCATTTGTAGATCTTTGACAGTAGTTACAATTAGTCAATGGCCCGAAAGTCTGACAACCAGTATTACCTAGAGGTATCGTATTACCTTATTCTAACTGAGTTACTGAGGTCGTTTAGGCAGTCGCTCCATTTAAAATACTGGGGTTGAGCTGCATCCGGTTAGACTAGAAGCCGACCTGGACATAGTTGAGAAAAAGGGTAAAATGATGCTCATGCACCATCTGAGCACTCAACGCCTAAAAGTCTGATGACAATTAGTTTTCCCATTTTACCAACGGGTATCTTGTTACCCAGTTACTGGGTGGAGGCCAGATAACCAGATCATCAATCTCTCCATATGAAATACTAGTATTCAGCTTCATCCGGTTGGACTGAAAACTGACCCTAACATAACTATGTTACCTAGCCTATTCCCAACTGAGAATATGCCAGGCAGATGTGATGTGATGAACCATCACCTCATAGCTATTGCTGTCATCTGTGCAGCCAGCATCTAAGCATTCCCAAACGACAAATATATAGTCGCATTCTTATCAATTCCTTTCATTTCAATTGGTTGGCAGGCGATGCCAACCGCAACATCGTTTTACAGATTTTTGACTGTGATTTGATGAGCAATGACTGCCGGCAGATAAAAATAGACATGATGTGCCATTCCTGGAATTGCCAACAACATGTAATCATCTTAATCTAGCGAGTAAATCAGTGAGGTCGGACGCACGTTACCGCAAGTGTTTCCTTTCATTATACACGTCTACTAAAAACATTTTATGTCTTCATTGTTTTATTTCAAAAGAAAGGGAGTGACGAATTTTCCTCCCTTTTGTTAAAATGGGGTTCCCCGTTTTATGTTTCGGTTTTTTAGGACCTAATTTTGGTAGCGGATACTCCCATAATAATGATGTGTGACGCGGATGGGGAAATAGTAGTAGCTAGATAACAACATGCCATGCACAATTATTATAATTATACTAACCTACATATGGCGTGGGTACACTTTTAATCAAAAAGGAGAATTCTTATGGCCTCGGGGAATCTGGGGCGACGAACTGGACACGAACATTCCCTATAGAATGTTCGTCTTAATCTTTAGTCCTCGACTACCAGAAAGTCAACTTTACTTCCTGAGTCAAATTTTCATTGATGGAACCACGAGGTTGTAGGCTATAACTAGGTTCCTCATGGTATCGTGGGTAAATGGTGGGTAAATGTTTCGGTATTGGGATAATATTGAAAATAATAATTGTGGTTTATTTTTCCCCCCTTTGTTTTATCCTTTTGGTTTTTTAGAGATGTAGTTTTTGTGTCAGATGCTGCCATATTTGGGGTGTGTGACGCACTTTGCATTTAGTGGAAACAGTAGTAGGTATGGGTAATGAATTGTTGTAGCTGCAGGAACAATAGTACCAGCGCAGATGTCCCAGCATAAGTATACGCTTTGACAATTATTGTGATCAAAACTTGAGCGACATGTACATAGCAAGGTATGGTCAGAGTCGCTAGCATAACAGAATAAAACATCATGCAAACGTTCTACGACTGTATGATGGAACATGGGTGCACTACAACAAAGCGCGCCACCGAAAAACCTCAGGACCTCTACTTTTGTCGGGGGAAGCTGGTGCGTTGTATGCGGCGACGTTCGTACTAATTCGGAAATGGGAAGATTTCTGAGGCACACATCTTTTGTAATTTGACTGTACACAAGTGACATTTGAATGATTTTTTGAACAAAACAAAAGCACAAAACAGTGGTGAATCCACGAAGTAAATTAAAACATCCTCTTCATCTGTTGTATCACGGGGGTCTAATCTAGCTATGGTATAGCCGACTTCTGGGTAGACGAGAACCCTCGCAATACATCTTGCATATTGATTGCGACATTAATTCGCTATGGGGTCCCGACAGTTACATTGTCCGCTTAAATGTCTCGCCCACCTATGAAGGCTATAAAAGTCAACCGCAAATATATCTTGGAACATATTGAAATGTATTGTAGGCCTATGTTATTAAAAATAACGCGCCACCTTGGCTTCGCTACATCCTTGAAATCTCTACGTTTGGCATAATGGAAACTAATGATGGTAGCTTAGAACCTACTATGTCCTTTATAAGTACAGCAGAATTCTTGTTTATAAATATACTTTACTGCGCTTTTGAATGCCTTGTTGGTCTAGTGCTTGCAAGTGCGACTGCTGGGTTCGATTCCCAGGTCGGGCAAAGTGTTATTGGGTTTTTCTATCGGGAATTTCTCAGTAGCAGCCACGGAGTCTGGGTATGTGCCCGGTTCATGGCAATAGGCTCGCCCCCTATTACATGGGACCTAAACTTAACTGGCGAAATGTGGGTGTACTATTAGATACACCTCTGCCTATCCCTTCGGGGATTACAGGCGTGATGTTATTTTTGCTGCGGTTTTGTTAGACGTCTTAATATAATAATTTAATAATTTATTCAATAAGTAGTTTGTACATGGTATACAAAGTTGTCTTATATAATCAGAAGTTATAAATAAATAGAACCAGTACACATATAAAATGGGTCATAGGACTCCCTTTCCTAAACTAGGCAGAAAATCTAGTCTAGTCTTGCGGACTTAACGTGTGCTTTTTGTCTCCGCTGACTTTCAAGTGACAATCTAAAAAGTGGAATGAGTTCATCATTAATGTGACTGATTCACAAAAGCGCCCTTTCGCCATTGTATGGTACATCCGACTTTCTTTTTTAAAATATGATTCATTACTTAGTTCCGAATCCTCAATTATTTGTGTCAGAGATGTAGAACGTTACGTTGTGAATGTAGATCCGCCTCTCTTGAATGTGGACCTACTTAGTGCCTGATTGTCATTCATGGTTGATATGGAGTCATGCCATGTAGTTGTGAATACTTAGAACCCGCTAAGGCTACGAACGTCAGAGAACCATCTAAGGCTTTACGTTTGGGTAAAAACTCTTCAATAAAAAAAATAGAAGGCTCTGTCCTAAATTTGTGGTCTTTCGTTTTTTCGGAATTCTTTAATACGCAACTTCTTTGTTATACTTGTTTGTTCTTGTTTGTGATCTTCGATCTTTAGTGGTTAACCGCTTCTGAAGGCAGGCTAAGACTGCTACGAGAAGAAGAAGTAATTCCTGGAAACAGTGCTACCGTCCGAATATGTGATCATCATTGTTGCTTTAATCCGATTCAATATGATTCACACAAGTTGTATGAAACACCGGATATTTATTATAGTAGGTACCCAACATACTTATAACTCACTGAAGCGTGCATGTAACAATAACTTTTGTACTGTGATAAGGGATTCGAATTCATTTGTTTTTGCAATCTGAGTTTCAAAAGAGAGTGACGGCGTAGAATTGCTGGTTGCTGTAAAGAAACTTTTGCTCATCGACGAATATACATACTTCCTATTAATCAGTCTTCTTCTTCTTAGCGTATCGATGACAATTTAAATTGAGTCAGCCCAATATTTGGCGACGAGTTTGGCACTTTCAGTAGCGTCCATCAGCTCCTGTGATGTGCAAACAACAGGACAGGCAGGACAAGATATCAAGTGTCCCATCGTTTGTGGGGCAACACCACATTTACACTCCAGGGCAGAGTCATCTATGAATCTCCACCTGTGTGAAAATCAGTCAGGATCTCAACCGTTCTTAGGTACGACACTTAGGTTTTTATGTGAGTCAGCAACCTAGTTGTTGTTGTTGCCAAGTCATCAACCTAGCTAGCATTTTCCCAACCATATTGGAGTCGGCTACCGGTCTAACAGGATGCAGTTGAATACCGGTATTTTACACGGAGCGATTGCCTATCTAACCGCCACAATCCAGTTAGTCGGTAAAACCATAACCCTTAATAAGACTAGTTGTCAGACTTTCGAGCTTCTACCTACCCTTAACTACTGAACAACATCTATAAATTAGCCGGAATCAACGGTTTAAAACGTGCGACTAAGGCTAATCTTCTATCACCCTTAGCAAGCGTAGCCCAGTTTGTGGCTATTTTTATGAAGCCATGAGCCCAGCAATTGGTCGCAAGTCATCGTCACTCTCCTGCCCTTATCCCAATTTATTTGGGGTCGGCAAAGCATGTCTTCTTCTTCCATACTACTCTATTATACTCGTCATCTCATCAGACACCTCCTTTCTTGTCCATATCAACCATCACACCGTCTGTCTATAGTTTCGCACTTATTCGCTAGTAAAAACAATGATTAATTGGTTTCCGCTTTGATCACTTTTTTTATAACTAACTTTAATTATATTAATATCGAATGAAGCACATTTAAAACTTTTTTTTATATTCGCATTATACAAACATAATCTACTAAAAACAAAAACATTAGGTAGACGGTATTTTAATTTAGAACCTGCTTCTTGGGCATTGACGTCAGTAACTGGTTATATACAGTAAATAATGTGAAACTGACCATAAAAGTAATTTTGCAACTCTCGCGATATTTATATGCGTCGCCATTAAATTCTTGAATCACAGTTCTATCAAAATTAATGGAAATTTTCAGCAGTAGTTGATACGCAATATGTTTTTAGCTTAGTTGGCCATTTTAAACGTTTGTTTAAAATGATCTAGGACCAACACTGGCTTCCCTATAACTGAGAATCCTACATATTAGCTCTAATGACATGGGAAATTACAAAATTATGGATGTTATCAGTGACGCTGTTTTTTTATCCCCTTTGTTTGACAGGTTGTTCCCGATTTCATAAAAAAGTAAATCCCGGCGACAGTCCCATTTGGCCCTTGGCTTTTGGGTACTTACTTCTTTGTTCAAGTCCAAAATGGGGTGGCTCTAATGGGCTTAATTTTCATTCCTTGGAAATCATATCTTATTACTACGAGGCATTTAAAATGACCCGAAGATACCGTGGTGTAAGCCACGATGTCCAAAATCATTGAGGATATGAATGAATGAGTTTTTCATATTTAATTTCTGCCTTCCTGATCTTAGGGATAATTATTCATTGAAAACTTACTTACGCAAATGAAAAATCCCAATGGTAAAATACGCGGTTTAAGGAAAGCTCAAACTAACACATTGTATAATTAAGTGTGTGGTCAGATTCATTTGTTGCTTAACAAGGAAAATGGGTGGTAATTCAAATTAAAAGTGATGATATTGTAATCTAAGCATTTTACATATAAATAATCTTCAAGAAAATTCCGTTAATCAGAACTACATACATTCACGATTCCGTAAGTCTTGTGAATGTATAATCAAACTCACGTTTCCCACGCGCCGCAGTGTTCGCGTATTATTTATTGTTCATCATTCACTCGGATTCGTGGAGAAAGTGCAGGGTAACCTCCGCCATTGACGTCAAACAAAGTGCTACGTTTCATAATCCCACGATGCGCTGGCGTTGCGCATGACCCGAACTAAATCGCTGATGGAAACGCGATAAGCGATGTAACTAGCGATAGGTGTCTTTTATTATCTCCGTTTTCAGTTATGACGTCAATGTCACAGTATATAGGTATAATGTGTCAATCCAATCAGGTTTTATTATTAGTTATAATTAGTTATTATTTATTGAATATTTATTACCTACTGTCATAAATTGGTAGAGTCGACGCCCTATACTATTTATTATAGTAGATGTTGAATAAATAACTCGGTCGTATAATTTCTTGTAATCTTATTGAATTGTTTGTACGAGGATACATACTTCTTATGAGAATACCTAGCACCTAAAACATAATATGGCTTAGAAAACGCAAAAAAATATATTTCAACTTCCTTATCAATTTATTTTTTGTAGAATAATATTAGTAGGTCTATGTCACAGATGATCCTATTGTTAGCTGCAACTGTGGTATGTATTCCGAATACATGATGCCATCTACTTACCTCAGTCAGTCAGTTCGTAGTCCACTATATTGGCTATAAATACCAACTCATATAAAGTAAACACCATGGATAAAGTTGACCTATTCATTTCGTTTATTTGATACCTACCTACTGTTTTTTTTTTTTTAAGTGTCCGACTATGAATTCTTGGCTATTTTAAGTAGACCACTAGATCTGCGAAACCAACTGGTTTTACTTTTAATCTAATCTTCACCTTATAGTAGATAGAAATAACTTTAATAGATTCCATGTGGATAGTTGCCAGTATTGTGGTCTTGTAACGATTTGAATAAACAGTCAGGATGCACGTTTAATAAAATATAAGCTCCGTTTACATTATACGTGTTTACGGAATTGTAGTTAATGTAATGACGGTTGTGTGGTAATGTAAGCGACGGGGCGGCAGGCGGCAGGATCCCTTCCTCGTTGGCACTGAGCCGGAGTACCGCCTGCGTCTCACTTGCATTGGTTACGTAATGTGGAGCCTACGTAAAGAGGTTCACTAGCAGGCTGGTCACGTCGGCTTCCTTGCTCCTCTATCTACAATAACTCGACGGATCTCTCTTAAGGCGAGCTGCGCGTGCGATCCTAATGACGTGCAACGAGGCCCTTGCAGCATAAATGATTAGCTTCCATTATCCTATTGTTAATTGTGCAAATACAAGTGATGTAGATGAAACTTAGGGCTGAAACACAGCCGAGAACCATACTGATCAGATCTTTATCAACTAATTTTATTCAATTATTCATGTGTGATAATAAGACGTTTTTATGCTTGCTAATAAAAAAAAATGTTAATGTTTTGTTTTTGCAAAAATCATGTTCTTCGAATCAGGCTTGTTAGGTTCTCTACATTATGGTCGTTTTTGCGGCGCGGCTTAGCCTCGTCTGCCTGGATAAACACTAATATGTGACCAAAATGTTGACCTCACATAATTTACTGTCATTAGCACGATTTTTTTTGAGCACTTTAATGAAGCAGTTTTATAGCCATAATAATGGGGGTTAAAGTATGAAATTGCCGTTTTATAGCAATAGAAACTTTGAATTGACATTAAATCTTCATGGTGTGAGATATTCGAGTGAAATTTTTTTTTACATTTTAAGTACCAATGAGATTTTTCTTTTAAAAATCAATTAAAAACAATTGAAATTTCAATTCTTTGTTTTATTCGGGTTAGACGGAAAAGATGGATACTTCGTAAATCCAATAAATTTTTGAATACGAGTTTCGACGCGGACCTAATGCGGCAAAAACGGCTCGCAATATCAATGCTGCGTTTGGAGAGGAGACTGCTAATGAAAGCACCGTGCGTTTTTGGTTTAAACGCTTTAGTAATGGCAACTTCGACTTGTGGAACGAAACACGTGGAAGACCGCCAACAGGTGAATAACGCTGAATTGAAGGAGATGGTGGATGCCGATACGAGTCAAACTACCCAGGAATTAGCAGCATGGTTTAATGAACGTTACCTTACCTGGTCTACAATATTGACTTATTTGCATCCAATCAATAAGATAACAAAGTATAAAAAACGGGTGCCTCATGATTTGACTGATTTGCAGAAAGAAATGCGTGTTGAAACTTGCGCTGCCTTGTTAAATCGGTACAGAAATGAAGGAATATTGGATCGAATTGTGACATGTGAGGAAAAGTAGATTCTTTACGATAACCGTAAGCGAAAAATGCAATGGTTGACCCCAGGTCAAACGCCGCGACTGTGCCCTAAAGCAAAACTTACCAATTAAAAGGTAATGGTAACTGTTTGGTGGTCTCTTCATGGTGTTATTCACTATAGCTTTCTCAGGTCTGGTCAAGCAATATCAGCAGATGTTTACTGTGACGAACTTCGAACAATGATGGTGAAACTGGCAGTGAAACAGCCCCGACTCGTGAATCGATTTTCACCATTGCTCCATGATAACGCAAGAACTCACACTGCACGGGACACCGTTGTACAAGGGCTGCAGTTAGAAACCATACGTCATCCTCCGTACTCGCCAGACCTTGCTCCAACCGACTACCATTTTTTTCGTGATTTGGACAATTTTCTACGTGGTAAAAAAAATATCTTCCCAGGAGGCAGTTTGTCGAATCTTTTTATATACTCAGAGTTCTATCGCAAAGGCATAAATGAACTTCCGATTAGATGGCCTCAATATATAGATAATGAGGGTAAATATTTTGATTAAAGATATATGTTACATCTTGAGATTTAATTTTGCAGTATATATCGGCAATTTCATGCTTTAACCCCTAATACTCGTATTATCTTAACAACATCTTTTCTTTGCACTTAAAAACAGTCTGAACACATTACTTTTTCTAAAACTTCGTCTCTTAATAAACAATAGAATATATTTACATCTACTAGTACGACTACGATGAAACGTTGAGAGAAATAAAGGCGTTTTCCAAAAATTAACACTCCTCAACAAAGGACTACTTTTCAAAACTTTCCAAGATTCACTTCAAAATAAAAAACAACGATATTATCGCCAAACAAGGAGCATTTTTCTACAAATGATTATTTTGACGATACATGGGCGTGTAAGTATTTGAGGTCCATAAAAGGAATTTTTGTCTGAAATATAAGAATTTATTAAATACGTGAATGAGTTACGAACGTCGATCGCACATAATTGGTTTACGATTACTTTTTTTCGTTTACCTTCCGTTGAACGCCTTCGATTCTCACCTTGATCCACGTATGTATGTTAGCCCAATACTATGTATTTTTCCCACTCGACTACAGAACGCAAACAAAAGTGTTTGTTTTCTTGTCCCGCAAACATTGTCGATTGTAGTATCTCGGCAATCGTTCATTGAACATCAGCCACAGCTCCGTTCTCATAACATTTCTATTTATTTACGTAACGCTGTGGGAATGGGATTTGTTAATTACTTTTTAATTGTAATAGTCTTAAAACTAAGCGTTTTGTGGTTTAACACTTCGAATAAGATAGTGTCCTGACGACACGAATCACGAATTCAATAGATGCAAGACTTATTGTTGCTGTATATTGTGACAGGTGACAGATGACAGGCGAAAAATTGAAAATCCTACAATTTTACAAGGCTTTTTATTAGGCAGCACCTGCCTTGATTATGTTTGTTTTTGACAAATATGTCGCATTTTCAATTACATTATAGAAGGTAACGTACGCAAGAAGAGTCTCGTTTACGAATCATATGTTATTTTGTAGAACAAATTATCGACTTCATGCTTTCTGTCAAATATCGATTTGATTTACAGATTTGGTATCACTGTTGCTTTTGCGTAAAAGTAGAATTTATTTGTTTCAACGTGGTAAGAGTGTCATTAAGTCATGTTTTTCTCAACGTCAATAAAATGATTACCTATGTAGAATATAAAAATACGCGTGGTTCCGCTGGGATTTTTTTCAGCTTTACACAATATTTTATTTTACTATAAATAAATGCGTAGTAGATTGTTAATGTAGCTATTTCACAACCGTGTATTAGTTTTGCATTACTAAAGAAAATTTGGGAAAAAATCTTCGGTCTCCCTAAGCTTAAGCATCTCTATGAATTTTAGATAGTCTATATAAATTGTATTTATGTTGAATAGTCTCGAAATATGCTCCACATTAAGAGGTAAATGTCCGTTTGTGGGTTGTCAGCACATTCGGCGCCCGCGCAGCGACCAAGCGCCTGCCGCCCCCCTCCGTGGCGGAGGCCGTTGACGTCAATCGGATACCTCGCATACATAATAAAATGTTATCGACAAGCATTAGTAATTATTCATTTTTAGTCGCTAAATGTAACGTAGTAGCTAGAATTGCGCCTCTAGTTCTGAAACTTAGGCCCAGTTGGTGGTAGGCACCACTAGATGCCTACTAATGATCAACATGGAGGTAGTTCTTCTCTAGCATCACGATGAAACTTGAAGAAGTCTTAGTGTTTCTTTTAAGAAGTACTCAAGCTAGCAAAGCTGTAAATAAAACAGTTAGAAGATATATTCCTCTATTATGTATCAACATAATTTTGTATACTTAACGTCACATCGCTAAACATAACGGCCGTAAAACACTTGAAAACAAGACGCACTTCCACCAAAAAACTTTTGATGATACAAGTTACATATGGTGCCAAAAATAGCAAACCTGATGCAACCACCACGATTGTGTGTGAATGTTGATAGCTTCTAATATAGTTTAAATTACATTTTAAAATTAATTTAAGCGATAACATTTAAAATGTATGCCTAGGCTTCGATACAATCGGAGAATCTCCATTTTATTCACATTTTGTTGCCGATAAGATCAATTTATTCAGAAAAAATAATAGCAAATTGAGATTATCCAGCGGATATGAAAATTTTTATCTAAAAAATTAACAAATGATTAACATTTGACGAATAGAATGGAAATTTAATAACCTTATGTAAACTATTTTTTTAGACTATTGTATAACTTAATGACATTAATTTGAGGTTGCAATGGATTCCATCTCATATTGGTATACATGGAAACGAGAAACATGTCAGTGTTTGAAAAAAAAGCTATTTTGGAAGGATCGGAATTGACATCGCTCCGTTCTACACAGAAATACTTAGCTGTTACAAGAACATATGCAACAATCATTTTAAAGAATATTTTGACAGGAAGTCTAAAGAAAAAGGCACATGGTATAAGACTATGCAAAGTGAGCCTCCTCGAATCCCTTGGTTCGCTGAAAGTCATGCAAAGAGGTCGTATGTTGTTATGGCACATAGATTGCGTTCTGGGCATTTTCCATCCAGGAAATTTGGATACTAATGATAAAAGTCGATTCCCCTAATTGCCAAGTGTGTAATAAACTCGAAGATGTCCAACATTTGCTGGTGGAATGTGAAAAGAACAGGAGAGAGAGGGAGATAGTGATGCGGGAGTTAAAAGTTAATAATTATGTATGATGTTGGGGCTTTCATCACAATATTATCTTCACCTAATTTAGAAGAAGCGAAACTGATATATGAAATGGTTGCTGGATCACTATCTCCTTCGCTTACGCTATAATATATTTGTGTTAATAAAGTTATAATTAAGTGTAATGATTAATTAATTAGATTAGGGTATGATGAGGCTGTAAGGTAAAAGTCTCTAAATAAATAAAGATAAAAAAACTACTTTTTTGTCTAGTTATATTGTACTCAGCAAGCAAGCTTCAAGGTACCTAATTGACGTATTTCGATTGATTTTATACAGTAAACAAATCTTTAACGAAGAAGGTTATATCTGTGAGAACCTGAATAATTCAAATAAATTCCAGAATCTAGAGTAG
Source organism: Standfussiana lucernea (assembly GCA_964057025.1). Classification (NCBI taxonomy): domain Eukaryota; kingdom Metazoa; phylum Arthropoda; class Insecta; order Lepidoptera; family Noctuidae; genus Standfussiana; species Standfussiana lucernea. Next base: position 10,500,541 of record OZ059791.1, on the reverse strand, counting down.
AACAATTGTCGATGCTTATCTCGTTTTAATTCTTACTTGAAGATCCTTTATCGAGAAAACATGATTATCGCCCACATATCTTTAAGCATGGCCTAGCAGACGTAACGATTACATTAACTTTGAACATCTCAACTTGGTTAAAAAATAATCTACTTTTTCCGTTTTGGTAAAACACGTACGTTTCCGCAAAGAATTTGTTTTAAAAGGAATTTAGACTTGGAAATATCCATGGATTGGTTACACGGGTGCAGAGGTTTACAAACAAAATAAGCTCACTGATATTATAACGATGGGACACTTGAGATCGGGTCCTGCCTGTCCTGTTGTTTGCGCATCCCAGGAGCAGGACGTTACTGAAAGTGCCAAACACATTGCTAAAAGTGTCAGACTCAATAAAAGAATGTTATCGACACTCTAGGAAGACGAAGAATAACGTCGCCAAAGTCATGCCAATAGAAAAGTAAGTAAAGTTAGTGCCCTGAAAATCCTGAAATACCTGAATTCTTATCTTTAATTCTACTTAGTAACATGTATTTACTGTACCTGGCTTAGTGGTACCTCATGGCACAATTTACGGGGCAGGTTTTTAATAGAATGTAAAATAACGACCTCGTCATCTTAATTCCTCATCAAATCAATCTTCTCTCTAAAAAGCCATAAATTAGATAAATATTAAAATTACTTATAAGTTTAATTAAAATATGTGTTATGAAATATCACGTTGCTATGACGTCAATTGTATGCAATCGATCTAAAAGCGATTGCATTCGATGTGGTTGGAGAATGCATATTAATATTATTTATTGTTTCCTATTAAATTATTATTTAATAATAATTATTTAAATTATAATAAAATCAGAATTAATAGCGTTACGACACTAAAAACAGGATTCTTCTAAAAACAATAATAATCTCTGAAAAAAATGTTTCAATTATTTGAAATTGTTTTGTTTCATATCAGTATTATGTATACATATATTAATAAATTAAAATAACTAAAGCCTAATCTCTGCGTGGCTCGTCCCACAGTCTCTGGGATAATGGATGGTCGGGTTCTTCAGTATTCGGGCAAGCGAGTTTCCTAGCATCGATAACCTCGGAGAAGCACGGCACATCAAAATCAATCATTGTGAAAGTCAGGATGTTCCTGATTAATTTCTCAGTACCGTGGACCGAAGATATGAAAGCTGGTAGACTAATACTAGAAATTTTGCGGACGCCGAGTTTTCCCATACGAAAAGGAAGAGTAGCTTGTGTCCAAGCGCGGTCCTCCAAAGTCACACTTGATTCTTCAAATTGATTTTAAAGAATGTATGTCTGATAATTTTGATCCATTTTGTCCAAAAGATGAGTGTGCTTCCTATAAAGGGGAAACACGAAGGAAATAAGTTAATTCAGGGCCGAAGTATGGTGATTGTCGAATGCACAAATCTTTTCGAACTAATCGAAATTGTAGAGGCATATTATTCTTCGTAATCTTGAAAAATTAAAGATTTATTTTTACAAATCTCTCAATTGTGAGGCACGTGGAACAGTTGAAGATGTTCACCGTCTGCTTGTAGAGTGTACAAGGAATAGGAAGGAAAGAGAAATACAATTGCATACGCTAAAATTGAATGAATATGATACAGGTCCATATGTTGAAGTTTTAGCGCAACGTTCACCGCAGATAGCAATTCTCCTTGCTGGTAATATGTTAAAATAATTATAATTTATATCATATTTGTTGTTTAGTTTAGGATAGGTTAAGGTATGATGCGGCTGACTTGCCTTTGAGGATAAAATCCTCCATAAAATATAAGAATTAAAAAATACAAATCCAGTCTTTTTTAACCGACTTCAAAAGAAGGAGCTTTTTTGTGTTTGTTACTTCATATCTTCGTCATTTATGAACTGATTTGAAAAATCCTTTCATATAACTTCCCGATTGGTCCCATAGAAATTTCATCAAAATCGGTTCAGTAGTTTTGTTTTTAAATCAGAATAGCTGGAAAAAAATTTCATCCAAGTAAAAAAAATGCGAAATTGATACTTGACAAGAATTTGTATGTGATACGATAACTAAAAAGGGTAAAATAAAAACATTTTTGCAAAAAAATAACAGACTTCAAAAAAAAAAACCACAAAAACAAATGGAAAATAACTTTACTTTCGGAAGTGGGTGGCAAAAAATCAATGAAACAAACAATAGTCACCGACTTACGAAAGTAAAGTTATTTCAAAATGTTTTTATTTTTTTTTGTTGCGCATCATATGCGTGTCGTTTGGATAAAATGTAAATTAAGCAAGTGGCCAGTTTCTGAGACCAGTGCGAAATGGGCGTGGCTATCATTTATGTATGGACGACATTGGTAGGTAATTTATTCAATCGTATATCTTCTAGAACACCTGCAAATAGGACCTAAACTACCGTTGTTGCTAGGCAAAATATTATTTATGAGGAAAATCAGCATATGTGTCATTGCGATATTTTTTTTGTTCTATGGTCAAGAACAAAAAAAGATTTTGGAGGTCAAAGTTCCAACTATTTCACAAGTTTTTTTTTAATACCTACAACTTTTTTATGTTATAACTTAATTACTTTAAATACCTCCACGCCCCCCTTTTTTTTTGATTGGGAAATCATCAAATGACCTCTCCCGCTCTGGGTGAAGCGGGAGGGCGTGTCAGACTCTTACTGACTAAAACCCACCCGTGTTCCTTCACTTGTCTGTGCCAAGGTGCCAAGGGCCACGGTAACTCTTTCGAACAAATCCGCAGCCCTGGCAGGCATCGGTCCTAATCTAATGGACCCGTCAGTTTGTGCTGACATCTCTTTGAGGCGCGCGTGGAACACACCACGACCCCTGTAGGTACTATTCGATGCATCCATCAGCACAATGTTTTGAGTGCGTTATATTGAGTCCGTCTCAGAAAAGTCGTTTCTCAACAATCATGTTTGCGTCGAGTTACTTACTTTAATGTACAGAATGCTTGGATGACGGCTGTCTTGAGTTCTTGACCCACAATATGTCAGCCAGCTAGTATACAATTATCTAAGTTGCTGTCAACGTATTAAAGGGTGAAATGTAATAAATATAACATCACCCCCGTAATCTTTGAAAGACATGGTGTACACACCTTTACTTACATTTCGCTAGGAGAACTCTTCTTCTAAGAAAGCTTCTGCTGAAAGCAGAAGTTTCGAAAACAAAAGTTACTTATAATGAATTGAGTAGGTGCCTGCCTAGTTAGCATGAAATAAAACTAAACTGTCAATGTCTGTAAAGTGAGCAGTAGCGAATATAAAGTGAAGTAGCACTTATTAAGTAGTTAAATATTTTATTCGAAATAGAATCTACAAGTGTTATAAATTTTACGAAAAATGATAAATCAAGCCTTAAACAGATTCGATTAGTCTTCGATGTCATTTAAATTATAAATAGATAAACGCGAACGTCATTAAATACTGATCATAATTATTTCTGTTTTGGAACCGACAATAATTATGATGACCTTATTATAATTTTGGATCAATTACGTCACATCGGGGTCAATTACGTCATCGGACATTTGATTGAAGTACTTATTTGTTTGAATTCCGGAATAACGTGATATTTTATCTCACGCATTAATTAATTAATACTAAATTTTCATCATAATTTTGCGTGTGCATCCACGAGTTCATTGATCCAATTTGAAAGTAGTGGTTATGTGGCCATGAAGTCTCAAGTACGAAGTTCCGATTCGTTTGAATTCTATTAACTTTGTTAGAGTATAAATTGCGATATAGGTATCGACGATCATCTTTCATTTCAAGACCATTTTGACTGAGAAGGTTTCTTATGTATTATTTCTTTGATACGTGTTTGTAGTTATTTGTAGGGACAGTCCACGTACCAGTCAACCTTAACCACGAAAAAAAAGAGAATTTTATTGATGTATGTAAAGACCTTGACTTGCGAGAATTTATTACAAATTTAAACAATTCTACCTGCTATTTTTATTTACGCTCTACTTGAGTTAGACACTTGTAAGGACACAGGCGTGCGTCAGCGGGGTATTGTTAGTAATGAATGAAAAGAATTTCAATTAATTTATTTTATGTAAACTAGCTATTCAGTACCTAACTTGAATTATTTCAGCGAGTCATAGTTAAACTTAAACTATTGTTTTCGAGTTTTCCGAATTCTCATTCATCGCTTGTTTACGAGTGAGTCATACGAAAATGCAGACTACGAATTAAAAACTCCTTACGTGAGAGTATCGTATTTACTGTTTTTGGTACTGCCAGCTGCACTAAGTAATTATATTTACGCAAAACGATGCTTTTACGTGCGTCATTAAAGGAAAACATCTTTAACCTGACTTGACTGTTTCTGTCATTACAACCTTATTATTGTAACTAGGTTTTGCCAGCGGATTTGCTCGCCTGGAGTTAGGAAATGACCCCATTACGAATGTACTGCGTGCATAAAAAAATTATCTATTAATGGTTTATAATATATTCTATGCCTAATCCACGTCATATTCTACCTGTGTGTGAAACGTTGAAATCCATTCAGCTGTTAAGATTTAAGACGTAACCGTCAAACAGAGTTACTTTCGCACTTATGGCTTTTGATATTTAGAAATTAATTGGTTCAAAAGTTGCGTTTACTGAAGCGTGTCACGGCCGCGAGACGGCGCGGACGCATTATGGCACTGCGGAGATAAAGGGTCGCGGCCTGTCTAAGAACGCGTCTGTCGCCGTAATCAGTCGGAATGTTCCTCTAAATGACGCTCCCAAACTATCTCCAAACTTTTAAACAGTAAATGGAATATTTCTGTGACATTCTTAGACCTAATTAGATGGATGGCGCCTGCTCTAGTTACATGTTTACTTCACGCTATTATTTTTTAAGGAAAAGTGTGCGATGCCACTTGTGCTACTTCCTCATTAGGTACCAAGATTCCCGAAATATCGAAGCCTCTTGACTCTGATCATAATATCATATCATAAAACTCCGGCCACGGAATGACAATGATCGCGTGTCTGCGAGATATCCTCAATGATAGCACTTTATTACCGCCTTCTTGTTTAAAAATAGACTAATAACGTTGAACTGTTGATATCTATTATTACTGCTGTTATTTTGCATGGCTCGTACAGTGGACTGGTAATGTCAGTGTCACGTGTCTTGATTGTGGCATTGTCAAACGTCTGTCGTTCAGGTAATTAACTTGGGTACTCTAGCGTGTCCACCGAAGTTAGTGATGATGCCACATTTCGGAAATGTAATGCTTAATTAGAAAAATCATTCTGCAATGCGTTGAGGTAATTTAAGTGCCGCGCATATCATGGTTGCTGAGTGAGTGTATGATCGTGTTTTTGAATTTGGTATTTGTATGAATATTATACTTAAAAAAAGAAGATTTTGAGGGTAGTAATTGTAGTACATACCTGGTGCGTTAAATACCTTCTCCACATGGACTGTCCTATGCATAGGTACATGAAAGACCAATTTCAGAACAAATTGCAAGTTTATTTTTCATCTAAAATACAAATTAAAGACGATGTCAGGTCATTGTTAGGCCGGATTTTAGGCGAATTAAACATAATAACACACTGTGCTCCATTTTTGTTGCAATAATGTCAGAAATAATCCAATCTTTATCGCGAAACCCTAACATGTAGATAACGGTATCTTGTGTATCTGTCATTGTTGCTAAATGTATACCCCTAGGCCTAAGGTGTCTCTTAACTATGATTACCCGGGTTAAACGACCAGTCATGTCTCGGCAATGACACCCGCCAGCCAACATGTAATGCCACGTGATCTGCTCTAGATACATGTCATGTAAGCTGTGATAACATGCCATTTTTCTGTAGATTGTATACACTTAGCACTTAACCTGCGATGCAAAATTGTGGAGAGTTTCTACTTGGCAACATACAATGTACCTACCAATATGAATACAGGGAATTAGAATCTCAAGACAAGTATGGTATCTTTGGACATTTAACCACTTCGATGTCAGTCAGCATCGAATGAGATATTTAAACCAAAAAAATAAAAACAGCCAGATCAAGATTCACGATAATAGATCCTACATAATCTATTCTTAATTCAAGAGGAAATTGATCATTTGTTAGTAAATATTCATAATAATAAAATCCGACGGAAACACTGATTTGTCCGGTGACATCCGGCTGCGTCAGTCAATCAGACAGCATTGAACGAGCAAATCATTGTAACGCAGTGGTCTTGAACTTTTTATTGTTTTAATTTTAGTAAAGGTAGGGTCCCGGCAAAGACTATATAATAGTGAAAATAATATTCTAATGATGGATGATGAATAACGACGACCAATAATGTTAACGAGAGCAGCTAGCATCTTATAAAAATGATTTTAATAAGATGAACGATGAATAAAGGAAATAGAAATAAACGTATTTTTGTCATGAACTATTAGGAAATTAAATAATTTGCTTTTTTTCCCGCGCTTTGCTTTCGCCAGGTTGAAGGAGAGGCAAAGGTATGAAGTCGCTAAACAGCCTAATAAGGAAAAATAGAAATTCAAATACTTTTTAATTTAGAACATAAATAAATGTTAATTTGTTGATAAAAGCAATTGATTTTATGAATAATAATGTTTATTTACGATAGTCTGTTCATAAACAAAATTTAAAACATGCGCCCACTCTTACACAAACTCTTTGCTGTGAAAAAAAAAACTACTTTAGGGACTTGAACAGTTGTTTAATGTTATCTGTGGCAAAATCAGGAAAAATAAAACCCTCGTTTATGATAAATGAAAAAAAATTACGAGTGTGAAATACATTGCATGTTGAACCTAATCGTAGTGCGTTAAGAGCCAGTTTTCGAGGAAGTGTTTATTGAAAAAAAAAAATCGTCAACACTGTCATCTGGTATTGTGCCCATGCATAAAAATATAAAAAACAGATATTGGAAAATCAGAAACTGACGGTATTACCTAATTAACTGATTGGGGCGAGAAATAGAAGGAGAAAAGAGAGGAATCTGCCCTGGTTTGGGACGCTTGTAATCTCTAAGCTTCTTAAACCTACATAATCATTGCCAAAAAAACTTGGTTTACAAATAATTTAAAAAGCTCCTGAAAGGCCCAGTTTGCTTTCTTTTTTTGCAAGCATTTTACATTTTTCGAAGTGTTTATTTTTATATTTATTTTCGTTTAATATAAATTTGGTGGATTAATAAATTAGCTTGTGTACATGGTCTTTGTGACGGGCTAGCCGATAGCGCAGTGGAAAGAGCCCGCCCGAGATAACCCTCCGTCTGCGATGCACGCGCACGCCTCAGGCGCCTGAATACTACACATTTTTTTAATCACTTACATCATCAGGAAAACATAATATAAACATATGTACTTCGGACACGGACCAATGATAACGTTTTATTTGATAAGAACTGTGGAAAGCGTCTGTAGGGACAATACCCCACTTAACTACCGACGATTTCCACGTTTTCAGACATTTTCTTTAAAAACTTCTTTAATTTTTGTGGCAGGCCTTTTTGTGTTTTAGTAATTATTATTTAAGTGTTTAGGTTATTTGAGTTAGTAGCTTTCTTCTTCGAATTACGTAAGTAGATAGAAAAAGCGCTCTAGGTACTGATAAATCCGAAAAGCGCAACTGCGCATGAAATATTTTTATATCGGATGATAGTCACACTCCAGCGATTTTGTTAATATTAATTATTTGTTTAACAACACATCATTAAAACATTAATTAGTTTTACCTTTTATCTCTACAAAGGTTATCGGTAACAATTAAGGGAGACCGATTTTTGTCACAACAGTGCCAATTAATTAGTGAGTTAGTGACACAATTACATTAAAAGTACGTCGTGATGATAATTATAAACAACGGTGTGATAGTCACGAAATATTAACATGTTACCTGCTTTAACATAGTAACAAAATCAGGTTTCTTAAATACTGTAAGTTGAAGTGGTTGAGGAAAATAACTGTCTCTGTCAAACGATATTTAAGTGGATTTTACATGTCATGGTATTACCTGCTTACGGACTAATTTCTACTACAAATATAAGTGTTAAAGTCAACGTTATTTATAGTTTAGGTCCATTTTGAAAGGCTCTAACAGGTGTCAAATAAAAGTTGAATTGTTGCCCATAAGTTCATTGTGATTTTGTCACGACCGACTTGAGAAAAATAAAGAATTGTCACAGAGCTTGACATGTTCGTGTAAAAATAGATTGGTATTGTGATAAATGGTTCGATATTTTTAGTAATATAACATTGTCACTCTTGTGGAAAATTTCGGAAGTGCTAACAAAGAAGAGGCCGTTGGTGTGATGTAAGATCCTTAACTGTTTTACTTTGTTGACCGTAAGATGTGAATGATTAAAATGGGCGTAGGCTGATATATTTAGAGCATGAAATATTGATCCGGCCTTTTAACCTTCCACTGACTTCAATGTATTATTATTTGTGTTTATATCGGTCATTTAAATCATCATATAACTGCGTGATACTTAGTTATGTAAACTGAAAGCTGAACGAATTCGGCTGCATCTTGATGTTACCAAATGGCTTGAATTGAGAAAACTTAAAGAGGTTTTACGAGTGCTACGCTGCTAATGATTGCCTTTTCTTTACACATAGTATAAGTTTTTCTCGAACGCTCTTATTCACACTGCAAAAGAAGTTGCACGTAGAATTGTTATGAAAGCTCATCTCTCTTGTGGATACGTTACTAAAGTTAAAACGGGCTGGCAGTCTGCTTGCACTACTATAAATACCACAAAAATCTTAAAAAAAACCTGGTTGGAAGACCCCTTGAACGCTGTCGTCACACTAAATACAACTTTGTAAATGAAAATGCTAATAGCGTTTACGTATAGTACCTCGGAATCTCCTACCACAAGTAGGTACGTCATTATTTACTTTAAAACTTAATCAAAACTGTTTGCATGTAAAGAACTAGCATAACAATTACAAACACTGTACACAGGGACATTTTACACGAATTCTGTGACGTTGTTACATTGAACTTTGAGCTTTATAAACTTGGCTTTCTTGGGACATCAATAATCGTAATAGAGAGATAAAGGAAGTCGGTTCTATTTGATACGGTTCAAGATACAGCTACATGTCTGTATGTGTGACCGAGGGCGGCGCCATGTTCTTGGTATCACTTTAAACCGGATCAATCTGCATCAAAACTGATAAATAATCTGCTGCAGACGTTATTATTACAGATAGCTACGTTATTCTGACACAATATTATGGTTTTTTTTTCGAGGATTTTAGAAGCATGTTTTGTGATAAAGTTTGAGCAGATATCTCGAAACGGTGTCCGAAATTTGCATTATCATAATTTATAGCCGTCGCATAACAGGTTGATTATCCTTATCAGATTATCGTTTTTTTTTAAACGATACATTAATTATATTGCTATTGATTTAATGGGTTAGAAAAACTAAGTTAATATTTGTTTTCGTCGCCGAGGGAGGCTTATAAAACGCTGGCGTGACGACTTGGAGGCTTTTGCGAGAGATTGGCCGGAGAAAACCGAACGAAGAGAAGAGTGGAAGGCTATGGGGGAGGCTTTTACCCAGCAGTGGGACAATATAGGCTAAGAAAAAAAATTGATTTTGCATGACAGTCTTGCAAATACGACTTTCGATACATAGTACGATAGACAACGGTGTATATTGAAGTATTGTTTGCGGTGTATAAATATTCTTCAGGAAGGTAATCACATGAATTTAAATTATGGGGTTCTAATGCTACTCAATAATTACTTCCATTATTTGTGTAACTATTATACACCTACATAAGTACTAGCTTTCGTGCTTGAATAAGTTATTATCGTCCAAGCTATCATTTAGTGATAAAGCAGTTCCTTTGACATATTATTTTAGTAATTTCGTTATTTTTGAATACTTTATTTCAAGGTTAGCAGATGTGGACTATTATTATTATGAAACGAAAATGATTTGTTAAGCTGTTCTGAACGCAGAATTCCTAGGAATTAGAATATGTAAACTAAGTATGTAGGTATATTTAAGATAAAGTTGTTTGTATTGAAAATATGCAATTCCAATGTTTTCGAGATAATTACAAAAATTCGGAGTGATTATAATACAGTGTGTTATTATTTGAATAGTGATAGTAAATAAATCGTTGACCTGAGCCATGTGTCGAATCTGAAAATGTAGTCATTATGTAAACATATCGTATGCGTGAGCGGTGGTCGTGACATCTTATCTCATGTATCGGGGTCAAGGTTTATACCTGTCTACTATGCGCTTAGGTGGCTCCAGGGTATTCCACCTGAACTAGCGACAAGATAAATGATAGCAAATCTGTCACTGCTAAATACAGTTAGAGTTCATTTAACCACAAAGTTATCCACATATTATTTTTGACTAGGTAGGCATGTGATATTAGGAATGCGATGTGGATTTTAACTATGATATCTTCTAGCTAGATAAACAAGACGATAACTGCGTCATTTGCTAAATCTCAATATGAAAATAAAATAACAACGTAAAAGGTCAAAATAAAAAAATTCAACTCAGGAACAAACTTATAAACTGTGGTTTATTTTTAGTGGCCATTGTTTGTACAACGGATTTTTTATTCAGACAAAAAATAAATCTTTTCAAGAAACACACGCAATCACGCAAATCTAAAACGGGTCCAGTCAAATGTGATTCCATAGAACAACAACCTCATAGTCGATGGAGTAGGCTCGCCAGGCACGTTGCGTCGCCTCTCTGTGGACGCTTCGTGTCTTCCAATGCCATGTGTGCCGCATGTTAAGAGCTCACTGCTCGCCTCGTGGTGGCCTCGTCATTATATTTTTTAGGGCAGTAACATTTTGTCAAGAGTGTTAAGTATCACCGTAAGGACCTGTTCACACTGCTTGTTTAATTTTCTCACTTAACCCGTTTAACATTTTCAATGTAATTTCATCGTTTGAGCTGATTAACCTTGTAGCCTTTTCAAATGTGATTACTGGACTTTTTTTTTAAGTGCCGTTGGTCAAGCGTGGGATTTTGTCAAATGTTTACGTGACTCTTGTTTTTACGTTTATGTGGCGTCAGCGCCTATACCGAAATATTGAGTGTTAGGTTGTAGTTTTATGTTGAATTTTATTTTCCTTTTTTGATTGAAATAAAATTTAATATTCTATGCTGTTCTATACGCATCTTCTTTGTGCCATACGCGACTTAGCTGCTGCGTGGCATTGTGCCTTCACGTCGGTTACGTGACATTTAACTGCTGCGCGGCGTAGCGTCTTCGTGGCTTATTAGGCCTCTGCCTCGAATTTTGCGGGCAGCGGGGCGGCGGCGGCGGCGGCGCCGCTTGACTGGAGTGCACCGCTCGTTGCCCGCCCCCGCCCCGCTGCCCGCAAAATTCGAGGCAGAGGCCTAACGCAGTGCCACGCCTATGCGGCTACTACGCGGTATGGCATCTGCTACGCGACGTAGCTGTTGCGTGGCGTAGCGCCTTTGTAGCATCTATGTGGCGAAGCTGCTACGCGGCGTAGCAAATGTGCTGCGGAGTGCCTATGTTGCACATACACTCAGATTTACTCTTGGCATCTTTAAATTTTGCAAGGCGTTATTCTTTCATTGATTACGACACTTTGTAAAGATAATTAAATTTAATAAACTGTTAACAATCGTAACAAAATTAGCCAAATCTTTATTGATTGACTAATCAAAGCAAACAATTTTTTTTTTGTTTACTGTATTACATTATTGTCTCGTTATATATAATTTAGTCGGTTCACGTGCGCGCGCGCTTATCTCGAAGGTGGATCACGGCAAACCATTGACGTCAGAGTCTACAGGGTCGGACCACAATAAACCGTACCACTAAATTAACTACAAATAAATCTTTTATTATTCGAGAAAAGATTAATGTTATTAAAATCCTAATTATGATTTACGGTCGTTTAGTTTGATATATTAGGCAGAGGCGAAAAATAAGTTTTGAATTAATTCAAGATAGTTTTTTAATCCCTTTGGCCTTAGTTGTCACAGTCTTTTAACGTGTTACTGCAATCATGATTATTTAGAAAAAAAAGTAAAATTCCATAATTCAGATCGGAATCATAAATTTAAAGAGAAAATGAAGCAATTCAAAATAAAAAATGCAACCAAGTATCTAGTAGGTACCTAATCATCGATATAAGAAAGAAGTATGTACCTAACTATAACAATGTTCTTTCGAAATTCAGTCGAAATTCGACCGAAATTCATTCATCAATGGATGTTATATGTCGAAGGTAGGGGAAAAAATACTAACTCCAAATGTTTGACGAACTTCATACAGAAAAATTTTTCCTAACTATTTTGTCTGTGCACTTTTATAAAAGGTGTAACATAATTAACGTAAGACCTCTCGCGTGGTGTCTCGGACCATGAAACTGAACAACTAAAGTTCTACGAATTCAGGAAATTCGCAACAAAAAATTAGCCCCTTTTAATGAAATTGACTCAATCAGCTGGTCAACATGTACGGGAAAGCTAAAAAATAGCTATGAATATCCAAAAGTCAAAGAACAAAAGTTTCTTGGTCGGAGTCACCATACGAAAGGTCTTATGTTTATTCAGTTACACCCTGTATAATTTTTTTTCAAATGAGAGGCATCACACGTGAATAAAAAATCTATTAAATTTGCGTAAAATAGAACGGGCCAAGTGCAAGTCGAACTTGCACACATGGGGTTCCGAAGCACGTAACAATATTTTATTAAGTCAATTTACACTCAACAGCAAACTTTTGTTTTTCATAGTATGTTTATGAAAAATAAAATTACTGCTTCATCTCAAACACTAAATATCAAATCTTATTCAAACCAATTTCCCTTGAAAGTTCTTTTTTCGTTCTACAAACACACATATTTTCCGAATTTTCCTCCTCTGACTTTAAACATTTGACGGGGAGGACACAATTTGTCAGCTTCAAATGCGAATATCTCATCAACCATTGACTTAAGAAAAAAATTAATTATCATTTTCAAGACCTCTCGATAAACACCCTACACAGTTGTTTAACCTTCAAGGGAAGGTTGGTGCTAACAGTCTCGAAGTAAAATGGCTGTGACATACGGACGTACAGACAGATAGACATCCCATTTGGCAACGGAACCCTAAAAAGTCTTAACTTTGTTTACGAACTAAAACTTTATAGTTTCATACGTCTTGATCCACAGCAAAACATTTAAAAGTTATATAAACGAATGTGTTTTGAGACGAAGTTAATATTCGCTTTTGAACATAGCAGCAGTTATCATTAAAACGCTGACATGGAAACATCTTTTTATTCAATTTTTCCGGCTTACATGTATACCTACCCTATGTTGTATGTAGCTACCTATCTTTGTACCCATCTCCTTTGAACGCCTGCATTACCATGAAACGTTACTGTTATTGTTACCGTTAGCCTGTGCCATCCCATTGCTGAGCAAAGACCTCTCCACATGACTTCCAAATCTTTCAATCTAGGACTAATGTGGACCATTGGTCGTTGGTTCTGTCCAACTCGTCTCGCCATCTTCTGCGAGGTTGGTGCGACGTGCGAGGAGGCGGGTGTGTTGCGCCTTCTGGCTGTGTCAGGGCTCCATATCGTGGTCATTTTGGCTCACTGCTCGTCGGGCATACGGCAGATTTGACCAGCCAAGTCCCACTTTAGCTTTGCGGATTTTTGAGCAACGTCAGTAATCTGTGTTTTGGAGGGAAGTGTGGTCGGTTAGTTTTAAGCCTAGGATACTGTGCATTATATATACTCCATTTCAACATACTGGTATAAAAAGTAGACCAGCTAGTTAGTTACTTCCTATTTTTTGCCACAGATAATACAATTGAAGATGAAATCTTTGGAAAGAATAATTATGTCTTTTGAGGAGAGCACCGATTTCTTCACTGTACTTATTCAAATAATAGGCATTTTGATCAAATCTTCCTTTACTTTGTTAATGCTGTAATATATTATGTATAAAGCCTTGCGAATGTAAAACTTTCGCTGTTTACGTCCTAAATTCAAATGCTAAATGTGGACGAGAACGTTCCATTCATAAATGCAACAAAATTGTATAGTTGTAAGTTGGGAGTAGCGATAATAGGATAGCTTTATTGTTGATCAATAGTCTATAACTCTAAATGAACAAACAACAAAATGGATTGCAAAGGATTCGAGAAACTTAAATGTCGAAGTCGTGACTCAATGTACACACATTCATGCCCGAATAATAGGTAGATAGACAGATAGGTACAGTTTCGATCACCTCGCTCCAAGCATTACCTCTATTGTCTGCATCGAATCGACGTATAACTATTTATTCTACGTCACGGCTCGCTAACAAGCTAAGCCAATACTTGCAAACACTTATCATCAGTTATACCCACTTTCCTTTAACACGATGAAAACAAGACTAATAAGGATCAGGGGGCCTAAAATGGCCGCTTTAGCAGAATCATAATAAAACAATAATATGAATTACGTTACAATTCGCAAAATCGTCACAAAGTGACAATTCATACTATTAACTGCGTCTGCGATCATTTTAAGAATTTTAACGTGATTCATACTTATTATTATTCTATTATGATTCTGCTAAAGCGGCCATTTTAGGCCCCCTGGGCTGATTACCAAACTATCCATATAATTACATGACAATATTAACATAAGCCCGGTATTTCGAAGATTCTGAGCCCCAAAGCACTTTGACAGACCCCTGTCGTCGCCGTCATTGAGACTACAGCTACAAGGCCATTTATTGTTTGGTCTTTTGGAATTGGAATGGCTAATAAAGGTAGACAAATTGTAAACATTTATAAAATTGTTTTGAGATATGAATTGAAAAAACAAGATGGTAAAGTTAGTTTCGACTTGGGCCATTCGTCAAAAGACATACACAGACGATGAGACGATATACCTACTATGACAACCTTGCGCAAACGAACTTTCAAAAATCTTTTGATTTGTAAACAGCGCTCAGCGCTCAATCATCTACTCATGAATATAATAATTATTGATGTCAACATCACTGTAGCCTCAAAAGTACTTATTTACAGTGCGCGAAAACGTTACGAGCCTCTCTCATAATTACTTAATTACCTACTGCCTAATACGCGCACTAGGTTAATGCCTCTATGAAGACACCTTTCAAGTTATTTGTCTGTTTATATAACAAGTTTATCTACCTAAGCGTTGAAGCCTTTTACACATTAAAACCTTTGCGAAATTGGAATCTTGTACTAAGTGCTGTATAGGTCTCAATAACTGTTGTTTTTGATTAGGAATAGGACGTTAAAAACCAGTATTGTATACGAACGTAGGTCGGTATTTATATCTACACTCTGATGGTGATCTTGTGAACTAAAACGGTTCAGGAAACTGTGAAGAAACCAATTTCCGACCTTTAAGTGGAGTTACTTAATCATTTACATAAGTCTTTTATGTCACGTTTATATTGTTGCAAACGGCCATTAATCTTCGCAAAGTATGATACTTTGGACCACATTGTCTGGGGACAGAGGATGTAACAGTTTACTCCTACCTTTTTATTTCTCTCTCAAGCGCTATGTGGTCAAGTAATTTAACCTTCGAAACATTTTAGCACGAACATACGAGATTATAAAAAAAACTGGTCAAGTGCTTGTTTAATACGTAGCTATCGGAAGATCAACTAAGTATTTCCGAGGCATTTCTTATGAAAACAAGAAAAAACTTTTCTTCAGAATTAAAGTTTACTTTATGGGTGATGGTAACTGGTAATCAAGAATGAAATGGATATGGTCCTTGCAGTGTGATTTTTCAGAAGTGGGGACCTAGTCCGGTATAAGCACTTATAAGTACCAATAAATTTTGGTAGGTACCTAATAAGAGTTAAGTACTTCAATGGATAGTGGATAGGTACGATTTTACATAGATGAGTATAATTAACATTAAACTGCTTAGCAACCAAAGTTATGAAAATTCACACGGTAAAGAGAATCAATACTTAAATCCGCAGTCAGCTATTTTCTGTGAACATTTTTGTTTAATTTATCTATTAGCGGCGTCCGAAGACGAGTTCTTTTGTTGCAGTATGCATAAGCATTCACTTATAGGTAGTTAGTGCTAATTCATTAAGTCATAAGCCACTTTTAATGATTTGATAAACTCTTAAACGCCTCACAAGTTCCTGCCTTGTTTCAATATTGCAGTTGCCATGAGATTCATCTTTTTTCATTTATCTAGGTACTTACGAAATACACTGCTGAGATGACGAGTAACAGAGAAGTATGGAAGAAGAAGACACGCTGTGCCGCCCCAAATAAAATGGGATACAGGCTGGAGAATGATGACTTATGAAATACACAGATCCCTGATTGACTATCTGAGTTGCAAACAACGCAAACACGAATCTAAGCAAGACAAAAACTAGGGGAAGCATTTCTTCCTTCCTCAACGAATGACTGAAAATTCGTTTGTCCAGTCTATAAAAAGTAGAGGAAGCTAAGAATGGAATTTGCAGAAATCAAATCTTCTGAAACTGCATCAATCGGTAGTCAAATGTTTCAATGCGAACGAAATAGCGGGCAAAGGCTACTTACTGGATTAATTAATTAATCATAGCTTCCAAAAAAAAAGTCAGAACTGTTACTAACTTCATTGGTCCAAGCTAGAACTACGAAGTCAGGCGGTCTTTAGTATTAAAAGGATGTCTCAGATAGACAATGGCGCCGACTGGGTGGTCATCCGTATAAAATCTCATTAAACTTAAATAGCTGTATGACGTGCAAATAAATTATTTTTATGAGTTATTACTTATTACATTATGGGATGGATTTGGCATGCATTATCACAACAATTGAATTACTTGTTATTATTTGACGCAAATGAAGAATGTATTTCTGTTGCTGAATTTCATACATTTATCAACAAAAGATCACACTTCGAAGTCAGATTTATCTAATAGATGCTTTCAAAATCTTTAGATTGCATCAACGGAACTCAAATTGTTACGTCATCAGTAGATGCCTAAATAATTATGTCTCAGTACCTACCGAGTTTGTCGAAAACATTAAATT
Organism: Standfussiana lucernea; assembly: GCA_964057025.1. NCBI lineage: Eukaryota > Metazoa > Arthropoda > Insecta > Lepidoptera > Noctuidae > Standfussiana > Standfussiana lucernea. The sequence goes on along the minus strand of OZ059791.1, from coordinate 10,483,481 downwards.
CCTAGATTGACATAGGCGTGTCGCCAAGATGATATGCTTTTCACGTCTGTTGAATAGGTACATTCCGAGTTAACTGACAGAGTCAACAGTTTGTCTGACAGCTTACTTTGACGGCCGTTCTAATAGGTTCAGAGATATTCCTATAATTACTTTTACTTTCAAGGCTTTACCTTTTATCTAATGTTAACTTTCTCGTCTTGACGTCAGCCGATAACCATGACCTAATCCAACTAAAAAACGTTAATGTATAATGAATGAGAGACTAAAAAGAAACAAACGAGGAGCGATAAATAATAGTTAATTACGGATTTTTAAGTAAAATTAGAATAAGTGGATTTATTCTAATTTCACGTGTATGATACGAAGTGGCAACAATAAGGGTCATGTTGGGTGGGGTAAGTAAGACTAATGAATTGCTAATAAGTTTTTTTTTTATAAAAAAAAAACTTATTTTTAGTCACGTTAACGTGTGACTTCTAAAGTTATGCAGGCTCTACGATATTTATAAACACTACGAACAGAACACTGCTAATTATTTTACAAACTGCTACTTTTTTATTTTATCTACAAAAGGATAAACTTAACATACGGTTAAAAGTTAAATAGTCCGGCTATTTAACTTTTTACCGTATCAAATCTTGTCGATTGTCGTACCTATAACAGAAACAAATTTAACAAAAGCATAAATCGAAAACCAAGTCTCAATCTAAAATTCATCAAAATAATTAAACCCATTCGATACATGGAATGTGAACCCGCTAAATATTCGTGACGCAGCGCAGCTGGGTTTTGTAGGTTATAATAAGAATCACCGTTATATGGAACGGGAGAGCGGGAGTTTGGGATGGCTGAGGGCGGGGTGCGGGCTGCGGGGGTCGGGGGTGTTCCCGAGTGCATGCGTACCACGGACGCGCAAGAAACACCACACACCAAGCCCCAAAATGTATAAAATATTACTCCTTAACACGTGAATATATTAAAATATTCAATACGAAAGTGAAATCAAAAGCACCGACACTTTTTTCATGAATTCACGTTTAATTTTTGCACGTTTCTGTGAAAAGAGGTTATGTTGACGAAGGAGATATGGTCGCAAGTAAGTAAACAGTGTTTGTTAATTATTTCCGCGATTTTATGTTTTAACATAACTAGAAATTGTAATATGTCAGTTTAGTAACATTTTATTTGTCTTATTATATATATAAGTCTTATACTCTGTGGATCGCGTTATCGACATTGGTACTTTAGTGGTGTCGCGACGGCTTGCTTCTACTAATTAAAAAGGGTTTCCATTGGTCTCTTAGCATAAAACCCGAGTCTGTTTTAATGTTTTTTTGGTAAAATAATCGTTCTTATCTTCTTCCTATGCCATATTTTACATTTTAAATAACATAATCAAAGTGAATAAATAAATAAACAGCAGCTGATTGATAAAGGTATTCTTAATGTTGTTTACATTGATTATAAACAAACTGATATATGTATGGGAAATACATTGTACATATTATCACGTAGACCATGTTTAATTAACATAATTAAATTAATTACATCATTATCAAAACGGAGGTAAAGTCTAGTTATCACTTATATAACGTCTTTATTATTTAGCGATAATTCGTTGGGTCCAAGTGAAACTTATTATGTGTTTGGTTAACGGTTGCCGATACTTTAAGGGTATATTATATACCCATTTCTATCGACAATACACCCCGCGAATGGCAGCCATTTTGTTTTTTTAGGGTATGTTCAATGAAATGCTAATATGTATCTTTGAATCCAGGAGACTTATGCTGATGATGCCTTGACTTATGATGCCTTACTTACCTTTCTACTGTCTTACTCTAACTCGTAAATTTGGTGCCTTATTGACCTGCTTAAGCAAAAGACGGGGTACCTGCGACATTGTGGAGTCTATGTGCTGGGGCAGGGCTATGTTCAAATGATCATAACTCTTAAAATAATTGGTGTTGAGTCAATATTTTAATATCTTTTTGTAGGTTGACTCAAAAACTCCTAATTAAACATTAACACATACGTAACATTCCGGGGATAATTTTGCACTAGAGTAGAAAATGCGAAAAAAACAATTTTGTAATTTCTTCTATTTTTAACCTCTTTTTGCTTATTTTTCAGGAAAAAATATTTGGTGATTCGATAGCTTCGGCGTTTACCCTTGCAATAAAATCATTTGCACGTCTCTAAGTCTCTTGGATTCAAAGTTATTAGCATTTCATTGAACATACCCTAGATCAGCTGAATAAAAAACAAAATGGCTGCCATTCGCGGGGTGTTGGGTTAGGAATACATATTTTTCGATAGAGATGAGTATATAATATGCCCTTAAAGTATCGGCAACCGTTAATCAAGCACACTGTATAAAGGGTATTATATGTAATGGTACAACCGAGTTCACTGACGGTCGACCTCTTTTCAACCTTATTACTTAAGGCATAAGGGTGAAAATTGGCAGACCGTCAGTGAACTCTGTGGTAGGTACAGTGATGTAGCGTCTAGACATTTACGTAAACGCTTTCAGACTACGACACTGAACCCATCCCCGATCGATCCATTGTCACTTATAGCACTGTACACACTCTACTTAATGGATTTTTCGACACGTAAATCAAGCTTCTATTGACCTAAATATTTCTCTAATGAGATACCGTCAGTCATTTAGTCATTGGTTGATCGTGTTCTTAATTTAATTTTTTCCTAAGATCTGAAGCTTCAGTTTTAAAGATTAGCACAGCATTTTCGTTCTTTAAGAGCTTATAAGAACAGGTTTCTTTCGTTGAAAATACAGTAGGAAAAGTTTCCAGAACATAATCGGACCCGTAGCTATCCTGCAAATTTTCCAAGGTGTCCTAAAAGTGGTTTAGTCCTAAGATTACTAACACTGAAAATGGAATATTTACCAAGTCTACTATTCGTTCATGGTGCTTGCAACAGTACCGAAATATCGGGAACTCGAAACGAATAGTAAACGTTAATGATAGGGTTAGTGACCATGTTAGTTTAAAGACTTAGTCCTTAGACGTTTTCGATTTTGTAATAACTGGATTAATTACCTAATCCGGATAAGCCATGGGACTGAGCTTTTCGTGGAATTAGCATCGATACAAAGTTCGATTGTTAGTTAATCCGGCCAAAGGTAACTTTTATTTATCGATATTTAAACAAACGGCTGTGCAAATGTAAAGAGCGAAAAATCGATCACATCTACGAGTATACAAATAAATAAAATTGAAGTATCTGTTTGTTATTTCAAAATAACAGCTTTTTACTGAATGCATATCAAAAGTATATAGGATACGTATATAGTTGTAAATAAAACGTTGTAAACCAAAAAGACGGGTTTTAAACAAGTTTTAAAACGTTTAAAATCCGTTTTGCATCTATAGGTACGTATAACAAAAAAAAATGGCTTATAAAAATGAATTAGGGTTCCGTGCATGAAATTGCTAACAAAATCCAATTCAAATAGGGAAGTAATACTTATTTTTGTAATAATTTCACGCGTACGAAGGTCACATATAAATGGTGTCAACAACGTCTTCATTCATGAAATTCTCACAAGTTGACAATTACAATAAAATGTTGCCTCAACTTTATTGAAATGAAACTGACAAGGACAGATGGTACTCACTCAACTTTTTATAAATGCCAAGTTTTGATAAATAAAGAGGTAAATATCATATCGGAAATCATTCATAATTTTTTATCCGATTCTGTCAGAGTCAAGTGATACGTATTCAAGCGATACTCGTACGTAGTCGGTATAAAAAGAATGATTGTTCCCACAGTCCCAAGGTATACTAGTTGATATAAATGTACGTAGTTAGGTACATACTTAGGTACTTATGTGCGTCATCGTCATAGTTCCGTCCTATTAAAATGCATAATCAATTCAATTATCCGGTGTCGTGGCGTGACAGCATCCCTATTGGCTTCGCCCATTGGTCGAGCTCGACAGCCTCTGACAAGCAAACATGCTTTTGACATCACTTTTAATTATTGTGATATTCATTAATGTTCTTTCCATACTTTTAATTTCAAAAGGAGGACTTTGCCTTTAGTGGGACAGCATAGGCTGAGAAAAACAAATGGATATTTATTTTAAAATGACATGGAATATGGATGTAAATATTCGTAAATTGAATTTAATTACCTAGGATTTTGTCCTCGTTTTCAACTTTGATTGGACGATTTGTTGTCAAGATTTTAACATAGCGAGCGACACATTTAAACAAGTTTATCGTGTGTTTTTAACGATAATAATTGTATAATATTGACGAATCACCGACACGTATTTACACAGCATGATAAGAAGATTATACTTGCTTATATACTTAGGTACATGAGCGAACTTTGGAAAGCTGTACCATTCCTTGTATTTAGCGAGCAGTTGAAGATGTTGTTGTTATTGTTTATATTATGTTTCCAGTTAAAACGTAACTATTTTATAACACAACACTGTTATTATCATAAATTCGTAACTGTGTTTACAGATCCGTATCTGTAAACACTCTATATTTTTTGCATGTGTACTTCGGTATGGGTACAAGATGTTATTTGAAACTTCTGGTAGACCTAAATCAGACTTCCCCTGCTAATGCTGCTTTTTATAATTTGCTATCATTTGGATAACTTTTCTTCTTACGAGCTGTCAATAAATAATTTATAATGCTATCATGTAGCGTATAAAATAAAACTATAAAAATAATGGTTGCCATTATGAGGGTTGACTTGGATACTAAATGTATGCATAAATTATAAGTAGGCACCTATTTTACCACAAACAATATTTTTATAATTGATAGGTCAGTCAGTCAAAAAAAAATTGAAAATTTCTTATAAGCTTTTGCATTTTTCCTCTAAAAGGAGTGTCCGACACGTCTGTCTTATCTAGCGAGTACTGCATCAAACACTGTGGTCACAGTAAAAGCAGGTCACGTCCGTGGCCAGCAGTCAGTCAGCCGGCGGATGGAGCAGGGAAAGTCACTCGAGCGTGGATAACTTGTAGTTTCTTTTTTGCAAAACGTAGCGTGCTAGGTACGCATGCGCGGGGCGGCGAAACGTCAGTGTTGCATGGAACCGACGTTCACTTCGGACGCGCGTGGCGCTCGTGTCTACGACGGCTTGGTGCTTATGAATAAAGAACAAGTGTTGTGTTGCTCGTGTTGGATTGCGATGAGCGGGGCAGGGGTGGCGTCCCGGGCGGCTCCGGAGCCCGTCTCTCTGCCGGCCGAGTTCCCGGTCCGGCTGTACATGCGGGCTCTCCGCCAGTACCAAAAGCTCCTTGACCTAAGACGCCTATCTTCCAAAGACAAAGTAAGCATTGTCGTCACTTCATTTTGTGTTTTGTTTTGTCTTGTTATAGTTTTAGCGAAACGGTCTCAGAACTATTTAATTAAGTTAAAGCTAAGTAAACATTATTGTTTAATAACATTACATACACCGAGCTTTTTTCGAGTGTTTTTTTTTTATTACTTATAGTATCTGTAGAACAAATAAGTAAGTTTTATGTAATGCCGTTAAGTAAGCATAACCTCGCGCATGCTTTGATTGACTTTTTTTGTTTCCTTCGCACATGGATCATTAAACTAACATCTTGTTAGTATCTAGGTGGTACATTTTTGACAGAAATAAGGGGAATCCTGGTTCCCGAACTTGTTAACATGGATCATACGGTTACAGGAACCATTAATTTTCAGTTCCTATTGGTTTTTACATTTTGTTCGTGGATGAGGAAAATGGAATAGGGACTGTGTTGATGAATATAGTAGTGCTGACGTCTGTACGTTGCATGAGTCAATCTTCAAGCATAATAATCCTGTAATACAATTGGCTGTGGTAACTTAAGCACTGCTTACATTAGCAAAGGATTTGAAAGTTCCAAGTAAATAACTATTAAAGTCCGCTACATTGAGACTCCGCACCTCAATTTATTCATCTACCACATTCCTGACTTATATTTTACGATTCATGATCGTCATAAGCAGGAATTCGAACCGGTAATGTCGATGTTTGAAAATGGGAGGTTCTCCAAAATGTTTATTAATTAAAATTAACATACAATTGCGGCATTAATGATGAGCTACAAACATAAATGGCTTGTTTTCTTGAGGTTCTAAATGTTACATTATTATTACCAGATAAATAAACTTAAGTATACTTAAAAAGGTTTTAATATCATGTGTCAATACACTCGCAAACTCACAAACATAAGATGTCATATTTATACTAATGTAAATTATCTTGTTATTACTTATTCACATTAGGTCAGTTGGTTTGAGGCTGAGCTTTTTTTGTAAGCTTATCGTCAAGTTTGATCATCAACAAACGATCTGTTGTACCATTTAGTATGTCGTTGTAAACAGTGTGAGGTAATGTCGGCCGAGGGTTTATCAGTCCCAAGGCCTTCGCCGGCGCCGCGCCGCCCTCTGCCTCTAACGAATCAATTCGAAGCGCGCTTTAAATATTTACGTCATTGACATATTTGCATTTAACCGAATGTACTCTGCTGGTAAATATTGCATTGCATATTTAACTCGAAGGTCAATCATATCGTTATATTCAAAATAATTAAAGAAAAACTTGGAGATTTTTTTATATCTAGTTCTAATTGTTATGCTCTATTATGCAAGTACACAATTGACACGTTCATAATGATACTTGAGTAACATCAACACGTGTTCATTTGGTATTATGTGTATGACCTTGCTTGTGATTATTATTAATGAATATAATTGTACAAAAATAATTATTATGCAATACAGCATGCTTATATGAACATCCATCTCTTATAATAGGCAATACAGACAAAACGTTTTTAATTAATTCAAGTAATGACCAAATTAGTCACCTAGTTTAAGCATTCATTTTACAACAACACAACAGTTTACTCTGATCTATTTTTTAGGCATACCAGAGACAAAAATGATTGACTCAACATCAGCCAACTATTCCAAGATAAGTGACAGATCCAATCAACAGTGACGAAGTTAGTAGCTATGCTAAAAGAAAAAAATCAACGTACCGTACCCATCATCCCAAACCGCTGATCTCTGAAAGGTTAACCTGGCGGTGTGATGACGTAAATACATCTTTTTATTTTAATTAAGTATAAATATATATTGGAACAATGTACCTAACAAAAATAAAACGCTTCGTTGAAGTATAGCACCATTTTATCTGAAACAAAACTTGAGTAAAGTTAGGCTCGGAATAGACAGCTGAAACTGAATTCATGTACTGTACGCATGCTTTAAAATATTCTGTCATCACCCGATACTCTGAAATCTCATCCATAAAATATACTTCTTACAACTGGTACTTTTTGACAAGACAAGTATACTTCAAGCCTCATCCGAGCACATCACACGGAAACGACAGGAATACAAATAAGTTATCCTTCGGCTCTAAATAAAACCTGGGTGTCCGATAGCTCAGTTAGTTGGCACCTACATGGTAACCAAACATGGGCACTTTTAATTTCGAGCCGACCGGTTTCGGTCCTACGTACGTCAAAGCCACGGCTTAAAATGTAGCGCACGGTTTTAAAATGGATTGGCTTCGTGACCACGTTGGGTGCGGATTGTCGTCATAGTAGATAAGCTTTTGTCGGCTTGTCAGCCAGTGACAGATCGATAAAGTAGGCTTGTGACGAAGGCATCGCCCGGTAAACAGGGTGGCCAGTTTGTCTGGGCCGATCGTGGCGGCGCTGCTCGCAAAGAGAAATGTCAAACCTAATGTCAGATTCGAACATTTGAATTTAGTTCCCTAATTCGAGTGATGCCAAGATATGCTGGGCTCTCACGCCATGTCGATCGCTGGCGGGCACGTCGCGTCGCCTTTCCGTGTGGGGGCACTTCCTGCCGGCACCTGGTCCCCGCACCACGACGCCGACAACCTCTACATTCTGCTGATTAGATACTTCCGCACGCATAACCGACGAACGCGTTGGTACAACGGTTCTGTCGCCTTTTATACCCCATAGACATGCAGCAGTAACCAGTTATAAAGCTGCCAGAAATTCGCCATTCGTATTATTAAGTTACAAATTCTGGCAGCAATGTATTCATAGGTATCGTGCGCGAGATCACTGAGGTTACCTGCACATCGATGTTACCTGCACATCGATGCTACCTGCACTTCGATGTTACCTGCACATCGATGTTACCTGCACATCGATGTTACCTGCACTTCGATGTTACCTGCACATCGATGTTACCTGCTCATCGATGTTACCTGCACATCGATGTTACCTGCATATCGATGTTACCTGCATATCGATGTTACCTGCATATCGATGTTACCTGCATATCGATGTTACCTGCACATCGATGTTACCTGCATGTCGATGCTCATGATAATGATGGCGATAATAGCCTCAGTGCACAATATTTAAATATTGGGCTTTATTATTCCCAATTTTAAAGACGGTTTATCAAAAATTGTTTGAAGTAAAATTAATTTGCATAGCTATGCGAATGTCTCAAAAATGGTAATGAAATAGTTGACTATGAATGGTTTCGAACTTTCTAGACCTAAACCGCACAAGGTTTTCTTTAGAGTAAGCATCTCTATTTTCAAAAAACATTCATACAAAAGATGGCATTGAAACATATTATTTCTCAATAGGTAGGTTAAATATCCAATAAACACCTATTATCACAGGATGTTTTCCAGCAAACACAACTTTACTACCTTCCGGTTCCACCTCCAATTATAAAATGCTGTGTTTACTCAGTTCGTGTAAAAACGGACTCTTCAGTACAGTTATCACCGCCAAAAATAGAATACTCGACCTATTTAACGAGATTAAGACTATTTAAGTGTTAATTGAGACGCTAGATTAGAGTTCTCTAATCCTTAATTCGATAGCATAAGCTTGTGCCAGCGACTTTGTGCTCAAACAAACCTGGAATCCTCGATGGACTCTCTTAGGGTTGAAATTAAAAAGGTATAATCGAATAGATACGTTATGATCAATGAACCAGGGCATGATTGGATAGGATCAAAGAGATCTAAAAGACTAATAGAGCGGACATTGGGAATATTTTCATGCAAAAATTATGATCCCGAACATTTTCGATTTTGACACACGAATGCTACCCGACAAGCGGGCATGTGACACTAGACAGAACGATTTATTACTAAGTAGTAAAAAGTTTTTGGATGACAATTTTCTTCGTCTTGTCCCGTCTATCGATCGTAAATATTTGAATGTCTTTGGATAGGATTGATTGCTTATATAAATAGAAATAATAAATTATTACAAAAAGTCGTACCACCTCAAGTTATCTTTTCTTGTGCCTTGTCAAAAATATGGCAACTTGTTATCTTTTTACGGGCGATTCGGCAACGGTTAGTGACAGCTATAATAATTTAATTGCCATCCATAATTTGTTTTGTTTTATTTCCATTTTGAAGTAGTCAGGTTATGAAAAATCATTATTGTGGACTTTAATGCGTTTTATATTTCCATAATGATACCTAGATACTAATTGGGAAATATAGGAAAAAATTGCATTAAACACTGAAACCTATCCGCGATTAAAAAACATGTTATGTCAAGAAATATGATATGTTTTAGCAATTAATTTGACATATATAAGATTGAGATTCTAAAACTTCCTAATATAAGTTGACATTTTCAGCTTTCAAACTACATAATATATTTATCTTTTAAATCTCAAAAAAGGAAAACATCGTGAGGAAACCAGCATACCTGAGAGATATTTCTCGACGGTATGTAAAGCCAAGTCAGAGGTCCATGGGCGGCATAAAAACTCTGACACCAGGTTAGGCACTAACCACACGATAAAGAAGAAAGAATCTCAAAGAAGAAGAAATTACAAATTATCATTTACCTGTTCTTATCCCAATTTATTTGGCAACATTTACATAATATTTTTTAAATCCATAACTTGAATATCGCAGCCCTGTCTTTTCCCAAATATCATCTCTTCACAAATTACAACAGAATTAAGAGATGATAAGGAAAGATTAGTTATTATTAGGGGTTTTAATTCAGATATCTTTAGCAACTTACTTAGACACTTACTCGACATATTATGATCTTTGGGTTTCTATTTGGAAAGAGTGACTTTGCAAAAATAACTAGGTAGGTACTTATTCTATTTCAAATTCAACAAAACAACTGCTTAGATTTAACTACACCTAATCTCCGTTTTCATTAAATGACACTACTGGGTGCTAAAATATTGTTGCAATGTTGCATTTTCAACGCTTGGCTTAGCACCAAAAGTTGGAAATCAAACAGTATGCGTGTGTTAAAGCATTCATTTCTTGTATCGCCCAGCGGTAGTCAAAACGGTTTTAATTATAGTAACAGCTGTCGTCTATTTTGAGGTTTTCGTCATCATTTGAACTACATATAATTAGTCTATTCTGAAAAGTATGGCAATGTTTTTCAGTGTCGGCGAGAGTAACAAATGTCGTATTTAGGTAAAGTAAACTGTGCCACATAAGGCTGGTTATTTTTGTACTTCTTCAAAAGTATTTTCTGTGAAATAATTAAAGTTAAGTAGCAGCATTAAAAATATCCGTTTGATCTTTCAATGGCTTCCATGATTTTGCTGAAGGTTTTGAAAACATTGTTTTTCGCAATCTTTTGTATAACATTTCGTGCACATCAAAGAACGTCTTCTAGTCGTTTACTGCGAAATTGTATCAATACTAAAAATATGACCCAGATTAGTGCAAATCCTAGAAGAAATAACGCGCTCGCTCATAACTGCAATACATAGACGAATCAAATACCTACCGTCAATAGTGTACACTACTCAATACTTATGGCAAAACAAAACACAATTCTACTAGTCCTCAAAAGGTCGATACCGACACAAAGATAATAACCTGGATTTACCATAATGTATATAAAAGAAAAGGTGATTGACTGACTGACACATCACCGCCCAGGTCAAACAGTTTACGTTAGAGATTTGAATTATTTATTAATATATTCTATATTGTACAATTTGTACATATATCAGGTAAAAAAACATGAAATAATAAATAATGATTACATGAGACAATGCCCACAATTAAGGAGCAAAATCTTCCTACTGCAATTTGACATGAAGTTTCATCATTAGCATTGCACGTATAATTAATTGATCGAGAAGAAATAAATATTAAAAGTAATAATGTCAGGCTATAATTTGAAGTTAGGAGATAATAACTTCTTTATCCGACAAAAATAGCACTGCACTGTTGCTTGTGCGTATATTTAAATATAGATAACCCTTGATACGATTATTTGTATTAATGTCATTGTTGAATAAGCCGTGTGAGGAGCGCGCGGCCGACAGGCTCGCGTATGACGAGCATTGACGCACACGCAACCGATTAAGTGCGGGTCAAAATCTTGCGCCGGCGTCGATTTTATAAATAATATTTATGGGTCGTTTACGGGAGGCGAACAAAAGCTGTGTTGACTCTGTCCTTTGTAGAGAGAATGCCCATTTTGAATACCAGCTGGTCTTGTATATCAATTTTGGCATCGCATTCTTCCTCTAAAATATTATTTATGGGTCAAATCAATTATTTATTTCTAAACTATTTGAATGGAACATCTTTTATTATTCGCACATGTTGCAGAATGAGATCTATCTTCTGACTAAAAATATTCCTTTTAATTACTCAAAGATAAAAACCAACCGACAAACTCACGGTCCTTGCAAAAAACAACTAAGTACTAACTTAGATACGGATCTAATCGCTGAAACCACAAGTAAAACGATAATGAATAATGATGACATGTAATTATGATATTATCACGGTTTATGCACCATCTCTTCCTACCAATTTGTACGCCACGATATGTGGCTGAACATGTTCGAACTAAAAAAAAAAAAAAAAAAGCCGTAGACAAACACAGGATGTCCAAGTCACAAAACCTCGTGCGTTTTAGTTCAAAATCAAAGGTGAACGTTCTCTCGATTTAGATCTTATCCATAAGCTAATGGAATTAAAATAAATTCAATAAACTAAAATATTCACATAACTTGCAACGTCATATTGTTCCCGGTGACTAATGTTGCCACCGACCTGAGTAACAAGACACGACAAAAAAAAATCTTCAGTTTATATCAAGCTGAAATATGCGTAAACCGATGGTGTTAAACAGACAGTCCTCGTTTCAGTGCGAAATAATGCGACGACAAAACTTTGTCGCTGCGCATGATAGCTTTGCGTGACAGCATATATCTCGATTCTAACGAGGTTGTTGTGCCTGTGACGTCAAAATCATACGATTTCATTAAAAAAAAAACCGCTGGACGTCAGATAGCGTACCATTGGCATTGTTTTCGCAAGAAACCTTTTTGTTTAATATAAGGAAAATGCGTGAACTCGTAATCTCAGTTTGTTATGAAACTCTAGATAATTCAGCTGATACACAGAGTCAACAGTAGTCGCTATACCAATACCAATGTGGTTAAGAATTTACTTAATTATTTAGGATCAAGATTCCATGCTATAATTTGCTGAACAAAACTCTTCATTTACAAAATGCCATAGCAAAATTTTCAGGCAGTAGACCCCTTCGGTGTTGTCAAGGATCCCTAAATCTCATCTAAAGTTCGCTGTGTAAAAAGTCTATATTTTAATGTCCACACATAAATATTTATCTTTTTTCATATGAATCCTTAGCCCAAGTTAAGTCAAAACTACAAATATCGCGCGATGCTTGATGATGCCTGTGCCTGTTTTTCTACTATTGACGTATGTAGTTACATACAATAAAGCTACTTTTAACATACAGCAGCTCATTTGAAAACACATGACAGTCAAAATTAAATATCAAGTTTTAATTTCGCATCAAAATTAAGTCAGAAAAAAACTGGATTGGATCTAGCTATAAAAGCTTCTGTCTATTTGCGGCCCAGGCATTCGATTACAGTCCCAAAAGTATTAAGATCTTGTTTATTTCAATCCAATTCTATTAAAATAGCTCAGATTTCGTCGTGTTAAGTTGCTCAGTTACTATTAACATTTACATAATTTATGCAAAAAGTTTTTTTCTTCGCAATAAAACATCGAGTTTATTGGCCAGTTTCCATTAACTAGGTTATTACGACTAGGAGGCATTACTATGTTCACAGTATATAGTTTATATTGGATTACAAGTAGTTGACAAGTTAGTCGAGTACCGTTTACATCGTGGTGGATAAAACCGGAAGTCGTGGCGTGGTCGTGCACACTTCCTAGTTGGCACCTTTAACCTGAAGCGGTATCTGCAATGCCGTAAACGTACGTTACATTTGATTATTTTATAAAATTGAAACATAAATAAACATAAATTAATATCAATATGATTATGGTACTTAACCATCATTGTGTACGCAAGGCAAAAGTTTCCAAACTCCTTTGTGCTAATTTCAGCCCTTATTTTTACTTGTAATATAAGATCGGTTACCAAAATGTTTCTCAAATGCTACTTATCCGAAACAATATGATATTACGTAATAATGTGCCACAAGTGGTTTGATAATAATAATGCCTTTCATTCTATTAATAACAGGCACGTTATTACTTTTTATCTAATATATACTTCGATAATACATGTGCCTATGGTAGGTTTATTAAACTCAGCTTTGTTTGAAGAACATATTCATGAAAAACATATAACACTCCAAATTCGTTATAGATTCATGAATATAGTATATGTATAATATAGTATAAGTATAATATATATATATATGAATATATATTATCCTTAGTTAAAAAAAGCATGTCGATGAGTCGATGACGATTGATAATAATACTGTGTGGAAGGGTCATTCTGAACCCCCCCACATAGAAAGAAAAAATCAGCTGTTCTATGCGTTTTGACCGTGTAGGTATTGCACTTTTGTAGGAAACAGCAGATTTTTTTTTTAATAACCGACGAAAAATTTTCATGTGGGGGTGTTCAGAATGATGTACTGAGTATGTGGTTTCCGTATTCGCGTCGGTGTCCCTTCCACCCCGTATATACACACATCAAAAGTGTCTAGGGATCAAGCATTTTTATGCGGATTTCTTGAGATTGAGATGTGGCTTTGTAATAAATTTATGATTTTATAAATTTATATGGATCCTTTTTGGTGCATTTCATAATTTGAATCAGGAACTCTCAATCAAATTCGAGTAAAAGATGAAAATAAGCTGTCAATATTTTCCCTATAAAAACATACAACGCATTGAAGACATTATTAGTGCTACTGTTTCCCTACTACTGATTAAAACCAACGTTATTATGGAGCGGCGACGTCATTTAAGCAGGGAAGAAATGCTCAGAGCCGTGGGAATGATAGAAGCTGGTTCCCGGCAACGTACTGTGGCTTTAGCTCTGAATACAAGTCAGAGTGTTATCAGTCGACTTTGGACACGTTACCGAAGCACTGGTACCGTGGCTGAGCGCCATGGAGGACGGTATCGCTGCACCACACGGAGACAAGACCGATACATTCAAATCTTAACTCGAAGAGCTCCAACAATAACCGCCATGATGTTAGCCGTGAGGCTTCATCACTCTTCAGGGAACTTAATTAGCGACCAAACAGTCAGAAACCGCTTGCATGAAGTGAACCTTCATTCCCGAATACCGCTACGGGTACCACCTATAGCAATGCACAATCGTAGGATTCGATATCAATGGGCTCTTGAACACAGAAATTGGGCAGAAGAACAATGGCGTTTCGTGTGCTTTTCTGATGAGTCTCGTTTTGGTATGAGACCGGATACAAGACGTATACGACACTGGAGAACCCCTGGACGCCAACAGCGATTAAAATCCTGCCAGGAAGTCCATCCTTATAGTGGTGGAACCATCATGGTATGGGCGGGTATTTGGATCGGCGGAAGAACTGAGTTGATTTGGATCAGAGGCAACCTCAACGCTCAAATTTATGCTGAGACGATTGTATCAGACGTCATCGTTCCTCTACAAGTGCAAATCGGTCCCTTATTTCAGTTAATGCATGATAATGCACGACCGCACACCGCAAGAGTTGTAAGACAGACTCTCGCCGCAGCTAACATCAATGTCCTGCCCTGGCCTGCTCAGTCGCCAGACTTGAACCCGATTGAGCATGCATGGGATATGCTACAGAGAAGAGCTCTGCCGAATATGGAGGGTATCCAGTCGCAAGAAGACCTTTTTTTGTTGTTGCAACGAACATGGGCGGCCATTCCACAGCGTGATTTGGATGAACTCATTTTGAGTATGCCAAACCGATGTTCTTGTGTTGTTAGTGTTCGCGGTAGAAACACGGATTATTAATTGTTTAAGTTACCCAATAAAATTTTAAAGAAAACTGTTATTTCAGTCTTTTTTTCGAACTTTAATGTTAGTGGTTCAAATGTCAAAAATCCCTTTATTAGGAAAATGGCAAATTTCTTTATTAATGCAAAGGTGACTTGGTTTATCGTTACTGTGACAAACGAAAACACTTTATTTGATGAATCCTTAAAGAAAATTTTAATTAATATCAATCAGGAGAAAAGTTATTGCAAAAATATATGTTGATCCCTAGATACTTTTGATGTGTGTACATATAATTATGTTCGTATTTCAGCAAAATGAGAGATGTACATGGATAAATAGGCTAGAGTATTTGCGGAAGGCAATTATTATACTAAACAGGTGTCGTATGTAAATCCCCTAGTGTCATAATAATTAGCAGCAATACATGGTCAAGACTAATCAATCATTAAATACATTGAAGTAAACTGTTACTTTTTATTCACAAGAGTGGCTTAGCAGA
Source organism: Standfussiana lucernea (assembly GCA_964057025.1). NCBI lineage: Eukaryota > Metazoa > Arthropoda > Insecta > Lepidoptera > Noctuidae > Standfussiana > Standfussiana lucernea. The sequence goes on along the minus strand of OZ059791.1, from coordinate 10,467,702 downwards.
TAACTAATAATGATTTACATACATGGCGCCACACTAAAATAATGTATTTATCAGTTCTCACATTATCGCGTATTGTAAGAATATTTTATGACGAGATGATGTAAACATTTACGTCATTTTAGTATTATTTAAATCACAATCGCGTCTATGTAAATTGACGAGTGAAATGTAGACAACAATTATTAATTTTTGTCAGCTGGACAAAAATTAATAGTTTCACGTAACGAGAAAGTTGTAAAAGTTTCACCCCCCCAATTTGACACTCGACAAGTCGACACACAGGTTTATAACCCTGTATCAAGTCTGCTTGTCTTCGTTTAAATGTCAGTGTAGTGAGACCTAGCCGTATAACCTGTTTGTGGAAAGGGGGCTTAGTCTTTTGTAGAAAAGCAGATGCAGGCACAAGCCGTGATGGTATAGCTCAAATAACATTTATTAGTGTGTCTTTATGAGTGTATTTTATAAAATATTATATCCTGCAGAGCCCTTACCTTGTAAATTCAGCATTGACTTCTATGATAAACTGGTGACAAAATATTATCACATAAACACCTATCAATTGAACAAGAACGGTGCTTTCTTGTGTAAATGAGAAACGGTGATTTTTGTATAAGTTGAGAGGAGTGACTTTTCTGCCGTTACGTTTACTTAAAAAACAAGAAAAAGATCAAGTATATCCAAAGGAGTTTTAAGAAGATATAAGTTTGTTATAATAATATTTGGAACTCGTAGCGAGGAGCGAGCTGTATGTCCTGATTTGGCGTTCTGCTCTATAATACAACGAACGGACTCATTTGAATAATAATAGCATACGTCATTGCTCATCATGAAATGGTTTCTTGTGTAACTGCCGCCATTTTGAAAAATATACAATTTTATGTTTTCTTTCTATTTAAGAACAAAATACTGTAGTGTTCCATTATGTCACTTGTATGGCGATGTAAGTAATGAAGCAAGATCTCCTTGAATAACGTATTATAGACGTACGTTCGGTTAATTGTTTTTTTTTTGTTTTGTTGTGTATACGGCGTAGAAGTGGATGGTATGCAGTACTCATACATGCTGGTACTCGTATGTATGTGATAACATCTGTTTGTCTAGCTACCGCTGTTATTGTTCAAGCTCACTGGCAAATATATACATCCGACGACTTTGCCCCCTTTGTTTTTCCTAATTACAATTTCAGTTATGTTATCTTTAAATGAATCATGTGTTTTTTTTATAGTAAAGTCCCCATATTGTTAACGAGCATCAAAGTACACGTACTTTGTATTTTACGATACGGATAAATTAATATAAATAAACTAATTTAATTATTATCTTCTGTAACGTTTTAGTATCCATATCAATTAGACATTTAATTACTTAAGAAATGATGATGACAGATCCATTACATTATCTACTAGCTTATGCCAGCGGCTTCGCCCGCGTGGAGTTCGATAATTCACCCACGGGATCGTCCTACCGGGATGAAAAGCCTATGTGCTATTCCAAACTATTATCTATCTCTATGCCAAATTTCATTCAGATCCGTTGAGCCATTCTGGCGTGATTGAGTAACAAACATACATCCATCCAAACTTTCGCATTTATAATATTACTATAGACTATAGATTAATCAATTTACTAAGGTAATAAAATCTGTGCTAGTAGACAATCATAATACATTTTCTTCACATGGATATGTCGGTAAACAATCAAATTTACGAACTTAAATAAAATCTATATACATGGCCGCATTATAATTACCTATCTAGATAGTTACCTGCTTTTCTAATGTAGTACATGTGTGTAAGCATTCGTAAAAGAAATCTTCTAACATATGTTAAAATTTTCCACTGCAAAAAAAACAACATCTCACAAACGCCATAAAGATGGTGTTTATTCGCACGTAGCCATGTTTAATGTTTTATTTATTCCATGACACCTAATACTCTCTCGATCGTCTGTCACCCTATTACGTAACGGGTGTATTGGGAGGGCATGCCAAGTGTAAGTACATGTTTCTACGAACATACATTACCCATACAGAAACTTCCACACCACATACATTTTACAGTAGGGAGCAAACACCTTTATTTGTACTCCTGCGATGCCATAATTCAAATAGTTTTGCGTCAGAAGAATAAAACAATAGAGAGATAATTCTACTGTTAGTAGGTATACAAATAAATACATATAAATTGTTTTTATTTCACGAAGTACAAGCTTGCTAGTGCAGGTGCCCTTATTATTCACATTTTCCTTAAACTATCTGTTGAGTGCCGCGACTGTCAAGCTTATTTCTATGTTATCTAAGGCACAAAATAAGTTGTTAAGTTCTTATTCAATTGAAACTAACATTTCCACCTTTTTAAAAGGGTTTGTGCATCCATTTATTGAATTAAACTATGTTCTAGGCATAACATCAGCGTCATATTTTTGATCCACTCGTGTTTATCCACTCACACTATTAATGGCAGGTAATCGATTTCACTTCACATTAGTAGTGTAAAGAAGCGAAGCCATAGCTACTACATGATTCCAAAGACCAGTTTAACATCGACACCTGACTTATCGTATACTGATGGTTGATAAACTTCGTCTGATTATGCAGTTGGCATGTTTACTAGCTTCCAAAAATATTTGTACAGTATGAAACGTGTACTCCTGTAGAGTGAAACATTTTAGGGACAAAAAATTCGAATAAATATTTATGTGCCTCGAGTCAATAAATTGAGGCTCAGTTTCGAAACGTTTCGTGAATATTGTGGATAAGGTGACGCAAGTTCCAGCCTTGTAGATGTGGATGCGCCCTATTTCACAAGCGCTCCGGTGCACACACGGCGACGAGCACGTTGTGTGATAAACTGATACCCACTACTACTTTACAACAACACAAGCCACTTAATATTCATGAATGCTTCTTATCTTTGAATCGCTTCTTAACTACTTCATTATCTTCAACAATATCACGACGTTAACTCATCAAAAAGGCATTTGATGCCTCTTGCGTTCCAATACAAGAGTGCACTAACTCGCCAAACTGAAGGTCGGCCCTAAATTATGCGTACGCTTCGATATCACTTGATGGGCTGATCACGTTCTTGAGACAAATCATCAGTTTTACGAAACACGCAGAAACGGATCATAATAATCAAGTCCTTGAAACTAAATTCCAATCTCAGTACACCATAGTGATATAAATGGGCATTGTGTGATCTGCGGCGGAAATTGGATCTGTTTTATAATCTTAGGAAATAAATATAGCACGGACTGAAACTATAATTGTCTTCACGTTTTTAGTTAGTATTTAAAGTCTGTTATATTGAATCACACTGTTCGCATACACTTATCCATTGCATTAGTGGAAGCACAGGCACACTAACTTATTTTTCAGTTTTTATGGAATAATGTCACGATCTGCCGTGCTGATCGTTTGAAAAAATATTACAATTTGGAGTGACTGAACTCACATCCACAAGGTTGTATAGTTTTTGTACTTGCCATGAACTTTATATTATAATCTATGAAGTTCAGACCAGTGAACAAATAGAATAGTAAAAATGGACGAAAATCTGGCTTTTTTAATATATTTAATATTAAAAAAGCCAAGCCAAGCGAAGACATAACTACCTAGGTATTACGTATGAACGAATCCTGTTAGTAATAAAATCAAAGATAATGTGTTTATAAATATCACTTGTATAGCTGGCTACTTACAAGTTATTTTGCCATACTCGTTTGTGTGAACTTTTCAACAAAATTTTCTTTTATCTCTGTCTGGGCGTGGAGACAAACAAGCCGCTAGACAAACAGACGGATACTGAGCCAGTGAGCCTGAAGGCAGTATTTAGCACAACAGGATACTTGCAAGGATACGACACGAGGATGTAAGGATATTCGCAGTTTCCCCCTTCCGCTGTGCACCCTGAATTTTGATTTATTTGACGTGCAGCTGTTTGTTTTCATATGGAGATGTTTAACGTTTTGGCTGACTTGGTTTCTTTGTCCAGCAATAAGGAAAATTCTGCGTATCATGGCTATAATAAACTTAAAGTATGTCGCCCTAACATGACTGTACGTTTTGCGAAGATCATGATCGACGTAACTATAGACTGGCCGTAACGTCGCCATCGTGCCCATTTTTTTTTTACTATTTCCCAACCTTAAGATATTGATGGGAAACCAAGTTGAAATCGATAAAGAAACGGCAGGTCAAGGTACTGGTAATAGATTTAAAGTTGCACAACACATGGCTCAAAATCGCTTGCACTTCTTGCTCGTGTAAAGAGGGGTTCCTCTGATCGATAAAATCTTGACAGGTCAATTCAATCCCGTAGCTCTTTAGATTCCTTCAGCGGGTAAACAAAAATTACATAATAAGAGTGCCTGTCAGTATTTACATATGGAAACGAGCAAACTATATTGTCATGTTAAATATTCGTATTCGTCACCATGTTTTCCTCGTATATCTAATTGCTAACTTTACTAAAAAGAAGTTCTTCTTACATTGAACAGTAAACAGTACATGATGGGCTACTCACTACATATTATAAAACAAAGTCGCTTCCCACTGTCTGTCTGTCTGTCTGTCCCTATGTGTGTTTAGATCTTTAAAACTACGCAACGGATTTTGATGCGGTTTTTTTTTAGTAGATAGAGTAATTCAAGAGGAAGGTTTATATGAATAATATATGCATATTATAGTAGAGAAAACATTAGTATAGTAGAGAAGCCGGGGCGGGTCGCTGGTTCATCATAATCGTCTACGATTTAACTAGTCTATGCTCTGGTAATGTTCTGGACGTAACCCTTAATGATCTCCTACGCTACATAAAGCATTTCTATTTTAAGATCGTGTTTAGGTCTTATTGTTAACTTTGCAGAGCGGATTTCTGCCATCATAGAGCAATGAACAGCACACGATGAGCTCTTCCATCCTAAGTGTCGATGATTAAACTAGTCTATGATTCTGGTTCTTTAACCCATTTAAATTTTATATGATATACACGAGCATTTCTATTCTTAGATGGGTATGTTGGTAGTCACGTGATGATTCTGTAATTAAGTCTGATGCATTATATTCTATTGTTAGTAAAAAGAGACAAAAAAAAACCGAGCAAATTCAGCTATTAAACTTGCCATGAACTCGTCTTTGCACACAAACCTTAAAGACTGAGAGAACCTAGTAAACATGAGTAGATTTTATCATATTGCTACGCCATGTTTTGTGAAACTAATTTTTGTCTACATTTCATTGAGATTTGTTTACCTTACCTTCTATAAAAATATCGACTTGCTCGAGGCCAATTTTTCCTTAAAAAGTTTTCTAACAAGTGGCACCGCTTAGCTATGTTCGCTTTATATACACGATACACGCTTTTTATGTATACGATGCTGCATTCCGTACATTTCAATAATTATTTACTCTAGTACGTAGGACTCAAACCGAAGCTGTAAAAGGAACTTTGATATCTCTGACGAATAACGTTACTCGTAATAATTCTCGTAGTATAGTCCCCGTGCGTAAATAGTTATGAAGAGACTGGTCAGACAGCCTCGCAACCTCCATTAATTAGTCATGGTGTTACTTTGCGGTATTTTACAGAGAAATAATACTGTTCACCTACTTTATTCAGTGCGTAAATCATTCTATGGTATTACGCACGCTGTGTTGCTAAGTATTTCTGATATTAAAAGTTTAGTTACTGAAGTGAATTCATGAATAAAGAATTAAATTCAGAAACGAAAATGCGCAGTTTGTAAGATTTGCTACGCTAAAACATAATAAAATGCAATTAAAAGACTTACCAGTAGGTACCTAGCTTCTATTGTCCATGCTGTGTTTATTATTATAACTATTAACTTACTACCATAAACACATAAAATGTACATATATTACTAGGTTCCACAATGTACCTTCCTACTGAGCCTAGCTAACACTTGGAATAGCTACCACTTCAATATATTGCTGTAAAATATTATTTAACAGTATTGACTTATACACATACTTAGTTCCTTCGTCACTAATGTTTATCCCCCAAATACCACGAACTTCACAAGCTAAATCCTCCAGACAAGTACATGCATATAAAACTTTCAATTATCTAAAGATATCATATTTATAGAACTATATACGTGTTTTAATAATATACCAAAGGCTTAAACTATTTATTAATAAACGTTAAACGATATTGATTATTATATATTGTGTTCGTTAACATTGAACTGCCATCGATTTCCCATGGACGTAATACGTACGAACTTGGCAGTAGGAGGCACGGATTCAAACAATTTCCTGTTATCTTTTTATTTAGTTAGTACGCGAAAATTAAGACATTAAAGTTATTGTAGTTTATTAATGGGTTTGGACGAAATTATAATTTATTAACAAAAAAAAACTTAAAAGGGTAGGCCGTCAAGTTCGTGGTACACCGCGAGTGTTTTGTTTTGTCCACTTGTCTTTGGCAAGACGGCAAGTGTCAGACATGGGCAGCTGTATGAGTCATAGTAACGCACTTAAAATTAAATACTTCCTCTACGGCATATTGTTTGGCAGCTATCATGCATTCTTTTATTGATCACAAACCGCTGCGTACAATTTTAACAACAGCATGAATATTAGGTACTTACAATAAAGTTCATATGTACATACTAATGTTCATCTTCTTTTTAGCGTGTCGCTGGCAAATATTTACGTAAATAAATTCAGAGTTGTTTGGCTCAAAATTCAGCAACACAAACTCCGTTTACCGACGAGTACAAAATATTGTACCTATATAGGCAAGTTATTCAACCCAAAGTTATAAATGATTACAAGATTTTAAATGATTCATCAAAATTAGTCACTTGGGTGTTCTTTTTCTCATAGCTCGATGTTTTCATTGTGTTGATAGCTTAATAAAAAACTCTATTGAATTAAGAAGAAGATATTATAAGTGACATACGAACAAAAAATTCCGGTTGTCAAGTAACATTGTAACAAAGCGATTACCAAACTGCCTGAAACGAGAGCTAGAGATTATACAAGGTGTTGCTTTGCATCCTCGTCAAATTGAAGGAGGTAACTAAGCTAATGATTCTCGACCCGAATCAATAATAAAATGGGTAGGTAATTTTTTATATTTTTTCTTAATATTAGGAATCGATAAGTGTACACCACCCGTATTAAAACGCGGCCCGTCTAATACTAGCCCTATAGGCCGCGCTTTCACACACACAAACAAACGCAGACGTTTATTCGATAAACGGGCGATTCTCCTATTTTGAAAAGGGCTTCATTCTGAAATAGTGTCAAATTAAAACAACAAAAAAAAGCAACGTTTATTATTATTATTAACCAGGTACCGTAATTTATATTGATTATTTGTGTCTTCTATGACAACCTCCTGAATTTTGACGAGGTTGCAAAACTACACCTTGTATACAACAGCATGAATATACGGGGTGGAAGGGACACCGTCGACGCGAAAACGAAAACCACATCAGATTTTTTTTTTATAAAAAGTAGCCTGTTCGGGTTTTTTAGACAAAAAATTGCTTGCTCGGGTTATTAATCCATTATTGGTAAAACGTATTTTACACGTCATACATTAAATTAATACTTTTAGTCCCACAAGAAAATACACGTGTTTGTCACATATACCCCCCTCCCCCGCCATCGTGATTAATTGTGATTTTTTTCTGAACCCCTCCCCCCTCTTCAAACCTCACGTGATTAAAGGAAGACCCCTAAGGAAGTTTCAAAAACAAACGAAGATTTTCTGTAGGGCACACTGTTGAATCACCAAGGTACTAGACATTTAAAGCCAGTTTCCACAGTAGTACTGACCGCCTTGGCCCTGTTAGCCTCATTTATCCTCAAGCCATGGCGAGCTTATCTTCCGCCGACCACACTTGGTCTGTTATTTTGTATTCGCGAGAACAAATTTCCGCTTGCCGATATTATTAACATTTGACCCCGAATTGGCTGAGTATTGTCCAACGTTTTGTACAAGTCAACTGCACAATTTGCTGCCAGACATACTAATATATGAATTGGAATCGATTGGTGGATTCCTAGATTCATTCTAGTGCCACAGGATTTCCGTGACGGCTTTTGATGTTTAATTTTATGAGTTTGAGGAAATGGATGGAATACAGTAGGATTTTAATGCAATATTAGCTAGGATAGGCTCTGAAAAAGACTTGTAATATAGGTGCTAAGAAAAATGCTACTTTCAGCTTTCTTTACTGTCGGCATTTTCCTAACAGGAAAACAACTCTTAAAGCTGCGGAATTCTAAACTTTATAAATTTTCCGACGAGCGTTATCCGATAAGCGGCATAAGGTATGCGATGTTTGAAAGGACATCAACCACTTTGTATGGCGATTGGGCTTGAACATGAACATAAATATATTGCATTATTATTGATTTTATTGAGTGGCTTACAGTAGGAAGAAAACATATATATAAGAAGTTTTGTATCAAATTGGTCAAATAATATAAATAAGTCCATGTAAAGCGGGTTCATTATTCGGAGAAATGCTAGGGTTAACGTTTGAAGCGGGTACTGAGTCCGAGAGTGAGCCGGGGTCGTCGTTTACAAAATCATCAGAATCCATTTTGAACAGCACAAGTCGTCAAAAATAGCTAAAGTCGAAATAATATTCATAATACGATACGAAAAAGAGCGCAAACGCAAAGCGATAAGCGAATGACATTTTGACATTGACAATTTGACAATCGGGTCTGGGTCAGTGTTGCCAGTTCTCTGCACTGTCAGTCGAACACCCGATTTGAAATCGATTCCATCGTGTTGTGCTGTTTTGTTTTGCGTAATTCTTTTGGTTATGGACCACGCCGCATTCCAATAAGGATCTTCAAGAAAAGCACGTGTTAATAATACCCGCTACCACGACGAACAAAACCCAAACGAACGAAGACGAATTACCAATTACGAACGATTCTTACTATTTTTCCCCGATATAGGCTAAACGACTTTCAACGTTTGTTCTACGTGGGCATGCTATAATCATGGCGGTAAGTCTCCTCTTTGAACAGTGTTAGTCAGTCAAAGTCTGACACGCCCTTCCGCTCCACCCTAGAGCGGGAGAAATAAATGGATGATTTTACCATCTCAAAAAAAAAATGTTGTTCTACGTAAAGTATATCTTTTTATTCTTGTAAGGTTAAGATGATGATGGTGATGCTGGTGATGAACCCTCCAACGGCCAGAGCAAAGCTTGGTCTTCCAGGAAAACATTTGAATTTTTCGAAGCTCTCGAATCGAAACATCAAAAATATCGATATAATTTTTTCTGTGTTTTTATTCTTTAGGCAACCCTAACTCAACGCCACTGTCACCATACAAATACAAATCAATTAAAAATCTTTTTTATTCGTTTTTAATATTATTTATATTGACACTCCCGAATAGGGACCAATGTTCAGTAAATATTATTACTAAATTATTTATGAATTCCTTCTTTCCCAATAGGGTTGTTCACGGTTAGCCCATTTTGGTTGAAGTCCTTTGCGTAATTTTACAACTACAGACACAATAAGAGTAGGTGCGATCATAGAGTCACGACTTTTTGTAGCCCTCAGAAGCCGCAAGGCTTGACCTCAAACCGCAGCAGTTGTATGAACTTTTAAAACAATACACGAGTAGATTATAAAGAAACAATTACGCAACTACGACGCTTAAAATATACTCGAAAACATACGATATGTAGATGACGATGTGTGTTTATGGTAGTTCGTTTTCTATGGACCATACCATACGGTGGGTAAGGCATGCGACATGCCAGCACGCTTCCTATGGCTAACGGCCTATTGTGAAACTTTTCGGACATCTGTTTGTGTCTGCCCGCTCATAACATTACGAAAGATTTAGTTTTGACACGTACATACAGCGTCAGTATGTGCTTACCACTCAAGTTTAAAATGTTACACTGCTACAACAATGAAAATGTAATGAAATGAATTCGTTATGAATAATCTAAAGAATACTTCAAAAAGAGTTCATTGTTTGGACTCGGATTCGAACCACATCATCGCATCACCGAACGTACCGTCTTGGCAGTTTGACGACCTAGCCAGCGAGCATATATGAATTGCGATGAAATTGTTATCTACTATCGTCCGAGTCACTTTATCTATAAGTCTAACCGATAGATGTTATAATTTGAGGGTCTAATTATAACGTCTATTAATTAATCCATTAATTTTACTTACTTGCGTTTTCTTTATAAAATTAATCTACACCCTCAAGTTATAACTACAACGCTCGATGTTTACGTTCCCGTTTGTGTCAGTTGACAAAATAAGTATATTATGATAACTGTAAACGATCAAATCAAATTGTAAAATAAATATAAATCTTTGTTGTAAGTTAAGAACAAAGTTTCGTCAAATAATAGCAAGGGCAATAATAAATATTATTAAATTATGATTAAAGTATTTTATTTTTCTTGTCTTTTTAAAATTCATATTACTAAAACAAAATAGAAAAGTACTTTATATTAAAAAGAATATAATGCATGACAAAATGCACAGTTCGTGCCTAGGATTTGAACCTCCAATCTCATGCACAGCAAGCGGTCTTAAAATCTTTTCGGTCTATTTATACGTGAATCATCTATTCGTAAATCTTAACCCTATTATTGCTGAGCTTAATAAACAATTATAAAACTATTAACGTTTTATTGAAAATAAAACAATATTAAAAACAGACTTAACAAACATTAATTATAATAAAATGTTTTTGCAAAATAAAAAAACCAGCTTGGCTATCACGGATTCGAACGCACATGCCTTTTGGGGGGTAAGCACTTAATAGAGCTGTGTGTTATGTGTACTTATATGTACGTAAGTAGAATACATATTTACTTAGAAAGGGCTTGTAATCGTGTACACAAGTGTTAAATGCCTGATTTCTCCGACACTACGCGTCACCAAAATGTATTTATTGCCTTATTATATTATAAAAGCACACTTGGATTTTCATCGCACGGCTCAGTACAGTATAGTTAAGAATCCAATAGTGCTCTTTTATTGAGCATTACTTTTAGGTGCTACATAGTGAAGTGAAAACAGAGCATATGTAACCTGAGCAATAAAGAAACACCATTAAACATGGCAAAGCGCTTTGTTACGTTAATTATTTAAAAGTACAAATAAAAAACGGAATGCGTCATTCTAACTTATGTTTATGTATTATCTATGTGCTAATACAATAATTAAGTAATTACGTAAATAAACTAATTGTAATAGTTAATTAAAACACATTAAAACATTACCTACTAACCTATAAACGACGACATAAGAATTATTTCTACAATTTGGAAACATTTGCAAACGAGATGATTTAAATCATCATCTTGGCTAGAACAAAATGTTTCTAGTGCAAGTGAAGATGACTCATAATAAAGTTACAATTTTTAAATGTTAATTATTAGTAACATAGGCAAGTTGTGTCAGAGCAGCTGAAACAACAGCTACACCTGCGCAGAAAGACACACCATCTGCGTCATCTGGTTAATTTCGACTCCGCGGCAGCGCCCGCCACCACGCGAGCCGTTTAACAACATTACAAGTTACATTCATTAGGCTAAATATTCATCGAAAATAACACTACTTACTGACGACGTTAGTAACCGCAACATGTGTCACTACTTGAATGAAATTCAATGTACATTTGCATACAAGTATTTTATTTATTCGTCAAAACTAGAACTTGGAATGAGTTAGCGAAAACTTTGGCTTCAAATCGAAAACAAAAGCATGCGGATTGGCGCACGAACGAACTTTATATACTTTATTGAAAGGGCGGCCTGAGAAAAACAAAAAAGTATGTAATGCTTCAATTGTTAGTGCGTAAAGAAACGTGTGCTTTACCACAGGAAGGGCGATAAATGGCGCTGTTTGTCACGTGACATGACTGAGAGTATTGTGAGCTCATGGCGACATTACTAACACTCGGTTAGGATAAGCGGACACGAGACTTGAGAACAATCGTTTGTTATTAATTAATTATTAATATTCAACGAGCTCAGAACTCGAATAGAAATTCATGTTGCTATTAAGTACAATATTTCGGTTACACTGCTATGTTAAACATTTTTCAGTTATGTGAAATAATTGTAATATTGTTATGAAAATAAAGATTGTTCCCTGAAAAGCTCTTAATAGATTTTCTAATTTTCGGCAAATAAGTCGTTCGAAACTAAGATCTCTGTGAGAAAAATGTCAATATCCGTCACTAATAAAATAATTAGTCATGTGTTTAGGAAATAGACCGTACGTAAGCACGTTCTGGCAAAACACATTAAAGTTATAAACTGCGTGCGCGCGCGTTTCTAATCCATAGAACATAACGATTTTATAAAGGTTAACGCTCTACACTGAGCTACTTTCAACAAAATCATAACTCGGAGATTTATTAATAAACCTGTTGAGCTCAATTTAATTAAGTTAGCTATTAATAGCCCGCCATTTATATCAATCATAATAGCACCAATAAAGATCCCGGTAATTGATATTACGAGATGGAACACACTCCTTACTACGGCAAATAAGTTGCTTAAATATTATCTTTTACAATATTGTTCTCGTTTTCAATGATGAAACTGTATTGAGCGTGTATAAGCTAGAGCAAACTGATGTCCTATTACCTACTGTTAAACATATTTGATCTGGACATAACGAATGCTAACGCCACGACCAGACTGGCCACATCAAACATTGGAAAATTACGAGAAGGAGCCAATGAGTACGCGAGCACGATACCATGACTAGCATTTCTGTTTAAGAGTCGGCCAAAAAAGCAGTACTAAGTACTGGAATTCAACACGTGTAAATGAATTTCAATCTTACAGTGGCAAAACAGTTAAGACTATTTTTGTAGGTCCTTAGCGCTATTGTCATTGTGAGGAAAAATTTTGCACAACTGTTACAAAACTTTCCTAGCTGACCGTACCTAGATTTTTGTTTTTTTCGTGATAAGTAAGGTAGTTCGGTTCAAACTGGATCACTTGTTTACATTGATAATTACGATTTGTAGTTTACACGACTTTGCACATGAACCGTAATTAGATTAAAACCGGTTTTGCTACACTTTTGGAAAAACAATACCAGTAAACAAATGAAAATAATCAATTGCTTAATGTAAAATGAACTTGTTGGTTGAAACTGATTATACCTACCTACCTATTCGTTTTGTGAGGCCAGTTAGATAGTTTACGTTTTTTGGAAGTATTGTGAAGTGGAACGAATTAGAAACGTGTTGGTATTGTATTACAACGAATATTAGCAATTTGTTCAGATGTATAGCTAAGCGACATGATTAAGTAATCTATTCCTTACGTCAATGATAAACAGATGTTACAAAACACAAGTATTATTGGTTCTTCGATTTCATGGAAATAATTCTAGAAATAATAATTATTACTGAATAAACAGTACCTACCGAACACTTCAAATGACAACTGGAATTCCCAAAATTTGGTAAATAATCTTTGCAATTGAGAAATATTTCGATATATGTAAAGAATCGTACATAAGGAATGGTTAAATAACTAATTAAGGAGATTAAAATATACATGCGTAACACATCATGTATGTGCACGTTTCAAATCAACCACATGGTTGAGTACAGGTAAAAAAGTCGACGAGCAGACCTTTTCAATATTATTAATTTATTTCTAAAGGGATATGTTATTAACACAAAAACAGCACATCCGTTTGCATGACCTAATCCATATTTTTTACAACGAACTTGTGCGCAGGGAGTGTTTACCTTTTGGAAAAAAACGATTCCCTTGTAGTTCTTATCATTTTCTACAAATAATGATTTGCGTATACTTACTAATGAACACGTACTCTACACTCTATATTTCGGATAATTTATTTTATAAATAGGTAAATACTGTCGACACTCTGAATAGGAACTATCTAATTCTAATAATAGAATACCTCATTGCGTTGTTTTCAACGTGCGTTGTATTTTTCAGAATAAATTACCAACATAATATGCGTCTATTTTTCTATTTACTTCGTAATAGCTGTCGAGCCCATTCCTCGACCACACCCTTTCGGCGTTTCGCGATTCACAATAATAAACGAATGGTCTTCAGATATCAAGACATATCTTTTGGACTTTTGTCAGCGTGTAATGAGTTGTAACTACCGCGTGCCAGTTAATTTTCTAAGGTCGTGACATAGAAAACAACGTCAACTGCGAAGTATTTTGTCTTATTATATCATACATGTTATTTATTTGCGTATAAAAATAGTATTTTATGGAAATATTTTAAACAATACTTGGAGATTCCACTAAAATGGAACACCATTTCCACTAACATTATCTTACGTAGTTCTTCAATGCCAAAATAAAGCAAGAGCTTGCAATACTATCAATATGTGACATTGATTTGGTAGATAACATAATATTCTGATTTTTCAAAAGACCCACTTGTCAGTTTTACCGTTTCTAACAAATTGAAGGAGGGTCTACGGTGCTACGCTCGGGGCTACGCCACGCTACGTGAAATTCTGGTGACAGATAAGATGTCTCGGATTATGCAAAATCTATTTTTCTATTGCCGGTCAATGCAATAATTATTAAGACTATCACTTTTCATTTTGGGTTCCTATCAATTCCTTCAAGATTTTCAGTTAAAGTAATATTTGAGTCAACTTTTAGTAAAGTCAACCGGTTTTACGCATCAGCCACAGCAGGTGTGAATTCTTTCCGAGAAAGATAAAGTAATAAAAATGATCTTTGTTATTAAGATGGGTTTAATGTTCATTATACAACTTTTTCAATGTATTCATGTTATGTGGCTTGGTGCAGTCCGGTCATACAATAAAATATAACAACTGAAGTAATGTATTTTTTTTAACGTAACAACGAGTGCAGTACAAGATCTGTGTAAACGGACGACCTCGAGACATGCGTTAGAGCGCATTAAGTCCACGCGCAAACGTCTGGCGCATAATGCACTTTACTGCATCTAGGGATGCAATAACAGGAATTACTTTACATTAGACTCAGAAGAACATCCGGGCAAAACAAATAGAAAATAAAATGCAAACTTTTATGTTAGGGCACTGAAATGCTTCCCACCTTATCGTAGGTCGAATTGCCTGCAGGTGCACAATGTTATAGTTAGGAAATATTTGAATAAAAATCGAACATTTTAGCAATATTTTTTCATCGTGTGAGAACCCTAGATAAGTGCGGTGCAGTGGAACAGCGCAGTAACTAGCAATAACTTTATGGAGTGACCCTGACCTGACCTCCAGCAGGACAACTCAGTCGGCATTTTGCAGCTAGATATTCTTGTCTTACTTGTCTCTCCCCCTATCTTATAATAAGTTTTACATATTTCTCCGAACAAAGTTCACTGAATTTATCCTTTAGTCGTTTTTTACATTTTTAACCGACTGGTTGTGTTATTGAACTATTTGCCCGGAGCTCAAGAATGTCCAAATTAAGCCTAAAAACTCTGATAGACAGATGAAGTACTGCGCTCCAAACTATTTGACAACACACGCAAATTCTAACCTGTTGACCCGGACATAGCTAAACATTTATGACATTAATGAGTGACATGGAAATACCATAAAATCTCATGAAAAATATCTCATTATCCGTATGTTTACGTCAAATTAAGTAACATTTCTAAATACTCGTTGAAAATTTTAATTTGTATAAAATATCCTCACACCAAATGCAAGCTAGCAAAAATGTTAGCAAATGCTTACCAGAATGCAGTGTAATGTTTTGCCCTGGGAAAGCCAGCATAATATTATTGATATAACAGATTGACTTGTACCGACACGGAAACATCCTAGCTAAACAAAACTGTTTACGTTCAGGCTATTGACTTTGAAACTGTATCATCCTACAACATCGTGGCTAGTGGATTGCAATCGACTCGTTACAACGAGTAACTACATAAATTTGAAAAAAAAAACACAATGTGATTTAATCAATCAAATCTTGATGTTCTATTAATATAATTTTGATCAAATATTCGTATTGATTTCAATTCGTAGGCGCCCACGCTGCCATAGCGTGCATAATTTATTATAACAACACAGACAAACGCTGTGGCACCTTTCCACCGTGTTACCATCAGTCTGTTCAAGTCCTCACCTACCTACGTCCCTGCAGGTTACAGGTACAGACGAACTTGTCAACACACCTGGCAGTGCACCTGTACCAATTTATCATGAATTCATGACGCACAAAACTAATTTTGACTTACATATATTATATTATCTGCTTAATATCTGCGCACTTATTAATTCAATAAAAATGTCTCACAGCTTTTATATAGTATTTTTTTGTGACATATGATTATCATTTTTTGATAACTTGTCGTGTAAATCACTTACCTAACTTAATATGAAACTCACTAAGTTCGTTACGTCGTAGTAGATAACAATAATAGTTTCACTGATGAGAAAAGGACTTAATGGCTGTCAAAGATAATGAATTCCTTTAATACAAAATGGCTGGCCATCAGTATTAAGAGAAAGTTGCTCTACTGTTCCTGAGCGCACTATAGTAAAGTTTCTCTATTAAGATTAATTGCCTCAGGATAATAATCTCAGTTGGTCCGTATCTTAGTTAAATATTAACTGTGTTTAGTTAACATTTCCGTTGTGTAATATATGCTCTATATCTACAACCAGACACCCACATTCCTGTTTTTACGATATTTAACCGTTGCACGGTTGCAGAGACAACTTAAATATAAAAAAATCAAGTTGCCCTTTAAACACATTTGAATGTATTAAAACATCTGTCGTCTGTAAATTAACACCACAGTATTGAATATACGTGTTATAAACTAGCAAAAATAATTAAAGGAATGGGCTTAGAGGCATTAACTTATTTGACTGCCATAGCTAGCAAACCTTCGGTTCGGACGGTTTCCTAACTGAAACTGCATAGTCTTCCTACCATATTTCGGTAATATTTATTTACATAACATTACACACCCAGCATATACGTACAAACTAACACATTACTAACACCGGGCACTGATGTCTATCGCATTCGCACTCTTCCGCAACTTTCTCAACTTTCATTGTTCTATTCACTAGCAAAGGTCATTGGTCTGCTTTAATACATATTATTGTATTAGGCTCCGTGGTTAACATTTAGTTTTTAACCGACTTCTAAAAAAGGAGGAGGTTCTCAATTCGGTTGTATGTTTTTTTTTTTTTTTTTTTTTGTGTTTGTTACCTCATATCTCCGTCATTTATGAACCGATTTGAAAAATTCTTCTTTTATCTGAATGGATCTACTTCCCGATTGGTCCCATAGAAATTTCATCAAAATCGGTTCAGCAGTTTGGTTTTGAAATCAAAATAGCTGGAAATTTCTGTTTGTTACCTCATATCTTCGTCAATTATGAACCGATTTGAAAAATTCTTCTTTTATCTGAATGGATCTACTTCCCGATTGGTCCCATAGAAATTTCATCGAAATCGGTTCAGTGGTTTGGTTTTGAAATCAAAATAGCTGGAAACAATATGTCATCCAAGTAAAAGAAATTGTGAAATTGATACTTGACAAGGATTTGTGTGTGATGCGATAACTAAAAAGGGTAAAATAAAAACTTTTTTGCAAAAAAAAACCGACTTCCAAAAAAAACACTAAAAAAGTGGGAAATAACTTTACTTTCGGAAGTCGGTGGCAAAAAAGTCAATGAAACAAACAATAGTCACCGACTTCCGAAAGTAAAGTTATTTCCCACTTTTTTAGTGTTTTTTTTGGAAGTCGGTTTTTTTTTGCAAAAAAGTTTTTTTGTTGAAAAATTACAGACGTAACCAGAGTGTAGATTATACCACTCGCACGTAATTAAACAGCTCTGCGCATCACCTTCAAGATTTGCTTCGTCGCGTCACAATGTTTTAACTAAAGACTTCATTCACCTATCTATCTAACGAAGGCATCGTTTAATTACAATAAAATAACTATAATTTAGCGCCCAAACTGCACTTAATTTAAAGTAAATGACAGCCATTAGCTAATTGGTACATTGCGCGTAATTTGTAGACGTGAAATGTTCGTACTACGTCACTATTTGAGTTAGGCGACTCGTGCGCATTCAGCGATCAGCGGTCGTGCCTGCCTGGATCGCTATAGTCAGTTGTTTGCGGGCCGTACAACGCGCATACGCGCCTTCCTTCCCCTTGCGTCACACACTAAGGACATTCATGATTACGTCACACCTTCAGGTTTGTTTTTCATGACTTAATCTGTGTTTTACACGGTTTTTATGCATTAGAAATGTGCCTTCATGACAAACAAGATTTGGTTCTCACGGCATGTTTATGTATCAATAGGAAGCTGATAAAAAATGTTTGAATAATTTGAACGAGATTTTCGGCATTAGATAATATATCGTTTGTGGGAACCGTGTAATTTGAAACGATTAAGTTTACTATTTGAGACAAAGAAAACGTCAAACGAAACAATTACTAATGCAGTGGCATTATTTTGTACCGTTACAGTTACATGTATTGCAATAACGGTTAGTTAGGTAACAATATTCTTCGCACAGCAAACCTAGTAGAAATCTTCATTAGTCAATCAAACGAAAGTTTTATTCATTACGATTTTGATTCAGCATACCTACCTATAGACTTCGTATATTTCTTTTCTTGTTGATAAGAATTATACATTAGCTGTCTGAATATATACACAAGCTGTGGGAAAACATAAAATTAAATAAAAATGAGCTGAATGAGGGAACATAAAGTGAAATATAAATAAATCTAAGAAATACATAATTTATGTCAGTTGTCTGGAAGCCCAAGTAGCTAGGTGTAGGATTAGTGGCGCCGCAACGTTTCATATAGGTTTTCCCGCAGCTCCGCTCGCAAGTGAGCTGGAAATCTGGGAATAGGTACAGTTATATTAATTCCTACAAAGCAAAAAAGGACAACCTAAAGAGCAAGCCACATCAAAGGCGATCAGATAGCTACACATCCTAGACAACATTCGGTCGAATCAAAAAAATCGCACAATACGTAGACAATAGACTGATCAAAAGTTACTTAGGTACTTGTCAATGCACTACAGGGACTTATACTTTGAGAAAATACATAAATTACAAGTTGTACTTTATAGGAGAGCATGATAGAAAAACATTTTGGGGTAAACTAAAGGACAGTGGTCCTGTTTTGTTATTTATATTTATTGATCAGCGTCACAAAGATCTAGAAGATTTATCCCAGTTTACCCTCTATATTCTTAAAGAACTTTTTTTACAGTTATATATTGTGTCTTTTCATAAACCGAAGGATATTTACGTACCAAAATATAGGTGCGTAAATGTTACGTGATTCATAAATTAAGGACGAAGGCTCGCATCTGCATTATTAAAAATGTATACCCTTAATGAACACATGCCTTTGACACCAATATTTTAGTTGATACCTATTTTAGTATTCGTAACAACACGCCTCATTAAGTTACGAATAGGTACGTAATGCAATTCCTTAACTAACTGGTTAATACGTTGGTAATACACAGTGTCAAGTATATAAAAAAACGCATCAAAACTCTCTACATGACGTGCATCTTTCTCACAGTCCGATGCATCAATGCAATTCAGTTTTAGTGAAAAACAGAGGCGCTAGGAAAACTGAGGGCCAGTGCGGTGTGAGCGCGGAGCGGCGAGGGGCAGAGAGCGGGCCGCGGCGCCTACGTCACGAGAAAGCCGAGGTCTCTATAAAACCGCCGTCGTCCCTCCCACTGACATCAAACGCTGGTTAGCAGCACTCGCTTGCTCACGCTCGTTCGCTCGCTACTCGCGCTCCAATTGTTTTATCGCTCACTCGTGTTCGCGCCTTCTACGCACACACTCGTACACCATGACCGTCACCAGCAAGATGAACAGTGTCTCCCGCCAGTCCGTGCTGAGTCGCCTCGGCCCTGGCGGGCTACTCTACGCTGCCAATAAGATTTTAGCGGTACGTCATCGAAATGTGCTCAGTGTTCGAAAATTTGTGTGAAAGTGAATATTTCCAAGTGTTCCATGGAGTGTGACAAGGTGTTTAAACGTGTGTTTTTGGTTGTCCTCAGGTCGCAGTACCTGGCAAAGAGGAGGAACGCTGGCGCAGCAAGGATGAAGGTGCGCTGTTCAAACGTTGGCGGCGCACTCCGTCCACTGTTGAAGCCCCCTCTACGCCGGCGCCCATTGCGCCCACCCCTCAACCGTCCGAGCTACTCAAGTTCCTAGCTATTGTAAGTATTGCTACAACTACAATCAATTACAATTATATCAAAATTCAAAATTAAAAAAAAATATATCAATTGTTGAAGTGGTAGATTAAAATAAATAAAAAAAAACCAATGATCACGGATGTGGAACTCGATAATAATAGTTATTTCTTTTGTTACAGAATGCATTGGAATTATCAGCACCTGCATCCGATGCGTTGTTGAAATCGCGCTCGTCGGAATGGTTCCAACTGGCTGGCCACCCCGGCTCGCTGGCGCCCGCTGGGCCCGGCACCGTGTGGAAGCGCCGCGCCGCCGGCGACCACCCCGCGCACAACCCGGAGCGCGACGCCTACGAGGCCCTGGCCGCCTGCCCCCACATGCGCGCCGCCATCCCGCGGTACTACCGCGAGCTGGAATACGGCGGCGAACGTTTCATCGAACTGCAAGACTTATTGCACGGCTTCAGGGACCCCCACGTCATGGACGTGAAGATGGGCACCCGCACTTTTCTGGAAGATGAAGTTAGCAATGCTCGTGCTCGTTCGGACCTGTACGAGAAAATGGTGCGTCTGGACCCGAAAGCTCCCACCGAAGCCGAGCATGAAGCTCGTGCTGTAACAAAACTACGCTACATGCAATTCCGTGAACAGCGGTCATCTTCAGCTGAGCAAGGCTTTCGCATTGAAGCAGTAAAGGTCCCAGGACAACCACCCCTCACCGATCTGCAAAAAGTTCGTGAACCTAAACAAATTGCAAACACAGTGGCAAGGTTCCTGGGCAACAATGAAAAGGCGCGTCGTGCTATCCTCACGCGACTGCGCGAAATCAGACAACTTTTTGAAAATTCAGATTTCTTCAAATCTCATGAAATCGTAGGCAGCAGTATATTCATCATTTACGATGATGAACGTGTTGGTGCCTGGCTGATCGACTTTGCCAAAACCAGAAGTGTACCGGAAGGTGTTCAGGTAGACCACCGCGCTGAGTGGCAACAAGGCAATCACGAAGAAGGTTTTCTTTACGGCTTGGATAGACTTATACACACTATAGAAACGGCAAAACTTCCAACGCCGGGTGACGAAGCAGCGACAGAACCGGACGTATCGCGTTGAACATAATCTGGCGAGAGACCCTGGACTCGCCCTTCGGTCGTTGTCACCGTCTGCCTGGCCTTGCGCCCCAGTACTGCTCCACTAGCGCTCGAATCGACGCACGGAGAGATGTATCATAAAATGTATATTTTTGCATATGAAGAGAATTGCGATTTATCGCTTAATGTTTGGATCTAGTCCTTAATTATTTAAATAAACTCGTCATAATTTAACAAACTTGTTTCTTTTTTACGCCATAAAATTAAACTAGAAAATCCAGTTATCTTGTAACATAACTAGCATACAATACCTACAAGGAACAATTAAAATATCCTATCGAAGACTCAACCTACTCTAGCCTAACGATCTAAGTAAAACTTAAGCCTCCTATATTAAACTTAGGATGAAAATGAGACCTTGTTCAAGAAAGAAGGCTATTGCCCCTATTTACAATGACAGAATAAATGAGTTGAGCCTGAAAGTGAGATTAGCCTTAAAGTTCGAAGATTCAAAATAATAATGTTTAACGCAAAGTTGGCTTAGAAAGCTTAATAAAGGTAGTAGAGTAGAGTAGGTACATCTTGAGTGAAGTCCTCAGTTCGATTACCAGGTCTAACTCATAAAGGGCTTCAAAGCGCGCCCTGTGTAAGCGATCAACTGTGATATAGGGGACTAATCCATAGGTTCACCTCAATCTGTTCGCTATTGTATGATGGTTGTACCACTAACGCCATCTATCGATTAACCAGTATGCATAAAAATGGTTAAATCATAGCATCACTAGGTATTCAGATTACGAAAATAATGCAATTTATTGCGGGTATTAACCCAGACCTTCCCAAAATCGGGATCGAGGTAGTTCCCATGGTATGGTCAGCAACAATAGTCATTTAGGCATTAACGATGTCACTTCTATTTTACGTAGGTAATTTACGGCCACAAATTTTTTTTTAACTACTTTTTCTCATATAATAGCTGACGATAAATATTCTTTATTTACTTCTGTTCCGATATTAACTAAATATTTTTCTCACTAAATAATATTAAAAAAATTAAACGTCTTTTGTTGCTCACTGTACCTAAGACTGGTCCTAGCCTAGTGCAGTGGAGGTGTTTCACAATTTTATCTTTTTTGGTCACGTGATTATTATCGATTGAACAAGTAAGTACCTAGCTAGACGCTTGTTTCCCTCAATTCTACTGTCACTTTAAATCCATGGCTACAATTTGCAAGGGTGACAGTCTTACAGGAAAACATTGTTAGGTACCTATTAATAGATGTTTATGCGCTGTAAGTCGCCACGGCCAGATAGATAATTAATAGTTGCTAAGCTAAGGTTACTGCAACACGGTAAAGATATCCGGAATCCTGTAATCTGATCCTGTACCTACCTACTGCCATCATCTACCTAGACAAAAACGTAGAAATCTGAAGAGAAGTGAACTTTTCATAAGGCGATATGGTGTTCATAGGGATGGAGATCCTGAGAACATCGACTTTGAGGAAGCCACAGTACCTATAGGTATAAAACGTAGGTAAGGATTGATGAGTAAAATAGGTTGGTAACTAAATTAACACTTGAATGAGGGACACAGAACCAGGAAGTGTGGCAGAAGGGCCTATAACCAGCAGCGGGTGATTCCGTTACTGATATGATGATGACGAAGTAAATTTTGAAGGACGTTTAAAGTGAAAACAAAATAGAAAGTACCAACCCAAACAAAAACTTTGAAACGATTTTCCTGGTGCTGTTTCCTAGGCTGATGTACCTACCTATGTGATAATTAGTGTACGAAACTTAAATTTTTAATTAAAAAAATACTGACAAAAATGCTCCCCGCGAGAACTGACTTTCATAGATTCTTGATTTTTCGCCGTATAAGTAGAAATTGCTTTAAAACTATCTGTAGAACTAGCAATCGTATGTAGAGTCGCAGTCTTGCAGCTACTTAGTAGTAGGTACCTACGAGTAGCGTTGCCATCTCTTAAATCAGAAAGCCGGACTTACCCGCTAAAAAGCCGATTTTTTGGGCTTGAATAAAGATTGAATTGGCTTTTGAAAGAACGATGGAAGTGAGAAAATAAAAAGCCTAACCAAAACCGGACGGGCCGGACGCAGTCATATTTGACCGGACAAGAGGTCAAAAAGCCTAACACTGTCCGGCTTTATCCGGACGAATGGCAACACTACTTACAAGTATGTACATAGGACCGAATAACGTCCCCAAACTGTTGGGATATAGGCTTTTCTCAATAAGAGTGCGAGCTCCTACTCAGGGTACGAGCAAGAAATATCTTACTACTATGCAAAGTCAATGCGCAAGTTTGTGAGGATGGATGTTTGTTACTTTTTCACGCAAAACTTCGAATCTTCGGATTTGGATGAAATTTGGCACACAGATAGTTTACTTGTCCTGGAATAACACATACTATAGGATACTTTTTATCTCGGTTGTACGATCCAGTGGGACAATTTTCTAACTAGACTCGGGCATAGCTAGTTATTTTATTTTTCGTATGACTAGCGCCATCTGACGATTTAAATGGTACTCAATATAATACATCAATAGTAGAACAACGCCTACAAAACCGCTGGACAAAGTGGATGAACGGTAAGTTCGTTACCGTTCATCCACTTTGTCCTTAATCTCTTGAATGATGATGACTTTTCAGAAATAGCTGGGTATGAGCGAAAAACTTAAAAATAATAAAAAGAAGTTCTCTAAGTATTAGGTATATTATATTTAAAATAAACAATACAATTACACATGAAAACTAATAATAACATAATTGTTTGACATAAAATTATTGAAAATTAAATAAAACAAGCACTATTATTTAGTCAAATTACTGATTACAGCGGTGTACAAACACCTCTAAAAGATAAAAGCTATAGCAATAAGTTCCAAGGCAAAAGACGAAAAATACATGGAATAATAACGTCATTGTATGTACATGAACATCTCAATGTCTACGGAAATTATGAATTAAGTTTAAAGCATTAGTCCTAGATCTTGGATTCCAAGACATTAAGATTAAAATACCAATGTTGGGAGAGAAATAATAACATTTTTGTGTATCTAAAATTCTGGGAACAAGGCCCACAAGTGTGTATGAAATACAGCCCTGACTGGCAAAGGCTCCCAATCAAGAAGTATCAATAACAATACTATAGTTAATTTCAATTTATCATAACACGACTATTCCATCCTAAATTGTTAAGAAAGCAGACTTCCTCTATTCTATTTTAATAGTAATAATAATAACTGTTACTCAATGTTACAATGTCAATTTAAACACATAATAGTTATTATGAGTCAAACATGGTTATATTTTTCTTGGCCTTAACAACTCTGCAATTGTTAACCTGTGTGGCAAAGCGTAGGGAGTTAAGAGTCTCATTAAAGCATTCATCAAATTGGTTGATATTTACCAACATAAGTGTTTTTGAATTACCGCCCAGGCTGGGCATCAACAAGTGGGTCAGCTTAGAATTTCTGTAAGGTATGTGAGACTGATTAGTCTGTAGTGATAATATCACTTTAGACAACTCTGATAAAGACCTGTTAATATGTTTTGTCTCATCCATTCGTTGTGTAGTTTTGCCACTCTCTGATCCAGCCAGGTCCACCAAATTCAAGTTGCTAGTATACTTTTCTTTACGTTTCTCGTGTATCGCCGATATTTTAATTTGGGCGACTGAGTGAGACCGGGAACTGCGTTCATTGTTCAGGGTCGCAGCTGTTTGTCTGTTACGTTGTGCAAATATCATCAGCCTGATGAAGTCATGTGAGTTCTTAACTTCCTCTTCCTTTAAGTTAGAAACATACAAATCAGTTCCTTTAGAATTCGACATTTTAATCTCATGAGATACTTGGTCTTTGCTAGAATTCAGCAAGTCATAGATTATTTCATTGTATATTTCCAAAAATGATGCTTTTATTGTTAACTCCCATCCCATGCGTTTTAAATCTTCCATACATGTGAATATCATGTTAAATGCTCTGGGTATGATTCCATACTCCTCAGTTCCACAGCCACCTTCCATAGTGTATGTCTTTCCAGAACCAGTCTGACCATATGCAAAAATACATACATTGTACCCATCTAGTGCAGACTGGACCATAGTAGAAACTTCAGCAAATACATCTTCTTGGGATGAATGTGGTGTAAATATACCATCAAAGGTGAATCCATGTTGTGGCTTTCCTTTTCTGACTGAATTTAATAGTTCAACCTTTTCAACCTCAATAGAACAAGCATCAAGAACATTGAGATTAAATCTTGGCTTTGTTTGCTCAGACTCCAGAGGAGGTCGTATTCTACAGTATACTCGAATATTACCTTTCAAATCTTGAATAGTATTTCTTAGGTCTCTTTGCTCTTTATGCATAGCAGCTAAAATATTCTGCAATATTTCTGATTCTGACTTGTATTTAGCAATAGTCTCTTGTGTATCTTTATAGTCAAGTTGTAATTTTTCAAATTGAATAGATATTTTCTTTAAATGATCTGTTAGGACTCTCAATGCCTCTGTTTCTTCTTTCAGACTTTTATGTTGCCGCGACAGTTCAGTAAACTCTGACTGTACTTTATCAAGTTCAGCTGTTTTCTGCTTCAGACTGTTAGTTATTTCATCCAATAATATAGTCTTACGCTGGAGGTTTTCATTTTCCATTTTCTGAATATCAAAGTCAAACTTCATTTTGTCAAATTCGGCAGTCTTTTCTCTCAATTCAGTTAGAGATTTCAATAAGTTTTCCTTTAGTCTGTCTCTTTCATTAATGCAACTCTGTACTGAATCTTTAGTCTTCTCGTAACTGTCAGACACTTCAATGTGTTTTTCTTTCAAGTCATCAAATTCACTTTTCATATTCTTATGCTTTCCCAGCAAGTCATTGAATCTGGCTTTATAATCATATGGTGCTATTTTAGGAGCTACAGTAACCTTCTTTTCAACTTTAGTTACTTTTGGTGGTGGCACATAGACAGATGATGGTGCAGTAGCTGATCTCTTGAGGCGCTGGGCTGGAACTGTAGTGGAAGGCCCACCACGGCCAGCAGGCTTGGTGTGATTCATTATCAAATCTTTCTTATCAGCATCACTAAGAGCACTGACCAATGTTCTTGCCATTGGACGACGACTTAACATACTCGGTTTGTTTTCTTTAGTGGCGGTCACGGGCATTTTGGGTATCCGCGACATCTGAAATATTTAAAAAGAAAGGTATACACTACTTGTAGGGCTGATTGAGTTTATATTATTACTGTAAGATTTATGTGAAATTAAGTTATTGTAGGCTTTTAATAATTACACTTTGAATTTGGTATGGTAAATAAACTTCAAATAAAAATAGAATGTGTTGAAAACACACATTCAACATTACTAATAGGGTTATTTTATTATTATTTATTGATTATCAGGCAGACAGTTGAGACAACTGATAGCTGCCTGTATACTGCTATTTCCCACAAAATTTTCTTCTTGCAGTATGATAATATAGGTAATGTTTGTATAGTCGATTTTTAAACTTGTTAATATTTTGGGTTGAGACATCTTCTGGGAGCTTATTCCACGCTCCGACTGTTTGGTTGCTCTAAAAGAAGACAAATTTCACGCAGTCCATAGAGCTGAATCTAACAACTAGGTTTAAAAATCAATTTCATATTCTTACTTTATTCATCACAATGTAGTAGCCAGTTTATTCGTAGAAAACCAAAATATTGACGATTCTGAAACACGAAATTGCTAATATTACTTGAGATTCGTTGCACTTTTCAGATGTTTCCCAATTTATTGGGTAAATGCCACTTTTGTTTCACTGATACTGTACTGGTAGAAAAATAGTATCCAAGAGTTGTTTTCGTAACATATATTGAAGTATTTATTACCTACGAATCATTAATTACTCGCCTTCCGTTGAATAAAACAATCGTTTGTCAACACGAATCGCAACGGATATTTTCAATTCAAAATTCAAACATTACATGACATTACGACGGGACGCTTGTTCTACTCGATGTTGCTTGGATGAAAAAAAAAACAAATATTTTTTTTTGGACTATAGTATTTTGAGCATTTTTTCTATTTGAACGACGCAAGACTCCTGGCAAAAGAAAGAAAGATTATTATTTTAAAAAAAACTAGTTGTTACCTAGTGGTAAAAACTGAATTATTTGAAAATAATCATCTTTACACAAATATCTTGTTTGCCTACCACATTTTATGCAATTCAAAATCAAAATATTTTATTTCACATAGGCCTACATGGGCACTTAAAAAACGTCGAAAAAGGTGCACATTTCGCGTTGATCTTTTCCTTTGGAGGAGAACTGGCAAGAAACTCCATGGTTACTCTTTTAAAATCATTAGGTTTTACAATATTTTTATGTTACAGCATTAGCAAGTACTTAAGTATGGGAGGACATCGTAGGGCCGACAATAAGTCGTTGCTTACTACAAAAACATAGAACGAGTTTAAAAAAATAACAAAAGTTAACAAGCATCTAGGAATCTGGCCTACAATGTTCACACATTCACAAAAAAGCGATAATTAAAAATAATGTATACTAAGAAAATAAACTAATAAAGAAGTACTAAATTAAACAAGTAACACAAATATTATCGTCAGTGGTGTAACTATTCTGAACAAAAGGTGATACCTACAGTCTGCTCCCGGCCTTTCTCCCGCGAGATGGCGCTGAAGTCCACATTTTTAGTTTATTTGGCTTTTTGTGTAATTGGAAAATTATTAAGTCGTAGGAGTAGACTTTGCGGTTATAGGATATTACGTTTTATTGGAATGGGTTATATCATTGCCTCAAAATCCACCCAATTCGACACAGTGACACATAGCCTGATTATAACATCTGCCATTGAACAGTGTCGTTTACACACACAGACCCATCTCTACGTTTACGGAGATTGAACACTAGATAGCGTGAATGTAAACAAACAAGTTATTATTTTTTCTGTATGGGTAGATTGGGTAGGCAGAACTACAAAACGCTATGTACCTACGATTGTTATAAAAATAAAAGTTATATGTGGCGTAAACTGTTTAATTGATTTATAATTTTGGGAAATAAATTATATCAACATTGATTACAATATAAACGCAGTTTTATTTATTACATTACACTATTGAATTTTTTATCAAAACAGAAGTATTTGAAGCAACATTATTATGTTGATACATGCATATTCAGTCAAAAATAATAACACTGATGATTTGTAATGTAACAGTACTAATTATTACAATAATTAGACATTTCCCAACACATAAGAAACTATAATTCATAAACAAGAGATAACCACAAATCTGAAACACGATTTATTTTGTGATAATGACAAGGAAGGTGAAAAAATATTTGAAAACAATTCGTTTTTGAGGTCACTAGATGGCGCCACTGTCGAGTATGGTCTTGTCATTAATTCTATTTTATACTTTAAAGTACCAATAACTTCATAAAAAATTTATTTAATTACGTTTAACAACATAGTGTAAACTTAAGGTACATATTTACAATATTGTCCCTAAAATTAGCAAGCCTGAAACATTTAAAAATCATTCTTCCTTCAAGTACTAAGAAATTAGAACTCCCAACTTGCTACCTACAATCTTCAAGTCATAATTAATCAGGAATGGCTCAATCTTGACCACAATCGTGAATATTAATCAAACTACGTGATAAAAAAGCGCGCAACGCGGGAACACTATGACATTTGACATTTCTGAAGACCTTACTCTACACGAACGCCACTAGCAGCGAATTCATGTGCCATAGCCCCCATAGTAAAACATCTGATTAAAAGAAAAGAAAAAAATAAGATTGAGAATTAGATAAAGACATCCACATATTTTGTGCTTTTTATGAGCTACCAGGTGGGTTACCATGAACAGTGACATGACATGACAGCGCTAGACAGCTGTCTAGCGCCACCCACTCTCGGAATAATACTAAAACATTCCTGCACTAACAGATCGTGGTAACTCCCCAAGGGGCCGCGTGCGCAGAAGGAACTAAAGCCAAGCTTCTTTGTCTTCGACGTAGTCCTTATTTTTGTAAAGATATGATATTTACAGTCACTGGCTCAACATATCGATTTGATGCGCGGTTCTGTACGGAACTTCCATTTTTTTTTAGACGTAAGTAAGCATTGCGAGAATATAAGTTTAAATTTTTCATTTTATACTTCCGTTGCTAGTTAAAATAAATAGACACTGCAATTTTTTTATTTATTTGGACTGCCAACTCTATTTCGTTCTTCTGAACTTCATGTGAGCGGAAAAGTAATGTTTCCGTCTATTCGTTCCTTGTTCCTATTGGCTCTTGAAAGAATACGTGTAAATTTCAACCAATAAGAAAAGTAGGTTATGGCTAGCACGCAGTTGAACAGTATTGTGTGAAAACTAAAACAAATGAAATCAAATTGCCATTGCTAGCCTATCAAAGTATTGCACGAAGTGCTGTGTTTAATTTTGAAAAGTGGATAGTTATCGTATTGTGTATAAGTATAAAGTGAAATATTTTCTTATAATCGTTTCATAGTTTTCTAATATCGTGAAAGTATACGTTTCAGTGGCAAGTAATAATAAAAACAAACCGCATTGTTAAACTGTTTATCACCATTGACGGATGTCCTTGTAGGTTTTGCAAGAAGTGAAGTGGCGGCAAATTTAACTTTTTAAATGTTTTATTATTTTATAATGTAGTTATCGTTGTGGTAAGCATACGTAATGGGTAGCCCGGAAGAAAATGTAATTGCTTGTGAAAGCAACGTTGTAGACAACGCTGACAATGAAACCGCTGGTGATGTATCTGAAAATGAAGTGGGCGACTCCACAGAAACGTCTCTAAATGTTAGTGAGTCCAATGCTCTAAATTCATGTGACGCCAATACTTCCAAGGAAGGTGATGCAGCTGGAGTGGGGAATTCAAAAAAGACCAAAAAGAAATTTCGCCATGGCAAGAAGGGTCACACACCTGCCAAGGATAATCCTAATGATAGGAGAGTTTACATTGGCACTAAGTACAAGCAGCAAGGAAGAAAAAGGGCACAGAGCTTTCCATCAATCTC
Organism: Standfussiana lucernea; assembly: GCA_964057025.1. Lineage (NCBI taxonomy): Eukaryota > Metazoa > Arthropoda > Insecta > Lepidoptera > Noctuidae > Standfussiana > Standfussiana lucernea. Next base: position 10,437,312 of record OZ059791.1, on the reverse strand, counting down.
AAAGTTTTTTTTACCCCACAAAAGACCACGTAAAGATGTTTTCATACCACCTACAAAATTTTTGCTTGGGGGAAATATATCAGATCCACTTAATTTAAATAGCTTACAGGATGAGGACATCAATAGAGCCATGAATGCAGTCACTCCAGAATCTTCACCATTACCGACACCACCACGTCACAAGGCTAAGATTGATGTTATAATTCCTCCAAACATAAGGGACCCGTTGAATTTAATGGAACCATTGGATAACGAGGAGTATGAGAAGAGACTTGAGATGCAGCAACGGAAGCCACGTAAAAAGGCCAGGCTACGGAGGCGCACCACAGATAATACATCTCCTGTGACAGAGGAGCCTCCTGAAGTTGTAGTTGAAGGTATCAAGGAGCCACCACCACCAGAACCCTCGACATCAGCATGTAAATCACGCAAAAGATCTTGTAGTGATAGTGATAACGCATCACAGAAAGGAAAAGATCCTAAAAAGTTACGTCGCATGGATTCATTAGATAAAATAGTAAGTCCAGTTGTGCCTCAGCCTGGAGCATGGATGCGGGCGCGGCCGCAGCAGCGCACGGCGCCACCCGAGCGCCCTGCCTCGCCACATCGCCCCAAACTGAAGAGCAGCACCGATGAAGATCATAAGCTGCCTACGTTCCACCCCAAAAATTCAAGATACCAGTATGGAAATTACGACAGGTAACGTATTTTTAACCATTGACAGTTAATCCCTTAAGGGACTGTATTGAACTATTCAAATGTAAATTTTTCAGTTGCTTTTTTGTTACTCACTTATTTTGCCAGTTGGTAATATTTGCATGAGAACTGCTTGACCTCTAAATAAATCTTTTGTCATTCATTATTATTGTGTACAGTATGTATAAACAGTTGTAAATCATAAAAAAAAAATTCAAGGAGAGCATATAATTATGAATTGTGAGTACAATTTTATTATTTGAGTTTTGATATTTCAGGTATTATGGATACCGAAACTTGAATGCTATGATGGACATCCGGCTCCAAGTATTTGAGATGCATCGGCATCTTTTCCAGCACAAAGATGTGTTGGACATTGGGTGCAACGTGGGACATATTTCAATAGCAGTGGCACGCACACTTGGTGCTCGATCAGTTGTTGGCATGGATATCGACCAGGTGTTGATAGGTTTGTATCAAGTATAGTGTGATATTAGTTGGTTAGATATGAAACTGCACTATAATTTTAGTAATGTAGGTCACTGACTTAACCTGATTAGGTGATATTCACTTTTGGCTAGCAGCCAATTACATCAATATTGCATGATTTTGAAACTTTTCAGGGATTTTAAAATTGATATTTATGTAGATACAATAATTTATTTATTTTTGAATCCCAGAAATGCAAAATAATGTTGTTTTAAAAGCGTCAACCAGCAATAATTGGATACAATAGAATAGAATGTATTTTGTGTCAATAAGATTTTTTTCTAACAACAAAATGTAAAATAAAAGTGACCGAAATAAGATAATAATTTTCTGATGAATTTTGTAACAGTTAGATAGCACAATATTAATTGGATATCTGCCGAGTGAAATCTAAGATTTCTGCATGATGATTTACTTCTCATTATTATAGCCATGTTTTACAGATATCTTTTATTATTGATGAGTAGTAGAATAACTTACTTAGAATTTCCACATTTTTTAACTCTTTGTGAGTAAGTTTATGAGGAAGAACATGCATTAATCATAAAATAATTTTCACATTCCAGGCCGAGCAAGGAAGAATCTGAGGTCCTTCATTCCAGTCCCAACTGAACCAAAGAGAGATGATGATAAGAAAACAGATTTAGAAGATGATAAGAAAGGAGACTGCGATAAGTGTAAGGAAGATAAATGTGACGATTGTAACATTGATCAGAAGCTCGACAAACACGAGGATTTGAAGAAGGTACTCCCTCTGCCGGGAAGGAAACTACGGAGGCCAAGGAAGAACAGGAAGGCAGTACATAAACAAGAACATGGTCAATGCTTCTTCCCCATGTCCATGACTATGTTGTATGGACCACTGGGAGACACGACCTCGGAGGTGACGCCGCCGGCCTTCCCCTACAATGTTACATTCAAGCAGGTACGCTTTTATTTCATCTGATGGTGTAATTAATTGTAAACTTATGTAAAATATTCCATGATGTACTTACCTACGGTGTATTCCATCATGTCTGTTCATATTGTGAAATAAATGACGATCTTAAACTATAGTGTATAATCTATTTTCACTCCCTGTCATGGTGTATTTTGTGACTCATAGAATTAAGTACAAAATCTTATTCTAAAATTTTGTTTTCCAGGGCAACTATGTCCCTCGCGAGGAGGTCCCGGTCGGCAGCGGGCCCGACAGTCCTCAGTTCGATCTGATCCTATGCCTGTCCACCACCAAGTGGATGCATTTAAACTGGGGCGACGCAGGCCTCAAGCGTGCCTTCCGGCGAATGTTCGCGGACCTACGTCCCGGCGGGAAATTGGTGCTAGAAGCTCAAAACTGGGCTAGCTATAAGAAAAAGAAGCGTCTAACGGTATGTAATATTTAATACTTTTTCTATATTCCATATATGTAATAGGATTTATTGAAAGTACTAGTTTTGACTATAAATATTAATATGTATGTGTGCAAGTAATCAATATTTCACTTTTGCTGTTTTCAGCCGACAATATACGAGAACTTCAACTCGATTGAGTTATTCCCGAACAAATTTCGTGATTATTTGCTGTCACCTGAAGTTGGATTCAGCAAGTGCTGCATACTGGGCGTCCCTCAGCACGCGAGTAAAGGTTTCCGGCGACCGATACAACTCTACATAAAGGGAGACTTCACGCCGAGCAAGGCCAGCTGGTCGGACGCGTACGCGCCGTCGTCGCACCACCGGCCCGAGGCGGAGCCCCCGCGCCGCACGGTGTACGCGCCCGCGGCGCCCGCCTACCGGCCCAGCGACGACGCGCCCTCCTGCGGCGCCGCCACGCCCTACTCGCCCAACCTGGACTGCAGCGCCGACGACTCGCCCTTCTACAACCCGCGCAGCGACTCGTACGCGCCGTCGTACCAGCCGCCGCGGGCCACGGTGTACGCGACGCTGCCGTCGCCGCTGGGCACGGCGTCGCCGGCCGCGTCGCCCGCCGCGTCGCCCGCGCCGCACGCGTCGCCGGCCCCCGACCCGCTGTCGGCGCGCGGCTTCCCGGAGCCGCGCCCCCACGACGATTAGACGCCGCAGAGCGGTGCGCTTGTTTTAAGTTTAGAAGTGACCGGAACTTATAAATTGTGATATTAATCACTAAATTTGAGGTTAGGAATGTCTGTGAACTCTAAAGAGTATATAAATTGATGCACCAGCTCGGGACCTGGTTGGCATGAATCTTAACTGAGCACGCGAGCCTTTACTGACTGTTTTCACGATCATGCATAATAAGTAACCGGTATATACCGAGTGTCGGCAGGCACGGGATATTGTCGGCACTCATTTCTAGATATAATGCCCTCCCGCCTTTCATATTTCTATGTAAATATCGATTAGAACCCATAGGATTATGTTTCGATAGGCTGAAAGTATTTTATAATATTATAACCGCACATTAATCTATTTTGGTGTTTTTATTTAACCCTACTGTATACCCGTAACGTAATGCAATGACTTGTATTTTTTTTCTCGAATAGGCCGGTATACATGTGGCTTCCTGTAATTTCTTAGAAATCTTAGATTTCTCATAACGGTGTCTCTACAGTATAAATTTTATCATGTAAGCAAAAGTAGCTGTAACCAAAAACGAGTGGACAATAAAGAACAATCTATACCAGTCTTGGAATAATTGTATTGTTTACATACAGTTTGTGTTTTATTTGTGTCAAAGTATGTACACTATTCGTCTTGTAGATGTTAGGTTATAAAATAATACTATCTATACACAATAAAATTATAACAGGCCGATGTTTGTACATTGAAGATATTGAAAAAAATAAAATATGGGAACTTTATTAGAGCAACAGAAGCCAAAACAACAGTTTTTAGATGTTTTGTCTGTCTGTCTTTATGTTTGTACGCGCATCACACAAAAACTACTGCATGGATTTTAACGCAGTTTTCACCGTCTGTTGCTAGATGCCTAACTTAAAATATAGGCTACATTTTACCACAGGAAAAGATCTTTTTCCGAGAGGGTGTAGGGAAAAGTACGAAATTGGCTCAGACGAAGTCGCGGGCGAAGTGCTAGTTCATAATAGATGCGTAATAATGGGAATTGCGGCATTGATAACAAGTCTGGCCTGATAAGCGGTTAGGCCCCTCACAAACAATCCTTGGGAGTTACTTGATTGCGGTCTGATATGCGCACAAAACGGTTACTTTGCAAACTGCTGTTGCTAAAATAGCTTGCTTTAATTGCGCCATGTTTACGCTTCGCTTCAAACAATTTAAACTTCAAACCCTGTAATTTTGTACCTGGTAGTGGATTCAATGTATGGAATACGATGCGATACTATACAGAGTGATTGGTATTGGTGCAGTCCTTGAAGTGGGTGATACTAGAGCTAATTTACAACAAATTTGTCCCCGATAACTAGGGGTGCAATTTGAGTGGTTTCGGAGTAATGGAACTTTTAAGTTTTTTTGGAAATTTTCCTCCTCTCAGCCAAATATTGTTAATTGTAACACATCTTACGTAGCTCAGAGCATTGATATGATATTTTTCAGTTGCGCATATACGAATTAATCTTTCGAAAACCAATTTTTCGAAAAAGATCTCAAACTTTTGGTTTAACAGCGTCATAATATCCATAATAAATAAATAAACAATAAAATTCATAATATGAGAAAAAATTTAAACGATCTTTGGTTTTCAAGGCAGATTACCTACTCAAAATAAATTTATGACACTTAACGTGAAAGTTGCAGAAACGACTTCCTTGTCCTATTAGCTTTGAAAATTGGTATCACGGTACTGGCTTCAAGAAACATTATAGATAATAACAACAGTTGTTCCAGACAAGATAGTATTGCGAACGTACTGGTTATTACGCATTTCTGGATCAATATAAATTTTTGGTAGAGAAGAGGAAATTTTCCAAAGGAAGTTTGGACCTCTAGTTATCGGGGTCAAACTAGAGTTGTAAATTAGTTTTCAGGGTGTAACAGAATAACCTCAATACTTTTTAGGTATTGTTTCAGGTCATCAAACTGGACTACTTTCCCTAAGGAAGGGGTGGGTCCGAAAAATAAATTAATTAGGATTTACCCTCCAAAATATCGCATTGGCTGACGAATTTTAATATTTGCTCAATATCACGAATAGCGCAATGCGGGTAGGTAACTAAATATAGAAAAAAAGTGCAATCTTAGTAAACGGCCATACTATTTTACACGAATTTCATACCCCAGCTGAAAGTTGTTAATTTAAATATTTATTTCCTTAACTGGATTACCTACATATTTTGGTACTTATTAATAAAAAATTCAAGAATGGCTAACTTTTGCCTTCTTTTATAGTTATTTGGATCAAGTTCTCTTATAATGGACCAACAGAACAGTCCCCAAATCCCCGATGTCGTTCTAAAAACCTTTAAATCTTGGTGAAAACGTTCCCCTTGTTCGTTACTCATACCTACTTCCTAAGTTTTCATGGAAAAAACTCGATGCGAGTGCAGGAAATGAATCCTTAATGACATGTTACATCCTGTTGAATATGCACTTTTTAACGAATCCACAATAGGTATTCTCTTTTTTTTTTTTTTTTAAACTTTCCACAAACGTAGCTAAAACGATCACTTTGTTTACACTTTCTACACAACATTTGAATTAAATCCGAAACAAGATATTATATTTTGTCGTTTGGAGCGAACGAATGAACATTATACTGCCGTCACCATTGGGTAGTTGAAAAAAAATATTTGACTGCAGAAAGAAATTGTGATGTGATAGAATATTTCTGCAGACACTTTAAAGTTTAAGGAAGGTTGATCAACATATTTATATACCTACATTTCCTTCGGGTTATAAAAAAAAATGTTAAAGTAACTAGTGTTATTACACGGTCTACCGAATTGTGTAAGTAGGTAGGATATCTACGATTTACCGAAGTTATTTTAACACCCCACTATGGCCACTATTATTTACATGTACCTAGGTAGGTATTAGAGGGAAATTCGTTAAAGCAATGGTTCCTTCTGCCATTATTAAAAAGTGAGTTTTCTTTTACCTAGCTATAAATATCTTTTAACTTTTGAAACTTCGAACAATGTTCCCCTAATTTCGTCATCCAAACCAAGTTAACGTTACGGAGGTTATATTGTTGTTACCTACTTAAGTACCTTTGATTATATAATGTCTAGATAGAGCGTCGCCCTACAATCGTATCAAAGAAAACGAGTCAACATTTTCAAGTATGTGTGCGTGCAGGCGTCGTTTTACACTATGCGTCTATGTCTTTGTGTGCGTAAATAATGATACCAGCTACTACAATTCTCTCATAAATCACATAAAAAAATAGACTTATTAAATAAGATAAGTTTTAGGTGTATGACACGATCTGCACTGATTGGCGGGCAAGCACTTGTGAACCAATAGTTGGTTGACACTTTTTGACACGTTTGCGCGCACTTGACGCTCCATCTAGACATTATATAATCAAAGTTAAGTACTTACTTTTATTCCGTAAATCACAGCTTTATAAAGAGTCAGAAATTACGTACTCTTGAAGTTATTTTGCAAGTCAATAACCCTAACGTTGGTAAAGCGAGCAAGCGTATGAAAGTTAAAGTAATAGGAAGTGCGTGCTTCTGGCGTAATGAGATCAGCTACCAAAGCGCTTTTTCTTGAGAGTTCCTAACTAGGTAACTAACTAGATGAGCAAGCACTTAAACTGAGCGTAGGAACGCATCCATTTCTCAATCAGATAGAACATTGTAAGACGTTAGGTAGGTAATATAGTAAGGCTACCTCTTACTCACCTATACATTGGTATACCATCCATTTTCTCGGTTCCAGTCTGTTTAAATTGGGATGGGTTGTAGGGACGAGTCTACTAAAAGGATTGGGCCCAGTTGGCAATAGACGGAAAAATTGAAACCCTTCTTACTTTTGGCGCCCAAGTGGGACTACAAGATCTAAAAATATGAATTTGTTCAAATAATACCAGCTATTTATGGCTGTGCCGATATTTTTGAATCGAATCACTCACGCAAATACTCACTGTCTATCACACACTTACATTAAAAGGACACACGCGCCTATATTCCCCAACCATAAAGTCGTATTCCCACTACAATTCATCCAACACACAAACACATTCCCTCACACTTCACCCAACAAAATAACAATATCTTGTAACATCAGCACCATTCACCTGTTGTATTAAATCATGCTTATGGAATTGCTCGGCAGAAAACTGTCTTAAAATGCAGGTTATCCTAGTTTAAAAGGTAGGGTTAATGTTATTATAACTGTAAACAATGTGTTGTGCAACATATTTTGTGATGATAAATCAGTAACTTTTGTTGGTCAATAAACAAATTATTAAATATTATTATTGAATTGGTTCGGTTATTATAATAGATATCTAAGTACCTACTTATTAAGTTTGAAATTGGTGACTTCACAAATGAGGGAATGCAAATGAAGATATGAATATTGTGAAAGGTTCTCTCCGTCATTGGGATATTTTTTTTTTATGCCAAATGCCAATGTCCCGTTTCTGTAAATAAGGTAATTTTATCTATTCCTTATATTTTTTTTAAACACAAGTTTTTAATTTAGGTATAAATGGATAACTTTACTTTTAATACATTTGTAGGTAACCCCATACTATTCAATACATCCATGGATTCTCTGGCGGGAAATCAAATTGCGCGGGTTTTTAAAAATTTCTCCTACGTATTAATTTGTATTTTCGTGTATATTTGCTTAGATAGTTTATTATATTCCCAGTGTATATAGTAAAATGGGAACGGAAAGCGATGGGGGCGATGCCCCCATCGATATAGAGCCAAAAAAACGAAAATTGGCTCTCATGGATTCGGCACAGTCTACAGCTTACAAAATATATATGAAACCGAATTACAAGAGACAATTTCCCGAATCCCACAGTGGCGATTGTGTAGTCTTTGTGGAATCAATAGAAAATGAAAAATTAGGCAACAAAAACCCAATTGGACTTACGAAATTATTCACCGAAAATGTTAAAGGCATCATAGGTGTACATCGAGTCAATGCCTACAAAGTTGGAATAACTTTCAAAAAACCTGCACCTGCGAATAGTTTTCTCAAAATGGACCATTTCTTGGGAAAAAATAAATTAAAAGCCTTTGTTCCTGCATACATGACGGAAACTACAGGCATCATCCGCTATGTACCGAAAACTATGTCAAATGAGGAAGTTTATAAAAACATTCAAAGTGACGTAGAAGTCACATCTATTAAAAGATTTATGAGGAAAGTTGATGGAAAACTTACACCATTAGGTACAATAACAGTTACATTTGCAGCAACGGCATTGCCACAGTATGCATACATTCACATGTTTAGATACCCAGTACATATTTATATACCACCATTGCTACAGTGCTACAAATGCCTTAAATATAACCACTCTGCAAGAGCTTGCCGTGGTGAGCAAATGTGCTCTTCTTGCGCCGGTCGACATTCATACAAAGAGTGTGATGTTGACGAAATTATTTGCATAAACTGCAGCGGCAACCACCTAGCAATTTCAAGGGATTGCCCCATTAAGAAGCAAAAAATGGAAGAAAAGAAGAAGAAGTTTCTCAATCGGAATCAGTCATATGCCAGTGTGGTGAGTACACCTCCAACTATGTCAGATACAAATGTTTTCCCAGCTCTTAAAAAACCAAATGAAAGGACTTTGGGTGAGAACTCAAAGTCATTTGCTGAAGAAATTGTAAATAATGAAATAATTATAAACGCCATTGTAAAATCACTAATTGGTCTTGGTAATAATAAAGATAATGCTCCAATAACAAATAAAAGAATAAAAGAAACATTGTTAGCAAATTTAATTATTAATTGATGGATACATTTTTAAATATAGCACAATTCAATGTACAAAGCTTACAGAGTAAGAAGGCCTTATTAAACAAATTTCTCTTTGAACAAAAAATAGATATATGCCTGTTAAATGAGACTTGGCTAAAAAATAGTAGTGTAATTCCTCGTTTTACATCACACAACTTTATATATAAAAATTCAGTAAATAAACACAATGGAGTAGGTATTTTGATAAAACAAAATTTAGCTTATAATGTTATAGAAACAACTTTTTATGAGTCAATCCAAAATATATGTATTTCCATAGAAACATCCATGGGTAGATTGCATATCCTATGTGTTTATTGTCCTCCCAATAGCAACAGATTTGATACTAACAAAATGAGAAAGGTGCTTCTTGAAATTCCCAAACCATGTCTTATCATGGGTGATTTTAATGCACACCATATATTGTTTGGATGTCATATAAACAATAATAGGGGTAACAGTTTATATAACCTTATTGATGAATTTGACATATGCGTTTTAAATGATGGTAGAGCAACCACTGTTCAGTACCCAAACAGGAATGCCTCAGCTATTGATCTAGCTCTGGTAAGTTCTGCATTAGCTCCTCTTTGTGAATGGCAGGTTCATGACGATCCTATGGGCAGTTATCACTACCCAACCCAGGTAGTTTTAAATGTAAAGCCATCAACATATGAAGTCCGGCCTGTGGAAGAAAAATATATTTATAGTAAAGCAGATTGGTCTAAATATTATGAATTATCGGAAACCGGTTTCTCTCATTTAGACATTGATAATATGGAACCTCTTCATCTGTATGATAATTTTGTGAATATTTTATATGATATAAGAATAAATACAGTCCCAAAACGAAAACCTAACCAAACTATGCAAATTTTAAGAAAACCAGCTCCTTGGTGGAACCAAACATGTAATGAGGCAGTTCAAAAATCTAAGGAAGCTCTGTTAGAATATAGAACATCACCAAGCATCTCCAACTTTATACATTACAAAAAGCTTGATGCTCAAAAGAAAAGAATATTAAAAGAGGAGAGTATCAATTCATGGCATGAGTTATGTAGTAGTTTTAATAGAATGACACCTGTTGCAAGAATATGGGGTTATATTAAAAAGTTTAAAAGGATAGGTTCTTCTTCTAACAAATATTTAAATGATGATTGGGTACCTGAATTCTTAGAAAATGTATCAGACTCATCAATAAAGAATGAAAATAATATAAATGATATTTTAAAAGAATCTGTTGAATCTGAAACCAACTGCTTTCTTAATAGTCCATTAACAATAAACGAATTGCACATAGCTCTTAAGAGTAGGAAAGATACAACCCCAGGTCTGGATAACATACCATACATCTTAATAAAAAAGTTACACCCTAATGCCTTACAAATTCTATTAAATGTTTATAATAAACTTTGGGATACACTACTTATACCAGAGTCATGGAAAACTCAATGTGTCATTCCAATCTTAAAGCCCAATAAATCTGTAAGTAGTCCATCATCATACAGACCTATATCATTATCATCTTGTTTGGGTAAACTTTTCGAAAACATGCTTAAGATACGTTTAGATTACTTTGCTGAAACTCAAGACAAGTTACCAGATATACAATATGGATTCAGAAAAGGCAGAAGCTGCTCTGAAAGCTTTGTTTCATTTATATCAGACTTAAAAAAGGCTAAACTTAGTCATTCTAATGTTATATGTGTTTTTTTGGATGTCAAAGGTGCTTTTGATAATGTTAATATAGAATGTCTAATGCGTGTTTTGCATGAATTGGGCTTACCAAGTAAAACATTAAATTGGATTTTTAAATTTTTGTACCAGCGAACTTTGTATGTTAGATTCAATAATAAGCTCCATGGCCCTAGGTTAGTTAGTAAAGGCACAATGCAAGGAGCAACACTTTCACCCCTGTTGTATAACTTGTATACATCCCAGATTCTTAAATATGTAAATACTTCTCAAGTCAAAATATTACAATTTGCCGATGACTTGCTTTTATACACAGTAAATCAAAACATTAATATAGCTGTAAACCATATTAATACTGCATTGGCTCAATTACAATATTATTACAGTAATACTTTAAAACTAGATATAAGTTCTGAGAAAAGTTCAGTATTATTATTTAGTAAAGATTCATTAGCACAGTCCACTGTAAATATTGTATATAACCACAATGTTATTCCTATTGTTAATCATCACAAATTTTTAGGTGTTATAATAGACGATAAACTAAAATTTGATAAGCACATTGACCATATCTGTCAAAATGCCATGAAGAGCATTAATGTCCTTAGGAGCTTAGCAGGAACATTTTGGGGTTCTGACCCAAAAACACTTAGCATGTTGTACAAAAGCATAGTCAGAAGTCATTTTGACTATAGTTGCTTAGCCTATATGAATGCAAGTACCACATTGTTAAGAAAACTGGATGTGATACAAAATATGGGCTTAAGAATAATTAGTGGAGCAATGCGCACCACCCCTATAAATTCTATGGAAATTGAAAATGTTATACCTCCCTTATCTTTGCGACGTTTACAGCTGGCTGAGAGATTCTGTCTTAAAGAGTTATCTTGCAATAATAGTACAGTTCTTGATAAAATTGAATTTCCTCTAGAGGTCACACAATCAGCTGTCACATCCTCCATCTCAGCAAATACTTTTATTTCTGGTTCACTGCCTGAAATTTCAACCATTCTAGTTAAAGTAAAGAACCAGACAAGAGACATGTACATCAAAAAGAAGTGGCCAGTATATGAATTCCCATATAATACTTTATTAGCTTACTTTGATATCAAGTGTTTTTTAGATACTGTCAAAAATAAATATGATTTCTTAGAATTTATGAATGACAGATCACATTTCTATATCATTTACACTGATGGATCTAAAACTGCTGATTATGTTAAAGCAGCATATTATGACCCACAAAAGAGAATAACTAAATGTTTTAAAATGCCAAATAGTTGTAGTATATTCACTGCAGAAGGTTGGGCCATACTAGCTGCTCTAACATATGTAAATACTATTGTAAATATTAATAAACATGATGTAAGCAAAGATGTAAATAGTGTAAATAATGTATTAGTTGTAAGTGATTCCAAAAGTGTTTTAACTAGTTTAAGTAATTGTAACTTTAGTTATAAACAAAATTATATTGTACATAGAATTAAGTACACTCTACAAAAGTTGGGAAAACATGTAGAATTTTTGTGGGTTCCATCTCACAGTGGCATAGTTGGTAATGAGGTTGTAGATCTGGCAACTCGTCAGGATCACGATGAGGATATTACAGAATCTTTCAAGGTCCCTTTCACGGATTATTATGAACAATTTAAAACATTATTTAAGACGATATGGAAGGATTATTGGGACGCAACAAGAGAAACAAAAGGAAAATGGTATTCAGAAATACAGCAAGACTTACCAACAATGCCGTGGTACAATAAATTCAAATACTCCAGCAGAAAGTTCATAACCGTCATTAATCGCTTGCGATTTGGCCATTGTTTAGTCCCAGCTCATCTCTGCAGGATGAGAATCATCAGTGAAAGCAAATGTACTTATTGTTCTGAAGAAAATGCGGATATAAAACACGTTATATTTGATTGTGAATCGTTTGCCATACAAAGACTGTTACTTGTCAGTGAAATTAGTGAAATATCAGAACAAAACTCTTTAAGTGTTCCCCGCCACGTTCAGGAATTACTTTCCAAACCGGTTTATTATAATCCATTATTTAGATATATACTGAGTACTATAGAAAAAATTTAATTGTTTGTTTTTTAATTGTTTTTTATTATTTATTTTTAGTTTAATATTTTGTTGTTGTTAATTAAATAATTTCATCGCCTCTCAGATGTACTTAGCTCGTATGAGCGGTAAACACGAGCGGTGAACTTGTTATTGTTTTTTATACATATATAGATAAGAGTAGTATGTTTAATGATTACGACTGAAGGACATGTATCCATGGTCAAGAATAAATTAAAAAAAAAAAAAAAAAACAATACATCCATCGGCACAATGTTTTAAGTGCATTCAGTTCAAACGTAAACCGTGATTTTAAACCCAAAAAAAAAGTAATTTCCCAGCAATAATTTTTGCGTAGAGTTACTTAGTTTGATGTACAGAAAGCTTGGTTGACGGCTTCGTGAAGGGTCTGTTTACGCCTGGTATTAGTCAAAGAAACAAATGTATGTTGATATGAGAAGCACCTAGTTGCATGCAGGTAATTGCATGCCTACCTACCATTTGGCTCATTTGACTTTATAAGTTTGTGGGACTGTAGGGTTAGACACGTTAGTTTCAATGGAGATCTAGAACCTAGAAATACTATTTTTTTTATGCCACCACAAACTTCGGTTCTAATAATTATGTAGTGTGACGTATATTAGGTAGGGTTTAGGTACGGTCTTATATCATTAGGGGAAGTGGGTGCAAGACGGGGTACTTAACGTTTGAAGTTCAGAGAAGCTAAATGTTTCGCGTTTACATTATGTTTTTTATTGTAATAATCATCTTTGGTAATCAGACTTTTATAATTTAGTCTAATTATGAACATACATCTGTTATGTAATCAAATAAAAAAATGCCAAAAAGTTGAAAAAGTTTGATCTCCCATCTTGCTCCCTACGTCGGTTAAGATGGGGTACCCCTAAAGGACAAGATGGGGTTGGCAAAATTCACTTTATTTTTTGTTGACAAAATTTGCAAGTAAACGTTGCATCTTCGTCATCTACACCAGCACAGCTACAGTGAGCTAATTTTCCGCATGCAGCAAATGCAGCCCAGCCTTCAGTTGACTCCAAATAACAACCTTCACAGTACAAACAAGGTGTATTTTCAATTGCACTATCGCCACTCTCTATTGATGAACGAGCCTTCGGTACTTTTTTCTTTTTGTTCACAATTTTTTTGGTAGCCGGGTTTTGGTGCTGCTTGGATACATTTTTATATTTCTATGAGTTCCATACCGCGTCTTGCCCTCTCATGCCAATTTGATTAATAAAATTAACCTGTAAAACCCAGTGTAAAGACCAGTGTTCTCACGAACAGATAAACAAATGCTTAACTGCAAGCGTAATCGTTGACGAACGTAAATTACTAAATTTGTAATATGAAATGTTGTTATTTACACAGGAAACACGTACCAATTGAAATAAAAAACCGCTAAGGAAATCGCCAAAAAACATATTTTTCTATTTTAAAACTAAAAAACGTGATGTTGTGTTCCAAATAATTTGCTAACTAATAACTGTCATGGTAGCGCGTAGATCAGTGCAAGAACGATCGTGATTGGTCAATTCGTTTCTGATTTAAGACGGGTAGGTATCCCGTCTTATCAGCTACCCCGTCTTGCCCCCTTCCTGTTTATGAGAAGACGTGCTCATAATACCGTAGACGTAGTAAACGGTCTAATTCTCGAATATTAATATAAACCTAGATTCAGGATTTTTAGGGAGGTAAACAATCTGGAATTTGATCATAAAGACTAGTCAGAGTAATGTGGGGTCTCGTGCAAAAGGTCGCAATGTTAGATGTCGATGGAACAGATATCTAGAAGCTTGTGTTATTAGATTTATTAGTTATTAATCCTGAGTTGTTGTTAAAAGAAATACATTAGTTACATTTTCAGGAAAGCGCTAGGATGTTACGCATTTAAATTGCAATCCCTTAATATAAAATATGGATAAATAGCTACTCATGCATCGACCGCCTGAGATTTCTCCACTTCACTCAAAATTTCACTTGTCTGTACTTAGTTCTTGGATTGTCAAGAACAATAGCTATTAAAATTGACCTTCCTTCCACTTGACACCACCAAAACGACACCACCGGTGGTGTCGTATGGAATCTCTAGTCCATATGACACCACCGACTATTAGTGAGGTTACATACAAAGTTGTTGATATGAAAACTCCAATTAAGTTCAAGCAGTTTCATTAATGAGGTACGTCATTTGACAAAGTTTATATTTATCTGTCACTCAAATGGTCATCTTGACATTGTTCATTGCAATTTGCATATTATTGTCGTTCCGTCCTAATCTTTTAATTTTTCAAAATGGACATGGATACTAATACTGAAGACATAAAATACATAAAAACTCATGGCGGAACAGCTTTGCTCTGGCAAACGTATAAATTTCACCGTCACAAGGGATATAAAAACGGCTCAGTGTTATGGAGATGCACTAGCTTCAAAAGGACAAAGTGTCCAGGTACTATAACTTTAATGGTAAGCATCCTTTTCATTTGACATTTTTTCGAGTATTCCATAGCCTTTACTTATTTTACTAGAATAAATTTTAACATTACTTTTTAGAATGACGTAATTACTCAGACCAAAGATCACACTTGCGGGAAAGACGCCTTTGCAAATGACCGTTTGCTGGTAACTAACGCATTACGAAATAAGGTAATTACATCTGACCAACCAATACCAACCTTATATGAAGATAATGTGTTTACATTGAAACAAAAAGGTCATGATTTACTGAATGCAATTCCAAAGTTTAAAAATATTAAACAGTCGCTTTATAATGCAAGAAATAAAGAACTTGGAGTTCCCGCTACAATTTTTAAATCTATCAATGAGGTCACTATACCGGTAACATTTCGCGAGTCTATATTAGCGAATTACTATTATGATGGTACTCGCATATTGATTTTTTGTCCCATACGTTGTCGTGAAATGATTTGTAATATCACTGAGTATTTCGTTGATGGAACTTTTGCAGTCTGCCCGACTCCCTTCCAACAAATCTACAATATTCTTGGTGACATAGGCAGCACTTTTGAAGAAACAAAAGTGATACCACTTATCAGTGCATTTATGACTAATCGAACACAGAAAAGCTATGAGTTATTATTCCACATGATTCAATCACAATTGCCAGAATTTAAACCTTATAAAGTACATTGTGACTATGAGTCCGCGGCAATTAACGCTATAAAAGAAGAAAATCCAAATGTAATAATAAAAGGCTGCTATTATCACTGGTGCAAAAATATTTGGAAAAATGCCAGAAAGTTTAAAAATAATCAAACCAAACCGGAAAAAAGAATTGTCGCTCTAACAGCGGCTTTACCGCTCTTGCCACCACGATGTACTTTAAAAGGATGGATGGAGTATATCAAAACCCAAATTTATAGAATAAATAATATAAACATGACCAGATTTATACATTACATCGAAAATTATTGGTTGAAAATTCACTCCCCAGATGTTTTTAGCGTATATGGTGAAAGACATCGTACCGATAATGTGTCCGAAGGTTTTCATTCGAAACTAATAAAGGGAATCAACAAGACAACAGTTACTTTGTTCAGAACCATGAATAAAATGAATAAATACTTAGGTATGGAAGCTTTAGAAGAAAAAAGGAAGAGTAAATACATTGTGGATGATGACTTTATACTTGATGTTCAAATGCAATTAATCAATGGTGATATTACTGTGGCCAAGGCTTTAGATGAACTCAGATAGAGGTTTTTTTAAACAGAGTATCACATCATCGGGTAAATCGGAGTAGAAACTTTTTTAATGTTTCCACAATGCTAGCACATGTGACATGATATTAAAGAATATAAGTATGTCACTGTGGCGTTTCTGAATTCACTTGTTTTCTGTTTTGTTCACTGTCATCGTATTTAGAAATATATAAATACTTAAAAACATAATTTAGAAAGTATGGAGAGTCAATCAATTTTGAGTTCACAACCTAAATACCAACTCTCGCCCGATGATGTGTTTGAAATGCAGGATACTCAAGAGTATTTCGTAGAGTGTAGACATGACGACGCCACACCAGACATTTATATGTCCGTGAAAACGCAAACGGAACAAAATATGAAGGATACTTGTACCCAAACGGACCATTTGAGTGATGCTCAGATTGTATTAAATACAGCAAAATTGTTGGCTGAAAGTTTTTTTCCCGGAAAAGAAACACTAAAAGAAAAGTTCATTAAGGCCTATTACAAGCACGTAACAACAATTGTTGACATGCTGGAAGACTAGTTTTCCGGTCCGTTCTTTAATACCTACATAACTACTTACTTCACTTAAATAAAAAAATAATATTTTATAAACTCTGTTTCATTAATTATCGTTTAACTATAGATAACTTAAAATAATGATTTGGGAGCTGTTTGTCAAAAACACGAGTTTCTGGACATCACTAGGGTGGTGTCATATGGACTAGAGATTCCATACGACACCACCGGTGGTGTCGTTTTGGTGGTGTCAAGTGGAAGGAAGGAAAATTGACTAGGTACCTATACGTAAAACGGGGTGAATAGAAATGCAGGGGTGAATCGAGACAAAACTTTAAAAGGGATTTTAACGTAAAACTAGTATGGTATGTTGCCAACAAGGTATATAAATAATTAAGCATAATATAGTAAATAAAATAGATTCCATGTTGGTAACATATCATAAGAATTCTACGTCAAAATCCCTTTCAAAGTTTTGTGTCTATTCACCCCGTTTACCCGGAGGCTAATAGTCAAAGACGTATGTAGTTTTTTTCCTTAAAAGGCAAA
The DNA here is from genome assembly GCA_964057025.1 of Standfussiana lucernea. Classification (NCBI taxonomy): domain Eukaryota; kingdom Metazoa; phylum Arthropoda; class Insecta; order Lepidoptera; family Noctuidae; genus Standfussiana; species Standfussiana lucernea. The sequence goes on along the minus strand of OZ059791.1, from coordinate 10,419,701 downwards.
AGATGAAAATTAGCAAAGTGAAGTTGGTGAAATAGCAGTAAGATAAAGTTTTACAATACTGGAGTTCCAAGCAATATTCAGTTCAGATTTATATCAGATCATAAAAGTGCAGCAGTAGTAACAGATCAACGACCCACAGCGAGAAAACTTCTTTGTAAGAGGATTCAATTTTTGTTGACGATAATCCAAGAACACAGTCGTGCAATTGGACGAGTGAACTAAAGCAATATCGCTTGAAACGATTAAAGCTTTGCTTGGGGAATATTGGTTTAAGTTACGTTGAAGGAAAACATAACATCATGCCTGTAATCTCCGAAGGGTCTGGCAGAGGTGTAGGTACAACGCAACCTGACCTTTAGGGAAAGAGACATGTCTTAGGGGCCCTATCCCACCAGCCCTCCGAGCTCCAATAGAGGTATTCCATAAGAAAAAATCCAATACAAATTAGCCCGAGCTGGGAATCGAAGCCAGAACCTCATGCTTAGCAATAGCGCTTACGAACATCAGACCAGTGCAGAAGAAACTTAGTTAAGAACTCCGGACTTAACGTTTTGTGTAAACACAGTAACCAATGCTTGATTGTTTGCTCTACGAAATGTGTTTGTGCTCTGCAATGAAACAATAACAGTTTATTTCATTATTTATTTTTGACCTGTATCTGGACTGTTGCTGTTTCCAAAAATTGTAGGTCAATGTATGTAAATATTTAATGAAAACATGTGCAGCAATATTTGTATCCCGTATGATCCGGAACTCGTCATTTTTATCATCGCCATTTCAATTTGTTCAATACCTGGTAGCAGCACACCAACATAATTTTAATTAAACTGACACGATACGATTTTTATATTAAAATGACACATTATTCATGGGAGAATATGAAAAAGCTGCAGTTCTCATATGCAGAGATTTAATCAAAGGCTAAGCAGCTATTTAAGTCGAGTTGGGAGTAAGCTGACTGTCAAATGAAATGGAAGAAGCCACTTGACCCAGATGCTGAGGAAGAAATCGCTAGAACAAATAAATACATGCTAAAGCACTATTACACGATGTAGATCAGTATTCTCATGATCACGCGAAGGAGTAGATGTTGGGACGAGATTCACAGATAGAGTTTCCGATATTAACATTTATTTTAATTCCTAGTGTAATGATAAGGGGTGTACATATTTTACAGCTGCGTGACCTATAGGTACTTGTAACGAGATTCATTTATCTAAGTATAAGCATACTTTTACCCCAATAAATTGGTGACTAGGTCACCTATTACATTGGTATTTAATACGATAGTAGGTATCGTTTTGGCATCCGTATCAGATTTTCTGTGGGCGTCTAGGTGTGGGATGAACGCAGAACGGGCACCGGAAGAGAAGGCAACAGTTAATTATGATTGTTTAAATTTTTTTACGTGACGTATGATTTCCAATGACTTTGAAGGAAAAACATACAAGAAAACTTTTTAAATAACTGCTATTCCAATTTACAGTTAGTCCATTAGTCATAACTCACATAGATGACTTTTTTCTGGTTCACCGGGCGACATAAAGAGAACGACTTGACAACTTGATTGGGAAAAAAATAAAACTACTTTTTAATTAAAGTTATTCAAGGCTACGGTTTGCAACCTGTTATTTATCAGAAGGTACTTTACCTGCTAATAAATAGTTTTCTTTCATGTTATGCGGTAAATTTTTTCACGACAGAAGACTTGATAAAATTATGGTTCTTAAAATTGCTTCCATAAATTCTTTCACTGGCACGTTCTGAAAATGCAGTAAAAAAAGATGAGAGTATTTACTATTAAAAGCTAGATTTAAATAGAACATACGGGTCGCAGTTGCTAGAGTAAAGTAAATCGATGCACAAGTCGAGCCAACAGCCACTGAATAAGAAAACGTTCGATTTCGCATACCTACTCGGCAAAAATAGAGTTAGTTTAGTTAAGGTTCAGCTGACTTGGAGTCTGCCCAATGGACCGTACCATACCTTATTACTATGCTCGTACTTTTCAATAAAAGGAATATTTTTTTGCCTGATACGGTCCTAATACGGCCATGGTATGGTATGGTATGGTACGGTGCAGTGGGCAGAATCCTTTAAATGTTTCTCTATTATATTATTGGCTAGAAATAAAATAGATTTGATTTTATGCCTATGTTTGTTTTTGTTTTGCGACTACTAATCAAAGCATTGTAAGAAATCTGAACTTGACAGATCAACACGATCATTCTTGATTTGTACCAACACTCTCGTTATGGCGTGGTGGGCAGTAGCAATTTGCATAATGTGATCTTGATTCCCACGTAATATACGAGTAGTTACCCCCCCTCTTGCAGATTTAAATACCTAATTTAATCTTGAAACTAGGCTATATTAAGAGTTATGTACGACTACCAATAATTTGATAAGACAGGCATGAGATTAAAATTGTGGACAAAATTCGGTCAGCCAAACGTCTCCTATATCTATCAAATGCAGATCACAGACACCCGCTGGACATGGACTGTCACAAAATGAATACCACATCAATAAGTACATTGGACTGAAATTATGGAGGTATATTGCTTCAGGCGGCATCAACGGATTTCATTTTGATATTAGTCTGGGTTAGAGGATAAGGACAGCACGATGAGAAGGAAAAACCAGTGATATTGTAATACGGTGACCATTTGTATTTTTCAAAACCAACCAATTTCATGGAATTGTCTTTAGGTAAGTATATTTTTCTTTCCCTATTTTTTCAGGATCCAATTCAGTAGGAAATGGCATTTCTATGTACCTAAGTTTATCTGACAGCGTAGGTACAGTCTGTTACTCGTATATTTAGGAATTTACATGGCGATGTCGACCGGACTTTTAGCAATGTCGTCTGCGGTTGGGAGACAATGAATTCCCTTCTCTCATTGTGTTCCTCGAGTTAATAGCTATTCGGTAGTGCAGTGAATAAGCAATTCCTTGCAGGCTTGATTCTGGTCTTTTACTTTAGTGAAGATTAAAAAATTCCCTCCTATAACAGGCTCGCGTTGAAATATTTTAGTTAGAGGAAACAAAATCAACAGTCGTCACAAATTTACAAGCCTTTTAACGAGGAATCGAAAAAAAAACCTTTGATACAAAATAGCTAAAATCAAAGAATATTACGTTCAATATTTTCACAGCCATAATAAAATAGAAAAAAAAAATCTCGAGAGTAAGTAAATATCGAGTATTACGTTTGTCTGAATTTTCCTGAGAGATCAATAGCCTATTCTCCTACAATTTTATGTACGCTGGTGTACTATCAAGTCTGACAAGTCAGAAGCATTAGTTCGTAAGTACATATAAGTATATTTCATGAAATGCGATACTGCCATGACGTGCAAGATGGAGAGTTTTGTTTTCTAATATATTATACTGTTGTTTATTTACCCTAATTGTGACGTAGGCATACTCCTTATCCATTAAGCTGTCAGACCCTTTAACGCCATTACTCAATAACAAAGACAAGCCAAATCTGTGTACAACAAATATTACGTTGTGTACGTGAATGACCGGGAGCGTTGACTCGATACTTTTAGGTCAAAGTTTCCGAAATCAAAAGAGTCATTGTAACTAAAGCCTATTGCAGATACAGGCGGGCCGCACCGCATTAAAAAAAATCTCCTCCTGTGTCGCTAACTTAAAATGCATACTATTTTATAAATGCGAAAGTCTATCTGTCGGTCTACCTTTCTGTCTGATACCTTTGCACGTTATAATGGTTGAACGAACTTCGAAAAAAGACTCACAGGTAGACCATGATCTGGGATAGGACATAAGATACTTTTTATCCCGGCACGGCAGTAAGTTCCTGTGGGATAATTTATGGCAAACAAACCACCGCACGAAACAGCAACAAAAACCGCACGCCGCGTTTTTTACAAGCTTTTATTTTTTAACTTGCCTTGATAGTTAGTTGGTCAGTTAATATTAGTATGTGTTGGTCAAATCTTGTAACTGAATTTCAAAACAGTTCCCCCAACCTATTGAGCTGAAATCTTGCATACATCTTTGGTTCTGATGACAATAAATTTTATGACAGACGTGACTTGATCCTGCTGTCAGGATATCCTTATCACGAGAGGACTCGTCAACTGTTGATAGCACGGACACGAAACTTTGTAAACGCGTTCTATGTTGATAGATAAACCTTGTTTTCTTCTTTTCATTTTCAAAAACTGGGTTAAAAAAAGTTCAATTTATTTATTTGTTACCTACAAGTTTAAGTGCGATGCGGTGCGGCTGTAATGTGCGCTTGGCTTTACTGTGAAAGTTTAATAGTTTTGATGTTTCTAACTCGATCACGTCACTGCTACATGCGGATTTTTTTTTTATTCGTTCAAGATCGGAGTTAGGTTTCGAGCTGGAATATAAATTATGATATAATAATAATAATAATAAACATTCTTTATTTCTCTTCCACAAAGGCGCCTTAAAAATATGAATATACTACATCAGATAAATCCTTTGTGGGAGACTGGTATCTTCACTAGGGAACCCTGTCACACAGATTACCAGGCCCCCCCCAAAACAGTGTTTTAGTATTAAATCTTAAATTCTAACAAATTATTGTAACCTTTAGTAGAAGAACACTTTGATATGATAGATAACAGATTTATATAATTTATACATACATATAACAGACTAGCTGACCGGCGCAACTTCGTCTGTGTAACATTTTTGATTAATGATTCGCTCCTATTGGGCGCAGCGTGATGTTTTATAGCCTATAGCCTTCCTCGATAAATGGGCTATCCAACACTAAAAGAATTTTTCAATTCATACCAGTAGTTCCTGAGATTAGCGCGTTTAACCAAACAAACAAACTCTTTAGCTTTATAATATTAGTATAGATTGGGCAGAATCTGTCCAAGTCATGTGGTTCACTACTAACTACCATTTGTTTTAGAGTGTTATAGTCTAACAAACTAGATGTCGCAACGGCTTTAGGAAGGAATAATACCGTCAGGAACAAATAATCAAGATTTGCAATGCAGATTCGCGCAAATACAACAACTAAAACATTCTTGTAACGTTCCAAATCATGCAAACGACTTTGGATATGGCAAATATTATGTTGGTTTGCGTGGTCAGAATAATATCTTCCTCAGAACTGTAAAATCGTGACCAAATACTATAAAAAGAAACTAATAATCTGTCTTAGATTAGTTTCTTTTTATAGTATTTGGTCACGATTCATGAATTCTCACTTTGTGGTTGAATATAAAATATGACAGAAGGCAGAAATTCTCACTTTGTCTGTCACAATTGGGTGTTTTTAAAACTGAATGAAGAACAGATGAATGGGGCATTGGGGGACACATAGACACCAGCCAATATATTTTTTACAAATTGCGATAGCGTTCAAGCGAAACTGGTTTGAAAGTTAATGCGGCCGAATATATAATTGTGTAAATATATAATGTGGGTTCATACTTGACTGGTCGGTGCTCTATACCTATAGTTCGCGAGCCATAACTACTACTTTGTTCATAACTAAATCGTAACAGGGTTCATAATAAACTTATAACTTTTCTGCTGCTGGGAAACCCACCTCTCACATCCTACATCTATTTTACGTTCCATTACTAGAGGTTTAAAGCTCCATTAAATTGCTCTCTGCTACGAAGCGCCTACGCCGTCTGTCGCTTCTCGCAACCCGTGCACTACAAGGCACGTGTTCAATAAATGGGATTGTTTAAGGAAACACAATTATAGATTCAAACAAAGAACGCAGCTTTTATTGGTAGGTACTTCAAAACACAGTTTTCTGGAGACAAATATTTTACATATGTGTGAGTTTCACCGATGAAAATGATCGCGGTCGCCACCTCTAAATTGCGATTAAAAGCTATCAGTGTCATCATAGTAGTAGTCTTTGATTATATAATGTCTAGATGGAGCGTCAAGTGCGCGCAAACGTGTCAAAAAGTGTCAACCAACTATTGGTTCACAAGTGCTTGCCCGCCAATCTGTGCAGATCGAGTCATACACCTAAAACTTATCTTATTTAATAAGTCTATTTTTTTATGTGATTTATGGGAGAATTGTAGTAGCTGGTATCATTATTTACGCAAGCAAAGACATAGACGCATAGTGTAAAACGACGCCTGCACGCACACATACTTGAAAATGTTGACTCGTTTTCTTTGATACGATTGTAGGGCGACGCTCTATCTAGACATTATATAATCAAAGTTAGTAGTATATTAACACTGAAAGCCCCTTATCGCGCTTTACATGTACCTACTGATCGCATTAGTTTGTTTCGGCGGCTTAAACATACATAACTTCGTAGCTTATCTATTGCTTCAAACATTTCCAACTTCCAAGTTGCTATTTCAGAATCATCGAACAAATTAATCACTATATAATCGTTCTTTTTCAATTTTACCCCTGGTTGATGTCCGGGTAATTCGAGAAGAATTTATCGTACAAACTTTGTCCGCGTAACGCTGGGGGAACTTTAATCGGTACCGCCAAATTAATGACTTCGTTATAAAATTACTTTGAAATAATTATACTGCAGAGTATTTTTACACATTTATACACTTGTTGCTGGGATGTAATAAATTCATTTTGGTTAAAGCTACGTTAGCATATTGTTGCGATCGAATTATGTGCGACAAGGTTTCCACGAAAACGTAATACAAGGTGCACCGAACCCCCCTACATGGTCATTTTTCATGGGTAATACGAAAGTGCAATACCTAGTCAAAACGTATGGAAAGGGTGTTTTTTTTAAATACCAATGAAAAATTTCCATGTGGGGGAGTGATGTACTGAATACGTGGTAAGTGTTTGTGCGTCCGTGTGCCTTCCACCCTGTATAAGTGGTCCTTATGTTAAGGACATAAGGACCCCTTTGTCAAGCTTCGGTTCAGTGACATGAGATGCAACTTGACAATAACGAGATAAATAAATGCTCATGTTTATTTATATAGAAACTTAAAATAATAATACAAATATATACATAGATAAAAGAAGAAAAGCTTTAAAGGGCGTCAAAAAATAATAACGAGATTGATACACATACAGACGCGTGTCTTTTGTACCACGATTCACAATAACCTACCTTACAGGACAGTGGTGGTTTCTGCGGTTCACAAGAAAACTGCCGTCGTCGTGTGTTGCTTTCTATTTTAGAGTGGTCTATAATTAGAAAATAATTTAGCTCTACACCGACAGTTAGAATGGGCAACTGGACATTATAGAATGAGGGGTGTTTAAAGCCACATACTGATACAGGTTAAATGTTTCTTGAGTTGCATAGTTTAATTTTAATTCTGAAATAATTTTTAACTATTTTTCCTAAGAAAAGTGCCTACGAGAAAATACGAACATTAACCTAGATATGACATTAGTTCACCACATTTTTTAGCTACAGCTTTTATGCCTCAAAGTACTTTGCGAATATTTTTCTTCCCATTTGTGAAGTAGTGAAAAGCGTCATTACTGTCCTCTTATCTCACGAGATGAATAGCCAAAACCACTTTTAATTTTAAGTTTACTTCTTAGGTACAGTTGTTAAAAAAACTAAAGTAAGAAAATTTATCTTCGTTGAAAACACGTTCAAATGTTTAATTCCGCAAATTAAAAGCGTCTGGTCGGAGAATCCTCCCTTTTCAACGGAGGATGAGTAACTTTACATCCTGTTCCTCGTCACCCCTAAACTGGACCCCGAAATGGACGTCAGTGCAACCTTCGAGCAACGTGACGTTGTTATCAACAGCACTTCCTCAATCTTTCAAACAGCTAGTCAGCCTCAACCCACGGCTTAAACGAGTATTCCTGACCACCAGCATGCAGCGGAAGCACATACCTGGCCAGCACCCTAAACCCCATCAAGTGACCTTGGCACAGCACACTGCACTTTCGGCCAGTTGAGAGCTTGAAATCATCGCCTCGACGACGCCAGCAGTCAGCCACATCGCGGCGCTGTACTACGTCTGACGCACTGGAGCACAACGCAGCGCCGGCCCAGAAATCATAAATACTGGAATCATCCACCGGCCCGGAAAACATCACAAGATATACGGACGACTCATTCAACATCGACCTCCTGTCACCGAGGGGAGTGATGTAGCGACTGATATAAAAATATCGCTAGCGCCATCTATGACACGAATTAAGAACTAAAAATCCTGCATCATGTTATCATGACTATCCGCGAGTGAAGCGCTAATACAAGAACCCGATAACCACCAGACACAACAGCCATCTGGTGTGCGGATCCTTCCTTTTCAAAGGGGGATGAGGAACTTGACACCCTGTTCCACATTACCCCTGAAGTGTCTTTGGTTTCAGATCCTGTAAGTATCATTGTAGTAATACTCGTAATATTAATAATAACCACATATTTGCTTAATTGTATCAACTAAATAGAGCCCAATGTAGAAAAGATTATGCGGGGTTGTAGTGTAGGTAGTAGGTGAACAGCATTATGGTGTGTATCTACCAGTTTAAAGAGTGTCGATGATGAACACGATTTCCTACTTTTATTGTTCTTGGATGAACTATTGTGAAATAGAAGAAGAAAGAAGTAGAAGTAGTATTATGATTCTTTAAAATGTAAAGTACCAGTAAAAATGCATATCCAGTCTCTGCACGTGCACATTGATTTGCATTCAGCTTCAGTTAATCTTACGGAAAATATTAATCTTGTCGACTGTGTAGTGATAGCGGTGAGAGTACTGGTTACGGCCGGACATTAAACTTCCTAGGTAATAGTTGGTTCTATATTCTGAGAAGGCGTTAAACCTACTGGTTAATTCCTGGCCGAGATCTAGAGCACGTTATAATTTCATCTGCATTGTCAGGTCATGTTACCCCACAAGATTTTGCAGATTGGACTATAAAGTAGCTATCACAACTTGACATAAAACCGTTCTGGTGCACAGTTATCTGGTGCTCATAAATATTTGTGATTTCAGCGGACATCTGCTGCAGTACAATTTAAATATTTTTAATAAATATTGAAAGAAGCGTCGAGCTCTCATTTGCATCTGTAATTAAAGTGAAAACTTTCAATCTGCAGTTATTTTAACGTACAATTCACTAGCAATTTTCTGCAGCTCAAGCTCAAAGTAATTGCGGTGGTAAAAAGTTAAGCAATTAACAGCGTCAAATAAACAGACGACAAGTTTTTCTTTGAAGAATACTTCTCTTTTGACAATACTGCCATCCTCATTCCTGATGGTAATTATCTACATTTAGATCCTGACCAGACATCAGATCAGAGTCATAGGAATATTTCAAACTTGGTTTGGTTGCCATGACTACTAGAAAACCAACTTGATCAGCTTTAATCTGGTGACCCTGAGCGCAAGCTGGATCCCCGCCAGATTATGAAAATCCTTTTTGTATTTCAGTGGTTTTGTACCGTAGCTCTGATATTATTCAAAACAAAACATAATTGCCTCTCTTGGCTCTGCTATATGTAAATTAAAAAGTCAACACTTTATTACGTGCGGGTAACGTTTATGTACCTACGTGAAAATTCCGTCTTGAAATCTTCAATTTATAATGCTCAGAGGGCAGTAGCTTCGTTTCTATAAATCTTGTCTAATCCCTTTTGGTTTAACCACCGCTACCAGACGGAAGGTTCTTAAGCTACTGAATATTTTACGATTTGTTGTCGCTTTTCTTGTGTTTATTATACACTAGCGGCCCGTCCCGGCTTCGCACGGGTATTTAACAAAAATTTGACGGGATAGGACGGGGTAGGACGGGATAGGACGGGATAGGACGGGATAGGACGGGATAGGACGGGATAGGACGGGATAGGACGGGATAGGACGGGATAGGACGGGATAGGACGGGATAGGACGGGATAGGACGGGATAGGACGGGATAGGACGGGATAGGACGGGATAGGACGGGATAGGACGGGATAGGACGGGATAGGACGGGAGAGGACGGGATAGGACGGGTTAAGACGGGATAGGACGGGATAGCACGGGAGAGGATGGGATAGGGTAGAATAGAATTTTATTTCTCAATTCAACCATATTTTACCATTCAAATAGGAAACATTTACATTATTTATGACACATGTACTTACATTTTAGAGACCAGATTCAAAATAAATTATCATATATTATAAAACAATAAAAACATTTACAACAACAACAACATTTTTTTAAAACTGTATAAGTATTTAACAAAAATTTGCTGAGTAGGAAGCCGAATTTCTTAACGTTGACTCTTTTTTTTTCACGATGTGGAAATCCTCAATGGATGTCCTCCGCCCTGGGGAGAGCGGGGGAGTCTGTCAGACTTGTACTGACTAAAACCACACCGGTGTTCCCTCACACACTTGCGTCGGTGGGCAGCGGGAACTAATGCGACTTCCGCTGCCCCGGACTAGTGTCGGCCCGCTTGACCTGCGGGCCTCGTCTCGGGGGGGAGTGAGGTGTACAAAACTCCCCCTGTTACGTCATAGAGAGGCGCGCGTGGAACACTACGCGCCACCGTCTCGGGTCCAGTGTGATGGGGGGCGGCGGATGTCCCCGAATCCGTCACCCCTGGACCAGTTAACATTGACTCCCTTCCCGTAACTCAGTGACGCCTACATCGCATAGTAAGCCGAGCGGAGTGAGCAGCGACCACGCGACTTTTTTCTAATACTTACATTTTTAAACTCGTGATATCTTTCGAATGGAATGTCCGAATTGAATAATTCAAAAAGTTATATAAAGGTATTGAAGCAGTCTTGAGTATGAAGTAATTTATTTTGATAAGAATTACTACCAAGGCAAAAGCAAGGCAAGCCTTTTAGACATATGCTGTCGCGACACTTTTTGTAGATAATGATGTGTTTTGCAAAGTCGTAGTACATTATTTTGTTCTATCATCAATAGTTTTAACAGCGCACGCGATGTAAGGTATTTTTTAGGTCATTTTTTACACCTTGGGACATTGGGTCATTTTTTATTGGAGTTTTAGTAAGGATCCCTATTTTTTTTTGAAAATATAATATAGCTTATGTGACTTGGAGATAGTGTAGCTTCCCAACGTTGAAATAATTTTTCAAATCGGTCTTGTAGTTTCGGAGTCTATTCAATGCAAACGAACACACTATCAAATCTTTCCTCGTTATATTATTAGTATAGATTGGCTCTTAGTAATTATTTGCAAATTTATTTAACGTATAGAGTCCGCAACGAATTTATTTTATAGGTTGAACGTAGGGATGTCAAAAATGTTTAAATTGAGTACAACCCTGAATTATTTAGACAAAGACGAAACGGAGGGAGCTTAAAAATGGATTTGTCTCACTTCTTCATATTGACTACAGCAAAAGTTCGGGATCTAAATTCCAGCCAGATTTAATGAGATTGAAACCGTAAGCTTGTCACGAAGCTTCATTATTGGAATTTGTGCTATTTGCCTTCTACATTACAAATATTTTATAATAAAGAAGAAATAGCAGCTCAGAAAACTCTGTATTTAGACATGATTTAGATACTGTTTTTTCAAGTAGATTTTAAGTTTATTCAGGTCATGCTTTTCTTTATCTTTGCCTTTTGAGGCTGTCTTTTGCCGGAGGGTTGTCCTTTCGACTCATTCATCATTCTGATTTTTACTAGCTTTGATGTCCCGAACAAAAAATACGGATTCTACTGTATTGTAAACACAGCGACAGAGACATTTTGATATTTTCTCGGAACAAGAATAAAGCAGATTTCGTGAGTGGATTTTGAGTCATTTTCTTTATTTTGTTTTATTGACCAAATTATTTTGTTAAAGGCCAATGAGCTAAACAAATTATACGTGTACCGACGCTGTATTTGCTGTGTTTAAGATTGCTTAGAGTTTTGTATTGTATCTGATTACATTTTGCATGAAAAATCACTGTTGCACATTCGTTTAGAAAAAAAAAAACTGTAAATCTACAGCAAAGAACTAAATGATTCATTTGTGAGCCAGTTTCAAGGGAATACAATCAATTAAAGACCTACTCTCTGGAGGCACAATGGGCGGACGGTTTCATCGCAATCAGCGATCTCTTTCAGAATAATTTTTAGATCTTTTTATAAGTAACTCTATTCTATTTCAGAGACGTTTTCAGATTTAGGAAAATGACTTTTGAAGTAATAGGTAACTTTCTAAATTTTTATGGAATTCTCCCCGTTTAATCTTCTATTAAGTAATTTGCTGTAAAAGCTACAAGTATAAAAAATGCTTTTGGCATTTTTTTTTTCGGCGTAATTTAATTATTTTCTAGGTTCATTTATGTTCAGATACATCTGAACATTAGTAAACCTACAAAATAATGTTATAATGTAGTTGTACAGACTACTGCGAAGTAAATGTAACCAGGATCAATTCTATTGTAAATATTAGTGCAGTAAATCTTAAACTTGTTGGTTTATTATATCTCTTGAAAGCTTAGTACTTAGTTAGTCACACAAATATTAAGTTTATTAACCAAACGGAATTAAAGTAAGCATTGCGGGTGCTACATTGCGTACTCTTATTTGTATTCATGGTTTTAAGTCTAGTTGAGTTATTTATTCTATAGGTCCAATTACTTTTCATTCAAATACTTATTCACCTTTGAAAACCATAGACTTCAGTCCTCGTAATGCTTCACGGATTAAATTGGATGTTGAACTGAGTGGCAAGTACGAACCTTCATGGAAAGGGCAGTTATTTTGATTGATTATGTTGTAAACATGTTGAGTAATCTCCCACGACCTTCAGATAAGTCCTTAATCGACTATTAACCTTTTTGCCTAACCACAAATTGAAGTTCAATCAGACACTTATATCTTTTAATGGATACTTTAAAAGGGTGTGGTCCAAACGATATTTACCCTTTGTTCAAAGCAACATCTGCAATTTGAGTCTACTCACTTTACGATAGACAACAAGTCAACTCGTTTTTACATGTGAAGTGTTACTAACATATGAATGTTTAAGGTTCTATTTACTAACAAAAATTGTATTTTCTCATATGTATGTAAGTCTCCAAAGTCCAAAGGGTCTGGTTAGTTTAAACGCAAACTGCAATGGATACTATATGAATCCAAATGCAACATAATTTGGGCGACTCACATTGAGTGACGTAATTCTGTTGATGTTACTTTGGTTCCATCCCAAAAAGGTTTCTGCATTCGAAAATGAATAAAGATAAGAGAATTGTGCTTAATTATTGCTATAGCTTAGCTTAAACTACGTCGGTAGTATACACATAACTAGATACAAACTACCGAGTTCATCAAGGGCGTTTCTACATTTGATTGACCATAATTATATTGTTTCTCAGAAGATACACATAATAAACGCTACAGAGCAATCGCTCTATATCGTATATTATGTGTATCTGTCTATCCAATCTGATTGAGAAGCGACTGACCAACGCTTCAGTACACCCGAACAGTTCCGAAACATTAATAGACAACTTACTGATAACATTAAGTTAACGGTTTAATTCAACTGTGTCTCGTAACTTTTAAATCCCTAGGATGGGACTCGAAGTGTCCCGGAGCTATAACTGTAGTGAGACGGGAATAAATGCGACCCCAATCTTAGACAATAAAGGCTCCGAGAAAGTAACACCAACGCGAACGACTTGGTGGTCCAAAAGAATTCAATTAGGAAGGATTTTCAAGTAATATATCTGCCTGAGATATTTCTAATAGGATGATAAGATTTCAGAGGGGCTGGAATAACTTTTTGTGTAATTTGAATCGGAATCTTAACTTCGCAAAATAAGAGTAGAGTTGAACTGAAAAAATGATAGGAAACATTTTGTTATAGCAAAGACTTATTGTTCTAAAGATACACATACAATCTATAAAAATCGCCTGCAGTATTTTTACATACTCCTTTTGCTTTTGTTATAAAAATACTTAGTTAATTTGGAAATCTGTTACTTGTGATGGGTAACCGATTGTGGTACTCTTTTTATAAATGAACCGATTCAGTATCCTTACGGACGATGAAACACTTATTGTAGGCAATACACATTACTTGTACTTTGAAATCACAAGAATGTTAATTTATTTTGCCGGTTTACACAATTTGGCATTAATTTAAACAATCTACTAAAAACTTAACACTAAATAACGACAGTTACATAAATTAAAGAGTTACATAATTTACCGTCAGTCATGTTACCAACTCTACAAAGTCTTCCCAAAATACAAAACGGAGTAATTAGTTTTAGTGAAGTAATTTCATTTGTGAATTTTATGAGCTCGTCAAGAAACCGCCAACTTAATATTCCAGTCGTATTGTTATGGAACACTTTTCACGTTTCAGGTTTTGTGTTTTTGTAAACGAAGGCTTATTTTTAAGACCCACCTCTTTCACTGAAACTGTTTTTATTTCTTAATTCCACCTTAATACTCAGTAAATAGGTACTACGGTATGCCTTAGGATTACTTGAAGCGTTGTAAGGGTATGTTTATACATTTCAGTACGTGATCCATGAGCAGTAGTACGAACACGACTCGCTGTATGGAGTGTTACGTCAATATGAAGTTGAGCACGAGGGCTTTCGACTTAAGATTCCACTTCCAAATTTTCAACTTCCAGCTCGAGAAGATTCTTTCTTGCATTCGTATTTCGTTATTTATTACTTTTTCATAACTCCTCAGTGACCCTCGAGGTTTCTGTCAACAGATTGTGAAAGATTGTTATGTCGAAGGGTAGGTCCTCGTAGATGGCACTCGAACAGCGAACGGTTCAATGAAACTGCGTTCACAGCTTGTACGAAAGCCACGTCGAGGCTTTAGACCTTTTATAAGTGCCTCTTAAGTGCTCGCTTTTTTAATGTCTCTTTTTGTATCGTTCTACGTGAGGAGTTGCGCGTACATGCGGATTATTTATGCATCTGATTAGTGAACCGTTTTCTTCTAGAAGGTTCGAAACCCTATTTTGTTAAGTCACCTTGTTTCATAATCATCATTTTAACAAAAATGCTATTGCTATATAAAATCCTGCCTTTTCCAATCCCTGCATAGGAGTTATGACAATGTGCGGAGTTATTTTATTTTTATTTTTTACATTTTCGGAAAGCTTACAGACTAATAACATTATAATAACAGTAATATATAACTAAATTGCTATTTACAAGCTTCCACAGATAGGTAAATACACAAATTGTTACTGCCTTACAGCATAATAAAATAAAATAAATAAATAATAAGATACTTCCTCAAAGTAAAGTTAGTTCATTTCATAAAATTATTATAAATTTTGAGCTAATTTGGAAAATAAGTGGTTCAAGTGCTGGCAGGTGCTTCTTGTACAAAAAATGGCTTTGCTAAGAGTTTCCTTACTGCGCTTACATTAATGCAGAATAGTTCAATGCCGGTGTCACAAGAAATTTCCTTAAAACTGCGACTGGCTCTCGGAAAGTATGCATTACGTCTATAATTTGTGTTTGCATAAGGCACATGTAGAAGTGGTCGCTGCCGCAGTCCCATCTGATTAGTGTGTATCGTAACTTTTGACACAAGATCAGGACAGTCGAGTTCTCTCTACTATTACCATAACATTGCAATATGTAGGTAGGATTACCATTCCAACCTAATGTAACTTTACTGTATCTCTTGGTCGCCCGTGCCACACTGAATTCATTTTATTGCTGACCTGGGAATAGATAAAACATAAAGAGAATTTCCTGCTGATAGTATTTATGGTCGTAACCTCAAATCAAAAAGGTTTCCTGTGCCGGGGCTAGGCAGATGAAATATGTTTTATTGTACACCAGGATCTTTCTACTTTATCGTGTGATTAGTGCCTAACCTGGTGTCAGAGTTTTATGCCGCCCATGGGCCTCTCACATGGCTTTACATGCCGTCGAGAATTAACTCTCAGGCATGCTGGTTTCCAGGATTGCCAACTTATATCAACATGTTACACAGTTTTCTGCTTCGTGTCGCTGGCACGACTTTTTTTATACCCTGTTAGCCCAGAACTTTGCCACTTCCACCGCGTCGTCGGTGGCAGCGCAAATGTCACTTCGGCTGCATGTTTTTGAGCTAATAGGGCAGGATAGGAGGTGGAGCATAGTTTGCGACACAGCTCCACAACGTCGCCCCGCTGTTGTTACACAGTTATTTTACAATATTCCTAATTCAATGGTACGAGTAAGATGGCGGTCTTATATACCAACTGATATGATGCATGGAGTAAATGGAAATGGATGCTGTTTTTAGAGAATCTTTGTCTAATCCTATGAACATATAATGTGAGAATTTTAGATCGTGAAATGAAACTGTAAAACGTGAATTTTAGTTCGTAAAATATATTTCATATTAAAAGAGTTTCTTTTCATTGTAATTTTTCTAAAGAAGGTAATTACTTGTATAAAATTTTCAGCAGTTTTTATACAAAATTCTCTCGCTTATCCAGATATTAACGTTCACAAAAAATTACTTCCTTAAAGCCTACAGGCCGTTGTTTTAATTGTAATATATTTAAGAGCCCTACTTGGTTCATAAGCCTCTGTCAGTAAACCCGCCCCGTAGCCAAATATATATAAACAAGGATAACTTCCAAGCTTTACTTATTCAAGTTACACAACATTATTCGTATTTCGTAACCATTATGTAACCGTAATGCGTAACTTTGGTGACATAAGAATTACGAAATAGATATATGTACAGCTCTATTTAGGAGAAAAAAAAACAAAAAATATAAAACGTAAATACCAGCTATTCTAAAGGTTAACTAAATGTAAAAATCGTTCCTCGTTTAACCTAGTGTACATAATTCAGTATGTAACGTAAAAAAAAATGGTAAAAATTAACCTATGCTGATTCCGAAACCATTTCGAGATTTTAGGTTTCTAAACCTTATTTTGCTATTTTGAGCTCTTAAAATTGTAAGACGAGGGCGTTTATTTGAAAATATTTTTAGCTTGGAATATAAAAATATTAAAATTAGTTGCTTTAAGTTACCCAATCTAGAAAATAAAAATGTGAAATGCTTTACGGAATTGTTAGTATTTCATATAGGCTAGTTGGTGATGAAAGTTACAAAGAAATTGCTAAAATCGTTTCCTTATAAACAGCATTCTTCTATCACAGTAGATACAAACTCAACGGCAAGCGTAAATACACTGATTGTATTGCAAAGTAACTTTTCCGAGTAGACATCGATAAAATTATAGCACGTGCGTAGTACGGTCTATTAAATTACGTTATCTATATTATTTGATACTTTCTTTTACTAGAGAATGTGCCAAGACTACAAACATCTTGGTATTTTCTTTATTCATCGCATCTTGTTTTCTTGGTACCTGTGTTTCTTTAGTTCTAGAAAAACTGAAGAAGTTCGTGTATTGTCTGCTGAAGTTTAGCAAATTAATTGTGATACAGCATGTTCCAAAAGGGAACATGGCCATGGCATGGGGGGAATATGGCTGAGCTTTGATATTTATAACAGCTGTTGTGTATTACCCATGTTTGCAAAATAAAATTCTTTTCTATTCTAAGGGTGTAGTCATATCAAACTGAACTACTTTTTCCATGGGATCAACATCGTTATCGCGAAAAAAGAATCGGCTGTCCCAAAAACTTCATACGTGCCGCCAGCCCAAATATATGGGGCAGCTGATAATTTTTTTGCTAGTACTAACGTGGTCTCATAGAACAAGTAGTTCAGTTGAGTGGTCTGTATCACACCCTTAAATAATACTACACCATTCTGAAACATGCTATATAACATGGAACACTGTTTCTGATACATACTGTATAATACGAACAAAGATGACTGTCAGATCAGGCTAGACCGTGGCAAGCGGCGTTGACTTTGATCTTTTCTGTATGTCTTGTAACAGCAATTAAAAGTGAGATTAGAAAGCAAAGCATCTACCCACAATCAGTGCAGACATTTCTGATTTATGAATTCATGATATAAGTTATGATGACGATAAAAGAATTTGAAGCACATAATTTATATCAGTAAAACTTGGAACATGTTGAGAAGCTAAACGCCTGACTTTAACACTGATCCTGTGACGAAGAATAAAATTCCCTTACTTAACCAACCGCTGTGGCTTGCAGACGTAACCCCACTAAAACACAGACAATCGCTTCATCCGACATAATTGTATCCTAACATAGTCAGACAATTGCCCTATATTTGTGTACGTGGTCTCATTCGATTAGTATGTAGCAGTGATGTATCAATACGATATTTGATATTCATAGTCAACACAATTTTAGCTATACGTATCACAAAGTACCGCTAGTTATATAAAGCGAAATATATTATTCCCCTGTATACGTTCATCCGTGAACGCAAAACTCCACGTTTCGCAGGAAATTCGTATACGAGTGAATTATTTAATTAAAGAGAAACAAACCTCGGTTACTGGCCACAAAGTTATGCAAACGAATAAGTCGCACCTGAATATTTTACACGCAATAAAATGCTTCATTTTATATTTTATCCTTTACCATATTTTGAATTTCATGGAATTCAATAAAACATTACTATGGTAAGTAAATATGTAATTGAATATGTATTAAAATACTACACACTTTATCAAGTTATAAAAAAATACATTGCGAAAACGATGGTATTGTAAAAGTTTTGCGGCAAATAAATGGGCTACGCTGCTACGCTACTACGCAACAAGCTCGGCGTAGCGGTTTCGTAGCGGGCTCGTAGAGCCCGGCAATGACCATTTATTTTATTCCGTACCGAAGTGTCTGACTCTAGACTTTCACATTGAGTGCCCTTTCCAGACTGATATTTGTCACTAGTCTTTATTCACTCAATAGAGCAAAAAACTTTTTGATGTTCCAAAAACCCAGTCAAGTAGAGGCAAAGCTTGCAAATCAAGTGATGTTCAATACATCGTAGTATCTCTGCAGTCCACTGATTTTTCAATTTGGAGGTCTTTGTGATGCTTTGTGCAGCTATTGCTTTATAATTCCCAAGACTATGACATTATTCAAAGATTCGATAAAAGGGAATTTAGTTATTGGGTGAATTGTGTTGCCAGTATGCATTATTTATGAAGAATTCTGTTCTCATTTTAAAACTAAATGATAATTGTTATTTTAGGGATCCCTTATTTTCGCATAATATTTTTTTTCCTAATACATACTACTTACTATACCTTACATAACTAACTTTTTGATATTTTGGCATATTTTTAATGCTTTCCCATTTTTTTGGCATACAGTTTTTGTTGGCATAATTATCTTGTAGGCTAATTTGTTTTGGCATAATTTTAATTCGCGTAATGTTACTAGGCCTAATGACTATTAGCATAATATTATTGAGGCATATGAATTAATAGGAATAACGGAAATTAAGTTATTTATTCGTATTTATTTTAATAAAACAAAAAACTTAGTATTCAAGAGCGAGCTAAGCGAGCTCGGGTCTTGGGGCACCCCGGCTCGGACAGGTTAGGTTCTAGAGTAGACCCCGCCATTCCCTTGTGTTAGGTTACTTTAAACCCTGCAAACTGAAATAAGAGCCCCGCAAAGCGGGGCTACGTCGACTTCGCTTTATTACAAAATATTGATATTTTGAACCATTAGGTAAGTCAGCCGTTAGGTATGTTAAACTTTTAGTTTTAGATATTTATGTACATCATCGCTTTGTGCCTGGTTTAGAAGATTTATTATAAAAGGATATTTAAGTTAAACATAAAAAAATGTATAAAATGTGTATTAGTGTCTAACATTTTAGGAGTTAATTTTTATGCGTATTTGTAATGCCTATAAAAATTATGATTTAATATCATTATGCGTAAATAAATTTATGCTTTAGAATGTTATGCTTAAACATTATTATGATTAGACAAATATTGCTTAAAAAAATTGCGTAAGTTAATGTTATGCGTATAATAATAGGATTAACAAAAGTATGCCTTGGTATATTATGTCTTAAAATTTAATGCAAATGGATAGGGAACCGTTATTTTAGTTCTCTTCAGCTTCAAAGCGTAGTTTAAGGACAAGAATCTCTTCGTATATTAGGTTTAAGTAAATTACTCAAATTGGTTGGTACCTATAGAAAGAGCAAACGCAAATACCAATTACACCAACATTTTCACCGAACAAATACATATGTATAAGGATATAAGTACCTTCCAGGGTTAAAATTTTATGCAAATGGATAGGGAACCGTTATTTTAGTTCTCTTCAGCTTCAAAGCGTAGTTTAAGGACAAGAATCTCTTCGTATTTTAGGTTTAAGTAAATTACTCAAATTGGTTGGTACCTATAGAAAGAGCAAACGCAAATACCAATTACACCAACATTTTCACCGAACAAATACATATGTATAAGGATATAAGTACCTTCCAGGGTTATTATAAAAATCACATGATCTTCAATATATTAGACTCCTTTCTCAATAGCGGGAGTGGAAAAATTGCGTCCCCATTTCCAAGTACCTATTTAATACTAATTAATTATACTTCAGTTACCTAATCATTTCTTTTTCTGTTTCGGTTAACCTTCCAATATCCGCGCGTTAGTCTGCGAGACCAATAAAACAGTCTTTCGAGATTTTTACTTTTATAATCAATTAACGCATTTTGTTCTTCCAGTTACCTGCATTTATTATTGTCTTTGTACGAATAGAACATATAGCCGTATTAGTAATTTTGTTTTGACATTTTTGTGCGTCCGGCTAGCCGGGAAGTTCTGATGGCACGGGCCTAAGCCAAGCTATTCATTTGCAGGCCCCAGTTATGTGTTGAATTGTTTCTGAGGAACTATTGCAGTTTCTACATGTGTCGTTTGATAGATTCTTTATGATGTGCTTTCTATAGTTTTTGGTTTCTATTACTTGGTCCTGTATTGCTAGCATGAACCCTTCAGTCTCTGGGAAGAGTTCGCCTCGATTAAGCCATGCGTTCGACACTTCTTTGTCGACATTTGGTTGGCATACATCTTGGTGGTGTCTTCTATGTAGAGACTTCTGGGTCCATTCTAGACATTTCGTTTTGTCATCAGACATTCTGTTCCGTTGCGTCTTTAAGATTAAAAGGTGTTAAGTGTTGGTCGTTTTGAGCTATTTGTTTGTTTAGTGTGGAAGATTCAATTTTAGCGAAAAAGTATTGTCTGAGAGTTGTGATCTGTCGATTGTGAACATTTAAAATATCAATAAGTCCTCTGTCTCCCTCTTTTCGCGGTAGTGTCAGCCTTTGAACGCATGATTTTGGGTGGTGTTTGCGGAATTTAGTCATTATAGTTTTTATTTTGCGTTGTAAGTTTTTCAGGTCTGTTTTCGTCCAATTAATTATTCCAAACGAATAAGTGAGGACAGGGATAGCAAAGGTGTTAATTGCTTTTATTGTATTTCAAGAGTAGAGTTGTGTTTTAAGAATTGTGTTTAATCTATGTTGGAATTGTTGTTTTAGTTTCTGTTTGATCGCTTTGTGGTGTATTTGACTTGATTGTATGTACACTAAGTATTTGTAAGTATCCTGTTCATCCAATGGTTCTATTTGTTTGCCTGTTGCTAAGGCGATTGGTGTTGGTAGTTCTGTCCTCCTTTTACTGAATTTATTTTGCATTTGTCTATACCAAATTCTATTTTAATATAGTTTGTGAATTTCTCTGTCAGGTTAGCTGATTCATAAGTTATATTCATTAAGTTCATTCTCCGATTTTGCGAATAGTTTAATGTCATCCATGTACATCAAATGGTTTAAAGTACTACCATGGGTCTCTTCCTGCCCGTCAGCATTTTAAAGCAATTTAAAGCAATTTAAAGGGATTCCCAGTGAGGTTGTGTTTAATATTTTTAATAATGGGTTAAGAGCAAGACAGAGCCACAGTGGACTAAGTGCGTCTCCCTAGAAGATGCCTCTCTGTATTTTAATTGGAGTGGTGTGTTTTGTTTCGGTTGGAGTAGTGAGTCTAAGAACAGTAGTCCAGGTTTTCATTACGGTCTTAAGGAATGCTATTACTGAAGGGTGTATTTTGTATATTTCTAATAATTGTACTATCCATGAATGAGGGACAGAGTCATTAGCTTTTTTGCTTTTTTGAAATCAGATTTGGACTCCTGAACTTTTTTAAAACAACGGAGTCTAATATTAACTGGTCTTTGCACCCTTGGCTAAACTTTCTACATCTTTTCTGTTGTTCGGCCAAGATGATTATTAGGCGAGTATCGGTCTGTGAGACCGACGCGGGTATAGGTGTTACAAAATTTATCTTCTGTCTACTCAAACATAAATTGTGAAACTTGTCTCTCTCTCTTTAAAGGTTTGTAAGTTTGTCACAAAAAACAGATCACCTTTACTAACATTTTACAAGCTCTAACAAAAATCTAACGATTGTTTAGAGACCACAGTAAAAAGCTAAGTAAATGATTGGTATATTATCGACAAATTGTAATTTTTAGGATACTGCGTAGTATACTCCCAGAGAACATAATATCCCTGTATAAGTTATTTTTTAAAAAATATCCCGAAATTGAGTTTCAAACTTTCGGTCTGTCAGACCATACACGGGTATAGGTGTTATAAAATTTGGCGCGACCATACGAAGATTGAAGGTTGAGCTCACGGCTAAATAATAACAGCCACTTGGGTCGATCTTTAGGTTAAGCCGTTACTGCCTAGTGAATGGGTGACCGACCATTACATACCGAGTTGTAAAAGACGTTAAGCCGTTGGTTCCAGCTATCATTTGTAAATCTTTGACAGTCAATACAAGAAGTCTGACAACCAGTCTTACCAAGCGCTATCGTACTATCCATTACGAACGGGGTTTTGAAGGTTAGATAGACATTTCGTATGTAAAATACTGGTATTCAGCTGCATCCGGGTATACTGGAAACTGAACACAACATAGTTGAGAAAATGATGGTAGACGAAGGTCACTTTAGCAATTTCGTGTAACCTATTTTATAAGTTTGTTTTTTTACTGAAGCGTGCTCTTTTAAAACTTTGCATACGACGTTAATTTAAAATCGCCCGTGGTCCAAAGCAAAAGCTGTTTAACGTAGGCAAGTATAGCAGGCACTTATCGGATATTCTGCATAAAAAGAATGTAGTGAGTGTGCAGAGCAGCTGCAATTAGTTTTGGATTGAAAAGTTTGTCATAAATGGATTATTGAAGTATTCATAGGCCTAGAATGTGAACTCATCTCTATTACAGAATTATAAGAACCTACATTTTGCCAGCGCCTTTACCAGCGTCGTGTTCGGTAATTATCCAATAAAAACGAACTACTGGGACTAAAAGGTATCCTTTGTCAAAACCCTGTCTAATAACATCGAAACCCGTTCAGCCGGAAGGTAACGCGCAGACAGACCAACAGATTTACTTTCGCATTTATGAAATCTCAAATCCTACTGTGCAACAAAAGATGCTAATCTACGCTTATCTACGTAGGCGTCATAAGATCATGTAACTCCCTAGTCACTAGGGCTTAGTATAAATAGACTAGTAGGTTAATCCATGTTATGTCAGTTCCCGGAAGTCCTGTTTCTAATTAGGTTACACCTACGGCTGGATGCCGGGTTCACGTGGGGTTGAAAGAATCGAATTACATCGTATCTTCCGCCCTCAATCAGCGTAAGTTTTCAATCAACTGGAAAAGTAAGTTTCTTCCCGTCATGCGATCACCCACTGCAAGTCGTTTCCTCTGTTTCGTTCTTCATGTCTTGAAGATATCAACAGTATTCACGATTTTTTTTTCCTGTTATTTCAAGTTCTTTTGGGACATTGTTGGTCCCTAAGACGTTATAGTAAGTCTGCAAGACCTAGTTAAATGGTATTTTCATTAATTAAGTATATTATGATTAATTGCTTCGTACCTAATATTAACCAGAAGTCTCCTTTCAAAGGGGTGTACACTCATAAGAATGATCTTTTAATCGATTTATAATAACTATGGTTTTTCTTATCCTAGACTATGCGGTTTTTATCTTTTTTCAAATACAATAAAACTTATTAAAGTAGGTCCCATATAAATCTTTTCTTGTGAATAAGGTATGGTCGAAGTCTCCCAATCCATTCTATTGTACTATAAATCCGAGTCGGTATAAGTAAACGGTGGAAGAATTTTAAAAAGGCAGTAACAACACCTGCTACCGTCTACGTGACCGAGGGCAAAAACTTCTTGAATTTACTTACAACATTATTAGTATTTTTGTTTGGCCATTGTTTTTAAATAAGGCTCTGTCATGATCGATACTGATCTTCAAACTTTAGTTATTCAAATGTAAATCCATCTGTCTTCAATAAACATTAAACTTAATTAACGCAGACCCAGGGCTCATTGTTTTCCGTTTTGCGAAGGACCATTCGATTTAGATCAATTCGGGTAGGCTCAGTCCAATAGGTACGGTTTAGTTGGATGATGGAACAGATGTTATAAGGCTTAATACAGGGTAGGTATCTATTCTACTGTCAATGAAACCTGAATTGTTTCAGGAAGATTTGTTAAATAGATTTTGTACAAACCAACACAAAATAAGACTTATCAAAAATGTACAATGTCGTCTTTTGGATACACAATGTCAAAAAATGATTCTGACCGCTCAGAGGGACAGTTTGCGTCTTCACGTAACCAAACCAAACGGCGGCCATACGTTACCTGAAACCGTTCCATTGATAAAAATAGACTTTACAAAAAGCTAAGACGTGAATTGATAGTGAGGTCTTGAGGTGGGCAGCGCCGTCGTCGGCTGAGTAAGTGCCGCTTAATAAACTGGAGCCTGCGGGTCGTTGGATAAATGGTCGCACTGCCCGTGTCTCCCTTGAAGGATAACTTTTATATTACAGGTTCACTCACCTGGCAACACCGACATGACCGACAAATACGTGCTCATTTCGAACAATCTCAGAAAAAGGACTAAAGAAATTAATTACCAACGTAATTCTTGTAAAACTCGCACAATTAACCTAATTTGGCTTGAATAAAATAACTTAGCTAAAATATAAGCTGGATAAAATGCTTTTATTAAGTACATTTAAATTGTTGTGTTTACTTTTACAGTAACCGCCTAATGAAGTCGTAAATAATACAGAATTTATCTCATACAAACATTACTTTTGGGTGAAACATAAAATTTGTTTCAGAATAAATGAGTAAACACGTTTCTGCCTCCGTAGTCTATCTCTGTGGTACTTTGTGTGTAAATGTGGATTGCTGTCAGCCATTTTTTAACATCATGTAATACGGTAGCCCAGTAAGCATAACGAATTTTGAAATTTTAACATTGAAACGGGTAAACATAGAGTAGCTTTCGTTAATGAGTTCCGTGCGTAGAAATGTTTGCGAGTAATGAATACATAGAAAATGATATGGTTCTGCGAAATTGTTATGGAAAGCAGTCCTATTCGGTGTATCTATTTCTGGACGGCGCCGGATGCGGCGTCAAATTGGCGGAATATAACTGAAGATACCACTCACAAGATTAACGCAGGGAGTCGGGGACCGCAACGCTAACGAACTGTACAAACACTTTTAGTTTAGCAATCACTACAACTGCAAGATAAATTGATTGAACATTGAAACGCAGGTGAAGCGGCAGTATCAGAAATAACTATTCAATTGCTAACTTTATTTCAATAATTTTAGGTAGTAATTGCTTCAATCAATTGATCAATGCGGCATATCGCGGTCCACAGCTGCACGTGGCCTCCCGAGCTTCACCACAAAACTTTGTGCTCTGCCGAGTAATTGATTTTATGGTATCCCATCATGTCTATTGGTACGTCACGGTCAAGTTTGCGTGTAAAGTGTCATGCGCATTTAACTAGTACGCATATATTTTTAACGACAGTGATACAATGATTGTACCGAGTGAACTCAGAAAATGGGCAAAAATCCTGAAAGCTCTCCACAAAATATCAACGTAGAAATGCTGTAGGCACTTTTTTTTCTTACCATCTACATTTCGGATTCAAAGAAGACATGAAACTCATTCGCTGCTACTTGTATACGGCGCAAAGGGAGGAGAAAATAAAGTAACATATTCAGTGGTTTCAAAAAGTGAGTACCTTTTAAAGTTTCGCGGTGACGACCTACAAAGGCCTGTGACGCAATTCATGCTCTGGTGTGCTTTGAACCGTTCTAGTTGAAGGTTTTGATTAAAGTCGACCTTTTCCCTGAGTCATGTAGTGTGGATTCCGTTTCCTCTATTCTGTGGTAACCTAATGAAGGGATATGTCTCTGTAAATGTCCGAAATACAAGCCTTGCTAGGATATACTGATGTATGTTGACATTCACCAAGCTAGCTGGTGAATGATCATAATTTATACTTTTCATGACAATTTCGACCATTCACCAGTGAATGCCAAACAAATTTAATTAAATAGTTTCCGACTTGCGCCATCGGAATTTGTGATTGTCGGCATAAACCCGTGCATCTTCACACAAATTCGGGCATTCACAGTAACAGATAAACTTACCTATTATCAACTCAGAAATAGAGCAGGTTGACTACCCGAACGGCGCAGCGGTAGTGAGGCTGCCTTACGTTCATAGGGTTCCGGGTTCGAATCCCGGTAGGAGCAAGTGTTTGTGTGATTAAGCATGGACATTTGTTACCGAGTCATGGATGTTTATATGTATAATAAGTATGTATTTACAAACAAAAAGTATCTATGTAGTATATCAACTATCTAGTGTCCACGACACAAGCCTCGTTGCTTAGTGTGGCAGTAGATGGCGCTGTGTGTAATGTCTAGCGATATTTATTTATTATTATTTATTTATTTATTTACTAATAATTACAAGACTTTGCTTTCAGTTTGATTGGCTGTCGGAAACATTAATAAATTCTTTACCTTTTTCTTTTTCAATGACGTGCTACTGACGGTTTATTTAAGCCGTTTCTCATATTTTAAAAGATTTGGAAAGAGAGTTACAGAGTGCTATTTAAACACAATAGTAAAAATTAAGCCCAAGCAAAAGAATTTCCCCCTTTCACTCACAAATCGTCGTGGGAAACCACAACTTTTATGTTAAACTTATTCTTTGCAAAAGTTTTCAATGTTAACAATATGTTTCTACTTTATCAAGTTTGCCTTTGTATATTTTACTTAACAAACAGTTAAGAACCTGTACAATGAAGTATCACACATCGTCAAAGGTGTTAAAAGATATGTAATACCCGACCGTACACGACACCGTTTACACAATGTTGGTAAAGTACCAACTTTGTTCGAATTTAGCGGTGGAATATGTTTATGAAGAAAAGTTGCTGCAATAAATATAATTTGGTTAGCCACATTTACCTACATGTTTTTCCAAACTTAAAGCCACTTTGTTTAAAACGCAATAGAATTACGCGATAAAGTGCAGTTTATTTGTATAAGAAACTGGAAATAAACCAAGTTAAGAATGAAGTCGGTTAAAAAACGGTGCCTTTGTAAGTATATTTGTACAATAACACATAAACACGTACTACAGCGGATACCATTACCGCGATAATATTACTTCAGGAATTGGGTCAGTACGTGATTGTCTGGCAGAAGGTGGGGGCTGATCCCGTAAATGACGACAAAGCGGTATAAAACTTTTATAGGCCATTAAATCTGACCTAAGCAAGAAACAACTTGAACAACACTTTTGAAAGGTTAAATTATCTTAAAGTTCTTCCATAAATTCAATAAAATAAACCAAGATAAAATATTCATGAGCGTATACGCCCTTTAAGTGCCTACTTATCCTGTTTTATGTTATTTAAACCAGAATACGTTTTGCTTTGAACTGATGACATACCTTTTAGTAGAAAAAGACTTATTCTTATTCAATATTCGTCGTAGCAAGAGTTATTAAGGTTAAACATGACGTTCTTTTAAGTTTTTTAGGCAGATAAAAGGCGGTGGAAAGCGCTACAAAGTTTAAAACGGCAACGTGCCTTTAAATGTTCAAAGTTCTGAAGTTTGCCGTGAGCTTATAATCAGTGAAACAAAGCCTTTCAGGAGGGTCGGCTAATTCTTTTGAAGCTCGTCAAAATTAATTTAAAACAAAGATTTTTTAAATTGGTTTTTACGTGTCGAGTTAAACAACGACATTAAATTTAAAAAAATATTAATTAATTATTATTTCAATAATTTAAAAAGTTTTTGTCTAAGAAAAGCTCACAGCATAGACTAAAAACCGAGTTTTCAATTTCCAGTATTCCATTGTATTAGGGGTTAAAATATGAAATTGCCAATTTATGAGGCAAAATTAAAATTCCAAGATGTAACATATTTATTTAATCAAAATATTTACCCTCATATACATTGCTGTCATCTAATTGGAAGTTCATTCATGCCTTTGCGATAGAACTCTGGGGATCTAGATTCGACAAACTGTGTGAAAGCATCTTGTACTGCCTTCTGGGAAGAAATTTTTTTACCACGTAGAAAATTGTCCAAATCACGAAAAAAAAATGGTAGTCAGTTGGAGCAAGGTCTGGTGAGTACGGAGGATGTCGTATGGTTTCTAACTGCAGCTCCATTACCATTACCTTTTTATTGGTAAGCTTTGCTTTATGGCACTGTACACACACAGACCTACATTCATAAAAACCTCTCAACATATTTTAGTTTTTTAACCGTTTTTACTTATATTACTCCAATACTCTCTTGTGTCTTGTTATATTTAAGCTCACTTTGTTTGAAATTTTTGTTATTTGTTGTGATACCAGCTGATGTGAGCTATGAAATATGTGTAACTTTAAATTGGAGGGGACCTGGTGACCTGTATTACAGGTGTTACTACCTACCACAGGCACCAGCGATCCACAACCAAAAATCGTTGGCTACTGCTTATGTGTAAATATTGTTTGTATTTTTTGGCTTGTGGTGAGAAATAAACACTTTTTATTTATTTATTATTTATTTATTTACTGTTGCGGCGTTTGACCTGGGGTCAACCTTTGCATTTTTCGCTTACGGATATTGTAAAGAATCCAATTTTCGTCACATGTTACAATTCGATGCAATATTCCTTCTTTCTGTACCGATTCAACAAAGCAGTGCAAGTTTTAACACGCGTTTTTTTTCTGCAGATCAGTCATATTATGAGGCACCGATTTTTCATATTTTTTATCTAATTGATTTGATGCAAATGAGTCAATATTGTAGGTAAGGTAACGTTAAACCATGCTGCTAATTCCTGGGTAGTTTGACTCGGATAGGCTTCCACCATCTCCTTCAATGGGAGCCCCCATCGCGCATGGAATCGCCGCTAGAGGCGTTACTGTAGAGTACGGTGTTCAGATGTCATAGAGTGTTCCCGCGTTGCGCGCTTTTTTATCACGTAGTTTTATTAATATTCAGTGAGTGAGGTCAAGATTGTAGGTAGCAAGTTGGAAGTTCTAATTTGTTAGTACTTGAAGGAAGAATGATTTTTAAATGTTTCATGCTTGCTAATTTTAGGGACAATATTGTTATTATGTACCTAAAGTTTACACTATGTCGTTAAACGTAATTAAATAAACTTTATATGAAGTTATTGGTACTTTAAAGTATAAAATAGAATTAATGACAGGACCTTACTCGACAGTGGTGCCATCTGGTGAGCTCAAAAATGATAGCCCTCATTCAGCGTTATTCACCTGTGTGGGCTTCCACGTGGTTCGATCTTCAAGTTGAAGTTTACATTACGAAAGCGTTTAAACAAAAAACACACGGTGCGTTCATTAGCAGCCTCCTCTTCAAACGCAGCATTCATATTGCAAGCCGTTTCTGCCGCGTTAGTTCCGCGTCGGAACTCGTATACAAAAATTACTCGGATTTTCGAAGTATCCATCTTTTCCATAATGTAAAAAAAAATCATTCGAATATCTCACACCATGAAAGTTTAATGTCAATTCAAAGTATCTATTACCATAAAACGGCAATTTCATATTTTAACTCCTATTATTTGTAGTTGACATTCATAAATTTGAAATCTATAGAGAACTTTTAAAATGAAATATTTCATTTTTAAAACAATGACAAGCGATATGCAACAATTGTTATGCGAACCAAATTGGAATTCGAGTATTTTTTATTATTTGAGGAGGATCACATCAAAATAATTCCATAGTTTTTGAAACTTTGATAATTTGAAGTCCATTAGTAACATTGGCAACTCATTCGAAACTGCTACTAACAAATTCGCTTAAAATTTACAAACAATATTTTAGTAGTTATGTATGACTAAAAAGAGCTTACTGAACGCTTTTATGCTCGCATAGGAGTGTACAAGGTCGTCTGCTTTTACATTTTAGGAAAGGTCAGTTATGTGCAAAGATCGGAATAGGCACTAAGAGCATATTTTCATAAACTTTAAGGAAGTAAGTAACATATGGTAACTTTTTTTCACTAAAATTCCGGAGTATTTTCATGTTCCGTAATATGCTCTAGGTACTATCGCGGACACTCCCGCCTGACCACCACTAAGCTCATTTTTGCTTGCACTCAAAACTAGAAGCGCTCTCTAGCCCCGCCCCGTTGACTTTGAATAGAAATGAATTAGAATTAGAGACAATACCGGCCGGCCGAGCGCACTGACGACG
Organism: Standfussiana lucernea; assembly: GCA_964057025.1. Taxonomy (NCBI): domain Eukaryota; kingdom Metazoa; phylum Arthropoda; class Insecta; order Lepidoptera; family Noctuidae; genus Standfussiana; species Standfussiana lucernea. The sequence continues at coordinate 10,389,229 of OZ059791.1, read as the reverse complement.
CACGTCGAACGGGATTTATTGTTATTTCAAACTGCTATTATTAGAAAAAAACCTGGAATTGTCTCATGTTACTAAAGATGTGGTCGGTAATTGTAAATAAAAAATTAAAGATTTCTGAAATGATTTTTTAATTTATTATAGAAATCTTTTAAATACCATGTTTACTATTAAACGTGCAATAGGTATCTGTAATCGCATTCTCTAAAACGGCTTTAACGATTTCGATAAAATTTTAAATAATGGGGCTTTAAGGGGCGAAAGATCTAGTTAGATCTCATCTCTGAGAAAATTCGTTTTTAGTGTATATTTGTCCTGAGCGGAGCTCGATCACCCAGATATTTTACTTAACTTTTAACTACCTATTATAACTATGTATACTATTTATTCTAACTAGAACTTTGATTTGTTAAATCCAATTATCGGATAGGCATTAAATAAAAAGTAAAAAACAATTTTAAAGGTTTATTTATTAGTTAAATATACACAAACTAAATAAAACAACAGAAATTTTTAGTAAATAGGTTAAACACAAAATTAAAAAAACAAGTAATAGAATCAACCTAAAATAGTTAACCATTTTAAACAAATAAAATACCTCCATTCCTTGTAGACTATTATTACGAGCAACAGTTTTTATAAACAATAGTTATTCCATTGATGTAATTCTTTCCAAAATTACGATCTACTATCAGCGGTAGATTTAAATACAAAAAAAAATAATGGCATAGTAAATAAAAACTCCGATAATGAACAAAAATGCGAAATAAGCAAAATTATTTGTAATTAAAAGAGGTTTTCTTTATGTATACAAAGTGAAACAGGTAGTGCGTGTGTAAAACAGAAAGTATTGGAGTTCACGCATAACAAACAACAAAACAATAATACTTCGTGCATAGATTATTACTTTACCAAGTTTAAATACTGAATAATTGGCTTGGTTGCTCTTTTTTATTAAAAATACAAATATTGTATAGAGTAAATAATCATACATATCTACAGATGAGTTCAGCCAAATTACAGTACTTATAATAAAACATTTTGCAATATGAGAAAACATCAAAATATCTGTAAGTAAACATTAAAAAAAAAACAATAATAAAAAAGGGACAACAAACAAAAGCTTCCCTAGAATTAAATGAACAGTCGGTAAAATATATTTATTCCGTTGCTTATTAAAAACAAGTTTATACTTACTATAATCATCACATCACCCACTAATTCTCATAAGAAGTGGTTCCATTTAAAAGAGAATTTCGGTCAATCTTATATATAATTATTATACATATATATTTAAAAAAAAAATACTGATATATACACAGTGGCAAGCATTGTTTATTTCAAACCATCGGTTGAAACAGACAGTGCGTGCAGCGTGAGTAAGCGAGAAGGTATTCGAGTTCTTAATAACACTACAATAATATCCGTGCATACATTTTTTTTTAAATAAAAATGTCCCAATTAACAAAAACTCTCTAGATATAAATTAACAATTGGTAAATACTATTTTTATTGCTTATTAAATATTAAATACAAGGTTATAATACATAACTATTATAATTATAATCAGTCTACAATCAGTCGCTCACTAATTCTTATATGAAGCGGCTCCATTTAAAAGAGATTTTTTAATCAACCTAACTATTTACTATGTATTAAAAAAAGTTAATACTGTTACGCTTCCAACTTAAAATCAACCAACCAACCTAAGAAATTGAACCAATAGTGCGTGTAGTATTAGAGCGAGATAAAGTATTCGAGTTCGCCCGTAACAACAAAACAATAATACCCGTGCATACATAATTACTTAACCAAGTTTTAATTCTGAATAATTTTCAGCTTTTTTCTCGTTAATAGGACAATAAAAACACACAAAACAATAATGTGAAGGCACAATAAATAAAAACTTCCCTAGAATTAAATTAACAGTCGGTAAATATTTTTCTTTCTATTGCTTATTCGATACGAGGTTATCACAAAAATTACTCACTGACTACTCATTATATAATAAATAAAAAGTACTAATACTTAGTCATCGCACCTCCTGCGTCAATAACAGCGTCGCATCTCGTTCTTATCGATTGAACTAAAACTTCACACAAGTTGGAACCCCTTAAGGATTCCCAAACTTCGTCACAATGAGCAAGAAGTTCCACTTCCGTTCTTTCCCGTCGGTTATCCCATCTCTGGACCATTATACCCCACAAATTTTCGATGGGGTTTAGGCCAGGAGATCGGGATGGCCAGTGTAAGGTTTTTTTTTGCGAATCTTACTCTCGCCGCTTTTTGTTCCTCGGTGAGCACGATTTTCTTAGCCGGTTTTCTGTGATGGAGCCCCGCTCTATGTAAAGCACGACGAACTGTGCGCAATGACACGTCGTACTCCTCGGCGAACACTCTCGTCGGTGTGAACGCGTTCTCTTGTTGATAGGTGTCCACCATACGTTGGAGGTTGTCTTCCGATATGAGATATGGACGTGGTGCCCGCGGTCTATCCTCTAAGATACCCTCTTCTTCATGGCGTCTGATCCACAGCCGGACAGTGTTTCTCTACAAACAATAAATAACCCCATAAGACACAGACAAACACAGTTTACAAAATTATTAATCTAATACTTTTAATCAGAACAAAATAACTATCTACTTTGCCCTTTATTTACCTATTTAATTCTCAATGCCTATACTAAGATTCCTTTTTTCGTCATATTAGAGATATTATATAATTATAAAACAGAGCATGTTTTTACATCGGCATACAATTTGAAACAAAGAAAATAAATAGTTAGCTACTGTTGTTTGCAATTTTTGGCTAGGGATTAAAACCATAAACATGCTGATGCGCTTTGTTATCACTTTTTAAACTTCGTCGGCAAAGGATCAAAACTTTTTGATGCCTTCTGTTGTTTCTAATTACTTTGTTATACTGAGGTAACTACGAAATAGGATTTCGGGTTTGTCTAAGTTAATATTATATGGTTATGCAATTGCAAACGAAATAGTTGACGTTTCTATTGACATTAAAAAGAGGTTTAATATAATTTCTTTATTTTACAACAACCTTTAAAGCCTACTTAGATTTAGTCTCGCTAGTCGGGTCTTAGGTTATCTATAGCTACGTATAACGACGACTCGGGAGGCGGGTTGTGGGCTCACTATTTACTTATTGTTCGACCCATGCTAGGTGCTTGGCACCGAAAATGTTAAAAAGATTATCTATTATTAACCAAAAATATATTTTTATTCAGATACACAGTGGCAGGCATTGTTTCTTTGAAACCAACCACAGAACTTGAAACAGATAGTGCGCGTGTGAGCGAGAAAACATACGAGTTCGTCGCGTCACAACAAAGCAGTCATAAATTGTTTTACCAATATTCAAAACTGAATATATTTCTGCTTATTTCTTATTTAATTATATTATAATTTATCAAATACTTTTACTGTTGTAAAACAAGGTAGAGAGTATTCAATTACACAAGATAACATTTGCATGATAAACTTTGCACTTTGCATCGTCAATAAAGTTTTATTTATAAATTAACGTATTTAAAAGTAATCAAATTTATCATAACAATAATTAAAATAATTAAATACTTACGCTCATATGCAGCTGCTCAGCGATTTGACTTATATTAAATCCTTGTCCATGTAAAATTATAATTTGATTTCGTTCTTCTCGTATGAGATTTCTGAAAGACGTTATGTGACTGCACCGTTAGTCTCGTGCTCGCAAGCGCGACTGCTTAGCGTGATGTCCTGGGTTTGATTTCCGGGTCGGGTAAAAAGTACTATTGGGTTTTTCAAAAAAAAATGTCACTTAATAGCCAATAGCCTCGACCAAAATCTAAGGAGGCTCTCGCTTGGCAGCTGGATCAAGGGTTTGATTCAGAAAGCAGTTCTTCTGGACACGGCGCGTATTGTTAGGAGGTTCCTCTCTCAAGAGCCCTGACCACCGGTAGCACGGACTCTGTACCCGATGCCGGTGGGCTACTATTTTATTACTAGCTATTAATGCACATAATATAGGCCTCAAGTCAATAAAAAGACTGGCGTGCCTTCTTAGATCAAAATTTGTTATCAGTCAACTCAATATTTTTATTTGATAAGAAAAGTTACAGGACGACGTTATACGACATGCAGACATAAAATACTTCTAGTAAACTCGCAATTTAAGCACAAACTATCCTCAATTATTTTTAACCAGGCTCACAATTTATTCCTGTAAGCAGTAAACAAGGATTTCGTATTAACCTTTTCGCAATAAACTGAGACAATAAAGTATGAACTCGGCCAAAGCTTCCAAGTGGTGAAGCCAATAAAGATAAATTGGTTCTAGTGGTCTACGAAGAGGGAGGGGGATACTAGTCGATAGTATGTTTTTTTTGATGCACCAACCGCCGAATCAATCCCGGAACGGTTAGGCAGAAATGTATCCAATAGTACACCCACATTTCGCAAGTTATGTTAAAGTCCCATTTAATAGGGGGAGAGCTTATTGCCTTCAGCCGGGCACAAATCCAGCCTGTGGACCGTGGCTGCTACTGGGGTAAATTCCTGATGGAAAAACCTAGTAATACTTTGCCCGACATGGGAATCAACCCAAGCCCTCATACTCAGCAGACGCTTGCGACTACCAGACGAACGAGACATCGAAATTAATATGAACACAAAATAAAGCTTACACATGTCAAGCCTGCATGTTTACGCAGGTTTGACTTGCAATATAACATACATAATACAGCAGTTTTGCTGTGATTACTGAATATTAACCCAAGGGCTGGCTTTTATCTTGGCCAGAGGATTAGCATTGCCATACAACGTGGCAACGCCGATTGCCGGTTCACAGCATTGAGGAGGAGTTTTTTGAAGCTACATTTTAGTTTGTCGTAAGTTAAGATTTTTTATTGTTTTCTTTTTTTATTCTTTAGACGAGACCACCTGGAGATAATGTGACAGATTGATACGCCAGGACGGTGGCATGCCCGACACGTGTCAACCGTGCCGTCCTTTACAATAAATTTCCTGTAGTTGTTCGTCATCATAATTTCGTCCGATCAGAAACATTTCTTAAAAAAACCATTAAATTTTTGTTGTCCGTCGGTGTCGGGAGCAGGGTCCAAGCTACTGGTGGTTAGAGCTCCAGGGGCAGGAACCATTATTATTGTCATCGTTATAATTTTTAGCTTTATTATGTATACAAGGTGGCGCCGACAATACGACAATAAATGAAAACACTGGTAATACTAGTTCATAGGAATATTTTTAAAGCATCAAAGAAATCCCAACATCGAAATTAAAAAACATATTTTTTCAAACTAAACAGCTTTAAACTGTAAAAAAAAAGGAACGAATTTGCAACGTGTATTTAGTGTTTATACCGATGTGAGGGTCTTTAATCTGTCGGTGCTAGCCTAATAATCTACATCATGTTGAAAATGCTGAAAATGAAAAATAATGTCCTGTGACTAAACTACTGGATATATCCGATTGATTTTTTGTTTGCATAAGGTATACGCAATTTAATTTAGCGTCGTATTGTCGACGCCACCCTGTATAGTCAGATAGGATGATGAATTAACAACTTGATATTGGGTCCCAGTAATTAATTGCATTAATTATATTATAGACAACCAATCGCATGTTCTTAATTTTATTTTAATCTGTTGATGATTTTCGTTACGAAAACCAGGTGTAAGATCGGGAACAGCTTTTCATTGTTAATTATTCTGTTCAAGTTCAGATGAATAAAGTAAATGAAACTTCATGTGATACGATGGTTGAAAGTTGTTTCACTACATTGAAGTTTCCAACCGTGGCTACGTAAAACTAAAACTTGTGTAGTGTTCCAAGATAAAGAGATAAACGCTGGTACTATACCGTTGCGGAATGTCACACTTTTTCGTACATTTTTTAATGTTATCTCAATGTTTTCGCAGCCCGTTGCGTTGCGCGTTGATTTTGGCTTTACACTTCAAAACCTATCCGAGCTTCGCAGTCTACGTTTAACTATAGATACGTGGCATTTGCGGATGTTATCCAAACATTTACAATCATGCGAACGCACACACTCGAAAAAGTTTTACCAACACCAGGAAATCGATAACCCCTAGTAATCGTAAGTATTGTAGTCGCAAGTTAGGTTTTTCCATTAAGAATTTCTCAGTAGCAGCCCGAAACTGATTTGAGTCCGGCAATAGGCTCGCTCCCATTACTTGGGACTTAAACATGACTGGCGAAATGTGATTGTAGGCACCTACTTTGGGTAGGTACACCTTTGTCTAACCCCTCAGGAAATAGTGTCGGTAAGTTAGGTTATATGTGGGAGGTCTCTTCATATACCTAATGCATTGGGACTGGAAGCCCGCACCAACGCAACCGTGTTGGAAAAGGGCTGTAACTGTAAAGTTTAAACTTTACAAGTTGCTACCAGGTTTGTTTCATGTACCCACTGCATCGGCATGCAGATTGTGGCATTAGATGGCTTTCAAGCGCTAGTGCGGAAGCGTGTTTACTCGTTACGTACGAACAATATCGTGCTACGGGCTTCGGCGCAACTTCTATTCAATTAAACTTGATTGTTTCTGCCTACGAACAATTAATATTTGCCGCCTCATAATAGAGGGAGTGTGTACAGCTCACAAAAGAGTTTAGAACGCAGGCAAGATTTGAGCTTTTTCCACCAATTTGAACCAACCACCCATAACTACCACTAAGGCTATGCCAAAACATTCAATCACAAAGCTGGTATGGGTGGAGGAGTGCGCCGCACGTAGAAACAATTATGTTTTAGGACTACTTTGCAGCATTCATAACTTTGATTGAAGAAAGATACCTAAATACATAATTAATAAAAGATTTTGATCATCATTCGTCAAAATCAAATATTTTATTTCACATAGCCAATGTTGAATCTTTTAAACATGGTTACGTTTTAAAATATTTGGTTTTATAAAGTCATTGTTTTACAGTAAGTATTAATACTTAAATATGATAGAATAGCGTAGGCCTGACAAAAAGTGGGTACTTTTTAACAACATACCACTCACAAGATTAACGCAGGGAGTCGGGGACCGCAACGCTAACGAACTGTACAAACACTTTTCGTTTAGCAATCACTACAACTGCAAGATAAATTGATTGAACATTGAAACGCAGGTGAAGCGGCAGTATCAAAAATAACCAATCCGCGGCTTTCAATTCCTAACTTTATTTCAAAAATTTCAGGTAGTAATTGCTTCAATCAATTGAAAACTTTGTGCTCTGCCGAGTAATTGATTTTATGGTATCCCATCATGTTTATTGGTACGTCACGGTCACGTCTGCGTGAAAAGTGTCATACGCATTTAACTAGTACGCATATATTTTTAACGAAAGTGATACAATGATTGTACCGAGAGAACTCAGAAAATTGGCAAAAATCCTGAAAGCTCTCCACAAAATATCAACGTAGAAATGCTGTAGGCACTTTTTTACATTTCGGCATCTACATTTCGGATTCAAAGAAGACATGAAACTCATTCGCTGCTACTTGTATACGGCGCAAAGGGAGGAGAAAATAAAGTAACATATTCAGTGGTTTCAAAAAGTGAGTACCTTTTAAAGTTTCGCGGTGACGACCTACAAAGGCCTGTGACGCAATTCATGCTCTGGTGTGCTTTGAACCGTTCTAGTTGAAGGTTTTGATTAAAGTCGACCTTTTCCCTGAGTCATGTAGTGTGGATTCCGTTTCCTCTATTCTGTGGTAACCTAATGAAGGGATATGTCTCTGTAAATGTCCGAAATACAAGCCTTGCTAGGATATACTGATGTATGTTGACATTCACCAAGCTAGCTGGTGAATGATCATAATTTATACTTTTCATGACAATTTCGACCATTCACCAGTGAATGCCAAACAAATTTAATTAAATAGTTTCCGACTTGCGCCATCGGAATTTGTGATTGTCGGCATAAACCCGTGCATCTTCACACAAATTCGGGCATTCACAGTAACAGATAAACTTACCTATTATCAACTCAGAAATAGAGCAGGTTGACTAATAATTACAAGACTTTGCTTTCAGTTTGATTGGCTGTCGGAAACATTAATAAATTCTTTACCTTTTTCTTTTTCAACGACGTGCTACTGACGGTTTATTTAAGCCGTTTCTCATATTTTAAAAGATTTGGAAAGAGAGTTACAGAGTGCTATTTAAACACAATAGTAAAAATTAAGCCCAAGCAAAAGAATTTCCCCCTTTCACTCACAAATCGCCGTGGGAAACCTCAACTTTTACGTTAAACTTATTCTTTGCAAAAGTTTTCAATGTTAACAATATGTTTTTACTTTATAAAGTTTGCCTTTGTATATTTTACTCAACAAACAGTTAAGAACCTGTACAATGAAGTATCACACATCGTCAAAGGTGTTAAAAGATATGTAATACCCGACCGTACACGACACCGTTTACACAATGTTGGTAAAGTACCAACTTTGTTCGAATTTAGCGGTGGAATATGTTTATGAAGAAAAGTTGCGGCAATAAATATAATTTGGTTAGCCACATTTACCTACATGTTTTTCCAAACTTACATAAAGCCACTTTGTTTAAAACGCAATAGAATTACGCGATAAAGTGCAGTTTATTTGTATAAGAAACTGGAAATAAACCAAGTTAAGAATGAAGTCGGTTAAAAAACGGTGCCTTTGTAAGTATATTTGTACATTAACACATAAACACGTACTGCAGCGGATACCATTACCGCGATAATATTACTTCAGGAATTGGGTCAGTACGTGATTGTCTGGCAGAAGGGGGGGGGGGGGGGGCTGATCCCGTAAATGACGACAAAGCGGTATAAAACTTTTATAGGCCATTAAATCTGACCTAAACAAGAAACAACTTGAACAACACTTTTGAAAGGTTAAATTATCTTAAAGTTCTTCCATAAATTCAATGAAATAAACCAAGATAAACTATTCATGAGCGTATACGCCCTTTAAGTGCCTACTTATCCTGTTTTATGTTATTTAAACCAAAATACGTTTTGCTTTGAACTGATGACATACCTTTTAGTAGAAAAAGACTTATTGTTATTTAATATTCGTCGTAGCAAGAGTTATTAAGGTTAAATATGACGTTCTTTTAAGTTTTTTAGGCAGATAAAAGGCGGTGGAAAGCGCTACAAAGTTTTAAAAAAATGGCAACGTGCCTTTAAATGTTCAAAGTTCTGAAGTTTGCCATGAGCTTATAATCAGTGAAACAAAGCCTTTCAGGAGGGTCGGCTAATTCTTTTGAAGCTCGTCAAAATTAATTTAAAACAAAGATTTTTTAAATTGGTTTTTTACGTGTCGAGTTAAACAACGACATTAAATTTAAAAAAATATTAATTAATTATTATTTCAATAATTTAAAAAGTTTTTGTCTAAGAAAAGCTCACAGCATAGACTAAAAACCGAGTTTTCGATTTCCAGTATTCCATTGTATTAGGGGTTAAAATATGAAATTGCCAATTTATGAGGCAAAATTAAAATTCCAAGATGTAACATATTTATTTAATCAAAATATTTACCCTCATTATCAATACATTGCTGTCATCTAATTGGAAGTTCATTCATACCTTTGCGATAGAACTCTGGGGATCTAGATTCGACAAACTGTGTGAAAGCATCTTGTACTGCCTTCTGGGAAGAAAATTTTTTACCACGTAGAAAATTGTCCAAATCACGAAAAAAAAATGGTACTCAGTTGGAGCAAGGTCTGGTGAGTACGGAGGGTGTCGTATGGTTTCTAACTGCAGCTCCATTACCATTACCTTTTTATTGGTAAGCTTTGCTTTATGGCACTGTACACACACAGACCTACATTCATAAAAACCTCTCAACATATTTTAGTTTTTTAACCGTTTTTACTTATATTACTCCAATACTCTCTTGTGTCTTGTTATATTTAAGCTCACTTTGTTTGAAATTTTTGTTATTTGTTGTGATACCAGATGTGAGCTATGAAATATGTGTAACCTTAAATTGGAGGGGACCTGGTGACCTGTATTACAGGTGTTACTACCTACCACAGGCACCAGCGATCCACAACCAAAAATCGTTGGCTACTGCTTATGTGTAAATATTGTTTGTATTTTTTGGCTTGTGGTGAGAAATAAACACAATTTATTTATTTATTTACTGTTGCGGCGTTTGACCTGGGGTCAACCTTTGCATTTTTCGCTTACGGTTATTGTAAAGAATCCACTTTTCGTCACATGTTACAATTCAATCCAGTATTCCTTCTTTCTGTACCGATTCAACAAAGCAGTGCAAGTTTCAACACCGATTTTTCATATTTTTTATCATATTGATTTGATGCAAATGAGTCAATATTGTAGGTAAGGTAACGTTAAACCATGCTGCTAATTCCAGGGTAGTTTGACTCGGATAGGCTTTCACCATCTCCTTCAATGGGGGCTATCGCGCATGGAATCGCCGCTAGAGGCGTTACTGTAGAGTAAGGTGTTCAGATGTCATAGAGTGTTCCCGCGTTGCGCGCTTTTTTATCACGTAGTTTTATTAATATTCAGTGAGTGAGGTCAAGATTGTAGGTAGCAAGTTGGAAGTTCTAATTTGTTAGTACTTGAAGGAAGAATGATTTTTAAATGTTTCATGCTTGCTAATTTTAGGGACAATATTGTAAATATGTACCTTAAGTTTACACTATGTTGTTAAACGTAATTAAATATACTTTTTATGAAGTTATTGGTACTTTAAATTATAAAATAGAATTAATGACAGGACCTTACTTGACACTGGCGCCATCTGGTGAGCTCAAAAACGATAGCCATCATTCAGCGTTATTCACCTGTGTGGACGGTCTTCCACGTGGTTCGTTCTTCAAGTCGAAGTTTACCTTACGAAAGCGTTTAAACCAAAACCATGGTGCGTTCATTAGCAGTCTCCTCTCCAAACACAGCATTGATATTGCAAGCCGTTTCTGCCGCGTTAGTTCCGCGTCGGAACTCGCAAACAAAAATTACTCGGATTTTCGAAGTATTCATCTTTTCCGTCTAAATTCGAAAATCAAATGTTGCACATTTTTTAAAAGAAAATGCTCATACTCGTAGGTAAAATGTAAAAAAAAAAATTCATTCGAATATCTCACACCATGAAGGTTTAATGTCAATTCAAAATATCTATTACCATAAAACGGCAATTTCATATTTTAACTCAAACATATTTGTAGTTGACATTCATAAATTTGAAATCTTTAGAGAACTTTTAAAATGATATATTTCATTTTTAAAACAATGACAAGCGACATGCAACAATATTGTTATGCGAACCAAATTGGAATTCGAGTATTTTTTATTATTAGAGGAGGACCACATCAAAATAACTCAATAGTTTTTGAAACTTTGATAATTTAAACTCCATTAGTATAACATTGGCAACTCATTCGAAACTGCTACTAACAAATTCGCTTAAAATTTACAAACAATATTTTAGTAGTTATGTATGACTAAAAAGAGCTTACTGAACGCTTTTATGCTCGCATAGGAGTGTACAAGGTCGTCTGCTTTTACATTTTAGGAAAGGTCAGTTATGTGCAAAGATCGGAATAGCTACTATGAGCATATTTTCCTAAACTTTAAGGAAGTAAGTAACATGCGGGTACCGCTTTTTATTAAACTTCCGGAGTATTTTCATGTTCCGTAATATGCTCTAGGTACCTATTCCAATCTCTGGTTATGTGACTGCACCGTTAGTCTCGTGCTCGCAAGCGCGACTGCTTAGCGTGATGTCCTGGGTTTGATTCCCGGGTCGGGCAAAAAGTACTATTGGGTTTTTCAAAAAAAAAATGTCACTTAATAGCCAATAGCCTCGACCAAAATCTAAGGAGGCTCTCGCTTGGCTGCTGGATCAAGGGTTTGATTCAGAAAGCAGTTCTTCTGGACACGGCGCGTATTGTTAGGAGGTTCCTCTCTCAAGAGCCCTGACCACCGGTAGCACGGACTCTGTACCCGATACCGGTGGGCTACTATTTTATCACTAGCTATTAATGCACATAATATAGGCCTCAAGTCAATAAAAAGGCTGGCCTGCCTTCTTAGATCAAAATTTGTTATCAGTCAACTCAATATTTTTATTTGATAGGAAAAGTTACAGGACGACGTTATACGACATGCAGACATAAAATACTTCTAGTAAACTCGCAATTTAAGCACAAACTATCCTCAATTATTTTTAACCAGGCTCACAATTTATTCCTGTAAGCAGTAAACAAGGATTTCGTATTAACCTTTTCGCAATAAACTGAGACAATAAAGTATGAACTCGGCCAAAGCTTCCAAGTGGTGAAGCCAATAAAGATAAATTGGTTCTAGTGGTCTACGAAGAGGGAAGGGGAGACTAGTCGATAGTATGTTTTATTTGAAGCACCAACCGCCGAATCAATCCCGGAAGGGTTAGGCAGAAATGTATCCAATAGTACACCCACATTTCGCAAGTTATGTTAAAGTCCCATTTAATAGGGGGAGAGCTTATTGCCTTCAGCCGGGCACAAATCCAGCCTGTGGACCGTGGCTGCTACTGGGGTAAATTCCTGATGGAAAAACCTAGTAACACTATGCCCGACTTGGGAATCAACCCAGGCCCTCATACTCAGCAGGCGCTTGCAACTACCTGACCAACGAGACATCGAAATGAAAATGAACACAAAATAAAGCTTACATGTCAAGCCTGCATGTTTACGCAGGCTTGACATGCAATATAACATGCATAATACAGCAGTTTTGCTGTGATTAGTGAATATTGACCCAAGGGCTAGCTTTTATCTTGGCCAGAGGATTAGCATTGCCATACAACGTGGCAACGCCGATTGCCGGTTCACAGCATTGAGGAGGAGCTTTTTGAAGCTACATTTTAGTTTGTCGTAGGTATAGATTTTTTTTTCTTTATTTATTCTTTAGACGAGACCACCTGGAGATAATGTGACAGATTGATACGCCTGGACGGTGGCATGCCCGACACGTGTCAACCGTGCCGTCCTTCACAATAAATTTCCTGTAGTTGTTCGTCATAATAACTTCGTCCGATCAGAAACATTTCTTAAAAAAAAACATTAAAAACATTTGATAATATAATAAATTGTTGTCCGCCGGTGTTGGGAGCAGGGTCCAAGCTACTTGTGGTTAGAGCTCCAGGGGCAGGAACCATTATTATTGTCATCGTCATTATTTTTAGCTTTAATATGTATACAAGGTGGCGCCGACAATACGACAGTAAATGAAAACACTGGTAATACTAGTTCATAGGAATATTTTTAAAGCATCAAAAAATCCTAACATCGAAATAAAAAAAAACATATTTTTTCAAACTAAACAGCTTTAAACTGTAAAAAAAGGAACGAATTTGCCACAGGTTTTTGAAATAGCGAGTTGGTAACGTGTATTTAGTGTTTATACCGATGTGAGGGTCTTTAATCTGTCGGTGCTAGCCTAAAAATCTACATCATGTTGAAAATGCTGAAAATGAAAAATAATGTCCTGTGACTAAACTACTGGATATATCCGATTGATTTTTTGTTTGCATAAGGTATACGCAATTTAATTTAGTGTCGTATTGTCGACGCCACCCTGTATAGTCAGATAGGATGATGAATTAACAACTTGATATTGGGTCCCAGTAATTAATTGATTGATTTTTGATTGATTTTGAAATTTCTTTATTTTAACATAAACAACACAGATAAATGACATTCAGATCTTATTCTAAAAGCATTAAATATTAAGATTGGGTGTTTTGTGCAGACTATGGCGCCTATATAAAACATTTACGAATACATAGACAATGTAATGTATAAAACTTATTAGTTGTTATGAATCAGAAGTATCATATTACTTACGTAAATATATATCATACTGTACAGCGCGATGATTAGACACAAACACACTTTATCACACTTAATAAACTACATATTTTATAAAAGATTGTAACAAAAACATTGATAAAATTAAGTTTTTACTTTGACAGAATAATAATATGTATCTAAATTGCAAATGAGCTTCGTGTACTGAGTGTGATTCGTTGTAAATCTACCTTACATTCCGAGCGAACGTAAAAAGTTGTCCGATCATCGGGTAGTTTCGCTTTTGTTAGTCATATAGCAGTAAGTGATGTGGGAGACGGTATCGATGATATGTGTCGATATATTTTAAATTTGCAGGTCGGGTTCGGCCAATGGTGGAAATAAGAGGGTTATGATGTTTAGGGTTAGTGACCAGATAGAACTTTTTTGTGAGTTTTGTAATGAATTGTTTTAATGTTGGAAAATTTAATTGACTGTGTAATTTTTTAAGATTTGTTCGTAAGGGTGTATTGAATGAGGCTTTTATTGCTTTGTTTTGGACTACTTGTAGCTTGGAGTAATTACTGTCGCATGTGCTGCTCCAGACCGGTGCCGCATACGTAATGCAGGGTCTTACAAGGGTTGAGTAGATTTTTAGTTTGGTCTTTGAGCTGACTTTAGATCGCCGTTTTAAGATAGGGTGCAGGCAGTTTAGAGCTTTGATTCCTTTAACGCGGAAGTACTCGGTATTTTTGGTCCAGTTCATTTTATTGTCCAGCAATAGTCCAAGGTACTTGGTCGATGTACGCCATGGCAAAGTGTAATCATCTACTTTAATGCATTTTTTAGGGAGTGATCGCTTTCGTGTGAACATTATGACTTCAGTTTTTGTCGAATTTAATTTTAATTTCCATTGGGTAAAATATGAAACTAGAAGCTGTAATGATAACTGAAGCCTTTGAACTATCAAATCGGTGTCTTTACTTGAAGTAAATGAGGCTGTGTCATCAGCAAAGCACGCAAGATGAGTATGGGCCTGCTTGGGCATATCGTTTATAAACAGTATGAATAAATGCGGCCCGAGCAGGGAGCCCTGAGGCACACCCGCAGGAATAGATCTTGGTTTGGACACACTATCGCTAATATGAACACAGAACGACCTATCTGTCAAATACGCCTGAATGATTTTTACAAGTCCAATCGGTACATCACATTTAGATAGCTTGTGTAAAAGGCCTGCATGCCAGACGGCATCAAAAGCCTTTTCAACGTCAAGCAACATCATGCCTGTAGATTCACCCATGTTTAAGTGGTGCGTAACATGCTCCGCGACCCTGGCCAGTTGCTGGGCGGTAGAATGAGTCTTTCTGAATCCGAACTGCTCAGGCAATAACAGGTGGTTTGTAGCTTTTGCTAAGCGTGCTGAAATTACTCCTTCGAGTAATTTACCCAAGGAAGGTAGGAGACTTATAGGCCGATAGCTAGTTGGTGAACTTTCCGCTTTACCTGGTTTCTTGAACGTTATAATTTTAGCCCTTTTCCAAGCAGTGGGAAAGTAACCAATTGCAAGGCAACCATTAAAAATTTTGGTTATGAATACGATGCATTTACGTGATAGATTCCTTAATAAGCTGTTGTGTATACCATCGACGCCCGGAGACTTACGACTTTTGAGATTGCTTATTAATCTTGACACTTCTCTAGGACGCACGAGTTTAGGTGGATTGAAGTCATCAGTACTATTAAGTTTATTTATTGAGTCATTGACGGCAGTCACTGTAAGATTATCGCTAGTCCAGTTCATAGTCAAACCCATGTTGTCGTAAAAAGTATCGGCAAGAACTTCGCACTGTTCGGCAGGAGACGTAGTTAATTGGCCATTTTTACACTTCAACGGTGGAATTACTGCAGGCTTATAAGTCAGGGATTTAACAATCCTCCAGATATCGGTACTCGGATTATCAATTTTTACTAGTTTATCGTTCCATATTTTGTCATTATAAATTTGAGTAAGGTGTTTAATTTTAGTTTTAAAGTTGTTTATATCTTTGTTTATGGCGCACTTAATTACAGGATTGATTTCTTTTAAAGCCATCTTCCTTAGCTGGTTTTTAGTAGAAATTAGGACTTTAATACGTCTCGGCAAGGTGTAACGCTTAACCGAGGAAGGGCCTGAAGGAACGTTTACTTCGCGACTCATTTTGATGGCATTTTGAAGTTGGTCAACGGCATTATCAATGCTACTTATAGAATTAAAAGTTGATGTTTCTAATGAAATATTCATATCCAAGTAAGACCTGTACTCAGACCAATTAGCGTCCGAGTATCGGTATTGTTTAAAGCTATGACGGATAAAATTACCACCTACTGAAAAAAAGACTGGAAAGTGATTGGATGATAAAGCTGGCAGAGTGTGAAGTTCAGACACGCGATTTATATTACGGCTGAGAAGTATATCTGGTGTAGAAGGAGTATGTGCGTTATTGTAATGTACCAATGTTGGAGATGTAGGCCCAAGGACTTGGTAATCATGGAGTACCATGTGATCAAACAATACCATTCCGCGAGAGTTGTTTTGATAACAATGCCAGTATTCACGTTTGGCATTGAAGTCACCCATAATTAATACTTTTGGCCCTAAATTAAATAAAATATCCAAATCATTAGAAGCTAACGGAAGATTTGGTGAATTATATGCGGATATGATAATTATATTGCTCTCAGATGATGTTAAGCGTATTCCTACACATTCAAGGTTATACGTAGGGGGAATAAAAACTGCTGTATGAGGAATATCGTTCTTAACCAAAATTGCGACTCCCTGACCAGTACCATTTGACCTCTTATCACATCGGTAACAGGTGTATCCAGGCGTATTTAACGTATAATTTTCACCTAATCTTGTTTCACACAGTGAGATAATGTCGACACAGTGTTCGCTAGTCAAATTTAAACATTCAAGTAGTTTAGAACGAATACCATCAGCGTTCCAGTATAGAAAACGAAGCTCATTTGCTTTATTAGACATATTGACCAAGATGAGTAAGAATCAGAATTACTTTGTCCATCATGTTATCACAGACACTAAATTGGTCTTTTATTGATTTTATAGTTTTAAGGATACCCAGCATTTCTGAAGTAGTGTGATCAAGTGGAGCTTCGTGCAAGGGTTGAGCATTATAATTCGTCTTGTCGGTTGTAGACGTGATTGCAGCCCAAGAGCGGCCGTCGACTTTGGAGTAAATTTTGGTACGACGCTGTTCTTGTGCTGCTTTGATGTTATCTTGACGAGTTTGTAAAAGTTGAAGATAGTTCTGACGCTCTTTGCAATGCCGGAAGTTTGCCGGGTGATCTTCGCCACAATTACAGCATTTGGCAGGCTCCGTGCGGTTACTCTTTGGGCATTCGGCGGTGAGATGGGCTTCGGGACACTTGACGCACCGCGGTGTTAAGTTGCAGTTTTTAGAAGAGTGGCCGAATGCTTGACATCGATAGCACTGTGTTCCATACATATTTTTATTCCGAAACTTGACGATGCGAACAGCACAATTGCTTAAATATTTTATAGCTTTGAACTTGGAGACGTTGGCTCCTGCCTGAAGTTGGACAAAATATGGCGGACATGATGCATCTCTACCCTCAGCAACTTTCATTTTGCGAACCTTAGTGTTCGGAAACCCAATAGATGACAGCTCTTCCGAAAGGTGTTCTTCAACAAAATCAGGCAGGCCAAAAATAACGGCCCTAGGCATCCTTTCATCTTTGCGAGAGAAGGTGTATAATATAATTAATTGCATTAATTATATTATAGACAACCAATCGCATGTTCTTAATTTTATTTTAATCTGTTGATGATTTTCGTTACGAAAACCAGGTGTAAGATCGGGAACAGCTTTTCATTGTTAATTATTCTGTTCAAGTTCAGATGAATAAAGTAAATGAAACTTCATGTGATACGATGGTTGAAAGTTGTTTCACTACATTGAAGTTTCCAACCGTGGCTACGTAAAACTAAAACTTGTGTAGTGTTCCAAGATAAAGAGATAAACGCTGGTACTATACCGTTGCGGAATGTCACACTTTTTCTCAATGTTTTCGCAGCCCGTTGCGTTGCGCGTTGATTTTGGCTTTACACTTCAAAACCTATCCGAGCTTCGCAGTTTACGTTTAACTATAGATACGTGGCATTTGCGGATGTTATCCAAACATTTACAATCATGCGAACGCACACACTTGTAGGGTTAAATGAAGCCCAAAAAGTCTTACCAACACCAGGAAATCGATAACCCCTAGTAATCGTAAGTATTGTAGTCGCAAGTTAGGTTTTTCTATTAAGAATTTCTCAGTGGCAGCCCGAAACTGATTTGAGTCCGGCAATAGGCTCGCTCCCATTACTTGGGACTTAAACATGACTGGCGAAATGTGATTTTAGGCATCTACTTTAGGTAGGTACACCTCTGTCTAACCCCTCGGGAAATAGAGTCAGTAAGTTAGGTTATATGTGGGAGGTCTCTTCATATACCTAATGCATTGGGACTGGAAGCCCGCACCAACGCAACCGTGTTGGAAAAGGGCTGTAACTGTAAAGTTTAAACTTTACAAGTTGCTACCAGGTTTGTTTCATGTACCCACTGCATCGGCATGCAGATTGTGGCATTAGATGGCTTTCAAGCGCTAGTGCGAAAGCGTGTTTGCTCGTTACGTAAGAACAATATCGTGCTACGGGCTTCGGCGCAACTTCTATTCAATTAAACTTGATTGTTTCTGCCTACGAACAATTAATATTTGCCGCCTCATAAGCTCACAAAAGAGTTTAGAACGCAGGAAAGATTTGAACTTTTTCCACAAATTTGAACCAACCACCCATAACTACCTCTAAGGCTATGCCAAAACATTCAATCACAAAGCTGGTATGGGTCGAGGAGTGCGCCGCACGTAGAAACAATTATGTTTTAGGACTACTTGGTAGTATTCATAATTTTGATTGAAGAAAGATACCTAAATACATAATCAATAAAAGATTCTGACCATCACTCGTCAAAATCAAATATTTTATTTCACATAGCCAATGTTGAATCTTTTAAACATGGTTACGTTTTAAAATATTTGGTTTTAAAAAAGTCATTGTTTTACAGTAAGTATTAATACTTAAGTATGAGAGAATAGCGTAGGCCTGACAAAAAGTGGGTACTTTTTAACAAAATCGTAATACACACAAGTTCTACCTTGTCTAAAATCAACGGCCACAAACGAAACTGTTTCATATTCCTGTGTACAGTTTCAGTCAAAACATTGTACGGATTGCGCTGAAAGGATTTGTGTGGTAGGAAGCGTACCCGTTCAAGATTTACTGAAAATGTACTCGATATTACTCCTTCAGTGGAGATGGGTAGCTAACAAAGACACGAGAGCGCCGTAGATCTTGCGTTCGCTTTCTGATCAAACTGGTAGCCTTGGATTTAAATAAATATCTGACTCTGAATGGTCGCTATAGACACGACTGCGTACATATGGATATTTCTAAGATTTTATTTGGATTCTAATTAAATTCATCGCTTTTATTAATCTGTCTTTTATATGGGCTTTATACTCCATTGATCCTTTGGTTCATTGGTCTAGCTGAGCATGAGGTCCTTGGCTCGATTCCCGGGTTGGGCAAATTGCTATTGGGTTTTTCCGTCAGGAATTTCTCAGTGGCAGTCAAGGACCCTGGACTCGGGCCCGGTTGATGGCAATAGCTATTACATGGGACTTAAACATTACTGGTGAAATGTGGGTGTACTATTAGGTGCATCTCTGCCTAAGCCTTCGGGGATTTATGTGATAATATGCCTCACGTAATCCGTACCTCTATCTAAGAACGGTCTATTTTTCGGTTTTTATTACTTAATTTAGGAGCCTGTTCTATGTTATTATTTGTGCTTTTAACAGTACAGGGAAACCTCGCTATTTCTAGTATAAGAAAAAATAACTAAGGAAGGCTTAATTGTACTTTTCATTATTAATTTCACCGTTTATTCAAACATAACGTGTTAGTTAAACAAAACGGATTAATGTTTTATGCAAATAAATTAATGTTTCTGAAAAACTATAATGCCGCTTTTCAATAGTACCGTACTAATAGTATTCCACCCTGCTGGCTTTGAAAGGCGGGTAAACATTGGTGTTCCGGCACAGAGCTCGTGAAAGCCGTCCCATGGCTCGTTTATCGGAACAAACCATTTGGGCTAGCGATCGGTACTTAAAGATTAACGTGAATACAAAAAATATATCGCCATACTTCGTATGACAACGTCGAGAAAATCCGAGAATATTTTGGATAATCTGATGTCGTGGGTGTGACGTTTATTTTCCACGCATCGACGATTTTAAATCAGAAACCGGGTGTAAAGAAAAATACTGGTAAAAAGCTGATCCCCACACAGTTGGGAAAAGGCTAGGCAGATGATGGTGGGGTCATATTCGGTTGTGGTATGTGTTTGATGCGTTAAACCGTAATTTGTATGAAAATAGTGTATGAAGTTATGTGCCAATAGGCACCATTCGATGGTTTCAGAATTATTTAAGAAATAATGATAATCTGAATGGTACGAGGCTTGAACTTGACCCAAATCTTTACTCCAAGGGTCTTCGTAATAAGAAATGAGTAGGGCCTAAAAAAATTGGATAAGTGATATCCGGAACGTTAAAGAATGCCTAATAGATATAAATATACTTATTCATCCGGAAGATCTGTCAAACCAATGTATGTCGAAGACATTTTGGTGGGAGATCGATCCACTTGATTTTCTCTTCCTTTGCATTTTGTCACAGTCTCTTAACACGCTTCATTACATAATGAAATGATAAAATCATTTTCCATTGCACGAATTGCTATTTAGGCAAAAACAACGGCAGTCGGATATTTATATTTTCGATCAAGTTTATTTTCCTCACTTTCTTTTAACTAGTTTTCTTCGTAATTGGATCAATTCGTTGATTGGATCGTTATTCATTATACTTTCTTCAATACCTTGTTAGATCACCGCGATGAGAAAATAAGACAATAGTCGTCGTAAATCAGAGCCAGACAAAGACAACCGTGGTTGCAGTTGAAACCGGGTGTAAGGAAGAAATAATATATTATATACACGATTATGTACAGAAGTACATTACAACCAGCCAGCATGTTTGCAAAGTAAAACATCGACACGAAGAAACATGAGCCGTTCCTACCACTCTTAAGGCCGGTTAAAACTGAGCATAATACCCCAAAACTTTGTCTCACAGGGCTCCAAACACGCACATTCACAAACGGATTGCTCTGGAAACTTCCTAACTTAAATATTGTCTTGTTCTAAATATTTACGTTTATAACGAAGCGACGTCATTTATAAATGTCCTCTTGAATCACCACTGAGATGAGACGAAACTCTAACCTCCGTATCTATAAACAAGTCAAAGTGTTTACTTGAGTAAATGCCATTTTTTAAGATACGATTTTTGTTATGTAGTTTAGTAATTGATTGAAGTTAGAACTGTAAAAAGTTAGAATTCTTACCTTTGCTTTCTTTGACGGTTGTTACTTCGTTTAAATTATTGTCTATTGCATAAGCTAAAGTTATTACTTTAACTTGATTATAGATACGGGTGTAAGTTTTATTTAACATATCTTTGTCTTGTAATAGAACCTCTGTCATTGGATCTTACAATATTCATTAAAAAAGGAAAAAAAATGGTTGATCTTGTGAAATGGGACGGTTTTTTAGAAACGGTTTTATACTTAAAGGGGTAGGTTAAAGGATTTTTAATTACTTAAGAATTGTTTTAGATGATACTAAGGTATCTTATACTTAATAGTTTGTCCTTAGGAATTTTAATTAATTTATAGAAATACGCTCTTGGGTTTATAATACGCCTAAAACTGCTTACACCTATAGGCTTTCTTAAGAGTTTAGTACTTGGAGGAATTTCGCAGTGATTTGTGAACTGGTATTCGATGGTCTTAGACCTAGTTCTAGAAGGGTTCCATTGTACTAGTCGTTTTTGTAGATTCATGTCTACAAAAAATACAATGAGATACTTAAATATAGCATACCTACTTATGTAAGACTGTTACGGATTTGTTTTCAAATATTTGATAAAGATCCCAATTTATTTTACAAATAAGCTTTATTTTGTAAAAAGCGATGAACGAGGTAGTTATATTTATAATATTACAGTTAAGTGGGTTCATGTCGAAGCCTCGTTGTGTTTAAAAGAATTTAATGAGATGTGAAATTATACTCATAAATATATTTGAAAACATCTATTAGAAATCGATGAGATGTGCCTTAGAATTGATATTTTAAAATAAAAGAGCCCTTTACCGAAAAGGTTTTTGGTAAAGAGCTCTTTTATTTAAAAACAAAACAAACCATCAAACAACCTTTTGAAAGTTCAAAAGGTTGTTTGATGGTTTGTTTTGTATTTTCAGGTAAAAATACAGCATTGGAGCGGACTTTGTAGGAGGTAACTACATAACCTGCGCGCAATGTCAAGTGTCTAACTTTCATCCACCGAAATTCACCGGATTCAATGTTTCGGACGATGAATGAAGCTTTGTGCTACGTAGCACAAAACCAACTTTATGGCCACGGCATGGGTAGTTTATAAAAAAACCTGACAAGGAATTTTTGCTCGTCCATAAAAACGCAACGAATATTGCCCTAACAATTCTCGTTAGACTAAAATTCGAATACGGAAGGATTAAAGCATCGAAGCTTAACAGTGAACCAATATTTCATTCCTCATCGTAGTATCAAGAAATAAGTCGAAAAATATCATATTTTATGATCTTCGTCGACTCGATCGTCGACACTTAGGTACAGAAGACTTCGTTTTTCCTGAACGAATAATGTTTATTTTCGTCTTATCATAAAATGAGAAGGTGTCACAGTATTTTCCTTAGCCAATTACTGTATTCCATAATAATATTATTCTAATTAACCGTCGTACCCACAAACGTCAGTGAACGGTGCTGAGATAACAAACTAATTTGTCCTAAATAAATCAAGATAAAGTGATTGATTGAAAAATTTATTGAGGTTTCAGGACGTACTGTTGGTCCTATGAACTGGATGTTTAGACAGGATGATTGTTTAGAGTAATATTTCGAAATATAAAAGTTCTTTAGTACTTAGTACTTCGTTAAAATATTTTTAAACAAAACTATAGATATCATTAAGTAAGACTAGCCTGAAAAAAAATGAAAGTTGAAATCAAATGCAACCTCGCACAACGCATAATATGAATGCAACGTCGCACGACGCATACTATGATTGCAACGTCCATATTTTATGATCAAAGCACAGAGAGGTTCAAACATAGCATTTTGGTTACTTAATTTAAATTCTATATTAGTTTTACTTCTGAAATCGTACTGAGGTTTTTAAAATGTAGACTTTTGAAACCTCTGCGCGTCATGCTTAAAAAATAATCAAACTTATCACATTTTCGTGTTGAAATAAAAACTGGCTGAAGGAAAACGCAATATTACGAAAAATATCGTTCCGTTTTTTAAAAGAAATAGTGTTGTTGTATGGTTCGACTCGGTTAGTTTTGATACCGTAAAATTTTTCATGTTGTAGTTTTGGGCAAAATGATTGATTTACGGTTGAGACATAAGACACATACATCCACATTAAAGCATAATATATGCCGGGTATTACAATATGCAGCTGCACAGTTTAAGTAAGTACTTTTGAATATTTTTATGATCCCCTCGGGTCTGAACTAGTCTTCAGAGATACTTGATAGCTCTAGAGACAACAATTCGTACGTGTTTCTCATGCTTCCATTTTATTCTCATTGTAATAAAAATATACGCTTTCCATTTTGGCTTTATTGTAGTTGGATAACAAAAAAATATGATATCATGTTAGGCAAAGTGGTTTATGCCCAAATGTGAAGTCGTTTATTCGTGAAGGCCACCATTATTTATACAACGCTTTCTTAGTCCTAGCTACTGCGTGTTTTAAAGCTCACGTTTCACATCGTTCAGGTGAAAGTTATGAAGAAAACGCCTTTTTGTATTCCCGCATGAAGAAACGAAAACTTAAAGAATTTTCGCGAGCATCACATTGGGTGTGTCAAAAGATACGATATTGATTTTAGTTTGGGGATTGTGAATGTGCATAATTATGGTAAGCTTCATCACACGTCACTTGTATGATGTGCGTATCGGTTGGTATTGGTACTGAACAAAAACTCTAAAATAAATAATCGCATCACTATTATTCAAAGATGAAATTTCTACAATATATTTTCACAATAAATAAACTGTTAAGGACTAAAAACTCTACTTTCAAGCATGTTATAAGTACGATAGGTTATTCGTTCTGTAACAGGCTCATATTTCTTACATTTTACGGTTAGTGCCCAGAGCACCAGCTGCACAATACTATATTTTCATTTCGAGACTACGTGACTCCATAAAAAAAGTTTGATTTCACTGTCTCAAACAATAAAAGTAAAATGTGCTCATGGATTCTTTCACAGTCTGCGATATTCTTTAAGTTTCTGGCTTCGTGACAAATTACTGGTGATATATTAAGGCAAAGTAATATTTTAAATGTGTTTTATATTCTAGTCGCAGTCTCGAAGGAAATCTTTCTTAACCTAACCTCGTTTGCGTGATAGAGACCGCGTCTACGGAGACCGGAGCGGTGCGCGGCGGCGACGGGCGCGGCCGGTGCAATCCCAACACTATTAGTTCCTTGGGTAAAATTTGAACAGATTATTTTTATAATTTGGAAGGACGTTTAGTATTTATTTTCCACGAAAGTACCTACCTAGTTTGGTGAATAAAAGCGACATCAACATAATAAGAAAATAGTCCTGTGTTTCGACTGTTTGTATTTGGTATCTAGATGTTGAACATATATTTAAGAGACGATACAAAAGTAGAAAAAAAATCTGAATCAGTTTCATGAG
Source organism: Standfussiana lucernea (assembly GCA_964057025.1). Classification (NCBI taxonomy): domain Eukaryota; kingdom Metazoa; phylum Arthropoda; class Insecta; order Lepidoptera; family Noctuidae; genus Standfussiana; species Standfussiana lucernea. The sequence goes on along the minus strand of OZ059791.1, from coordinate 10,364,462 downwards.
TGCCTATTCAAAATCAATCTTAATTTATAAAAATTAAAATATTAGCACCAACTTGAGATTAAGTTATTTGAAAATCGTTTTGACTGATGAAACCAAATAAATTCAACAAAACGTTGATAGAATAATTTCGCTCATCTTTTCTACTATCGTACCTAATTAAAAATATCTGTAAAGAATTGAGATCAAATTTAATGAACGTTTCATAATTTCGTATCATGCGATCGACAACCACGAGTACCTACTTGAGTAGATTTAATTATAGTATCCGGCTTGTAGCTTGCAAGTTAATGATCATCTGAGTCGATAATTATTTGCAAAGCCGAAAGAGTTTTTGTCAGTTTTACACGTTCTCGCGGTTAAGAACAGATTTCACATTAAGTATAAGATATCAGAATGTGTAGTGGGTAGTTATTTTGTTGGATCTCTAATAACGAAATATTATCAAAAGATTTCGGGGAAATATCGGATTACCTAAGAATAGACTAGCAAGAATGTCTTTCGTCAGGTTTTTTATGTCTGTGAATATTTGGGCAAAGTACCTAAAGCTGATAAAGTACTCGTACATTTATGTACATCGAAATAAGTACCAAATTAAAAACATCTACTAGGAAAATTTACATTGAATAAAGGTTAAGTTTGAGTTGTCTGCAAATAGTGACCTGAATTTTGTTCAAAAATAAATTTCTTATACCAGAAAACAAAGGATATTTTCTCGTCCATTTTGCACATCGGCGACTCAGCGGTCCCATAAGTTTGTGCGTCGTCTTTTTAGTATGGAAAGCTATAAGCCACGCACATAACCTCGAATATTGATTACGTGACCCTTGTTTCTTTGAATAAGGAGTATGCTAACAAACATTTTGGAGGACGGAACACATGACATACGAGCACGCCAAATGTGACCGAATGGTTACATTTTTCAACTATTTGTAATACCTATAAACTATTGCTTGTGAAGGAAAGCTCAAAAATGTTGGAGAGTAAGTAATTTAACAGAAACGATGATATGAATTAATTCTTCATTTAATATTTAGTTCAAGTAGATCGAGATTCCTTAATACCAATTAGCTAATTTAGAAGAAAAACCCAATCAAATCAGAATTATTGAAAGGGACTCTGTACAGTTACGAGCACAAATATGTATGCATAAACTCGTATGTAGGCACTATTAATACTTAGTGATTTTACTCTTACTCTTTACTCTACTGACTGTAATTTTATGCTATTTTTTAAACCATACAATTATGAAATATGTAGGTCTTATGCCAAATTTGCAATCGTTGTCCCACGAGAACATTGCTTTTGTATTTTACCAAGTGTTTCCATATCGATTTTACTAAGTGCTCGTGACTGTAGTCTCTCCGTCATGTACAAAACTCCATAATTGGCATAATAAGTTCCTGAATCCACTCACGCCTCCCAATAATTTCTCCCAAAAATTACAGCAGAAAGTTATCGCTGGATAACTTGGAAAACTTCCTGAACGTACCGGATAATGAATTAGAAATAGAAAATTGTATACGTATTGTATTTGTATTGTGTATTGTTGTGAAATTGTTTATCATCTAGGTAGGTACACACACACACCTTACACAGGAAATATAAAGTTGAAATGTCATAAGTGACTTAAAATAGGTATTACCTACAGCTAGTTTACATAGACAGTGTTTGTTGTCAGTGAGCCCTAAACTAGACAGTTAATCTGTATCTTGGAGCCCGAAATACATGACGTCATATTACTTGCGTAGAATAGAGGATCAGTACAGAAAGGAGACGGATATACGGATACTTGTTCCCAGATGGCTGCGTTTTCCGACAGCAAAATAACTGAAAGTGCAGCCACTCAAAGAGGGTTCAAAGAGCTTGTATAGCGAGAATTCTATTTATCGTCAAGTAAGCCTTAAGTTCACTCGAATTTCGACATTCTCTGAATTGCCTGGTAATCTCGGCAGATAATTAGGAAAGTTTCGCTAAAATCTGTGAAAGTTAGGTTTCGTAGAATGTTGGTGAAACTTCTTTGTAATTAGGGAAACACAAGACCTAATAGTCACGGATGATTAACATCAATAAAGAAACTAAAGTTCGGTGGGGATGTAGGAATTTAGGTAAGAACGATGCCAAGTTTGTTAATATTGCACGAATAAAAAAATAGTAAGATTTTTGTGAAAATGTTCCCCGCCTGATCGCTTTAATCTACTCACACGCCATTCTGTCACATCCCTACACGCTGACACGATGTCGACGTGACAATAAAGACGAGCTAAAGTTACATTTTAACATCGTGTCCATAATAAATCTGACTAATAGGATGAATCGTAAAATTTACGTCTTACATTGTCACAGTAGCAGAGTGTCGCAGATAGTATGAATTTTATGACATCACACTTGCGGAGATTTATTACAGAAGAGTTAAATAGAGATAAACGAATGAACAAAACATTCATGACTGTGTGTGATAGATAATGTACCCTATTGAATCTGTCTTAGAGCAAAACGTAGATAACTCCTTAGTAAAAGATTTTTTATTTTATTTGAAACCTTATTATAAAAGATACCAGTCAGTATAAATGACTAAAATAGTAATTTACTGAAATAAAGATAACCTAAACAAAACAAGATCAATTTTTTCTTAATCATAATTCACGATATTAGACAAAGAGCAAGTACCAAACTTAATTAAAGTATTAACAATTTTACCCTTCACTAAGAAAAATAAATTGTAACTTTAGAAAGCAAAAATCAGCCTGCGCGTGAATAGGCTTCAAAGTTTTCTTTGTGTTCGATTCTAGTTTGATTCCATCAACGGAACAAAAACTCAAACAAAAAGGAAAATGGCGCCATTTAAAAGAAATTGACCCTTTGTTTAACTACTCGATGTAAGCTTTCATGGGATATCAAAAATTTAATGGCCGAATAAAAGACGTATGTTAATTATTATGTCATAGTAAAATCTTTTACTATTTCAAGATCCATTTTAACTTATTATTTCGTATAATCAACCATCGAAATATCTAACTCTCGACGATGTATACTGGTCTAGGCTACGTTAAATTTGCATTTACCTTATGTTCTATCAATAATCGTAAATTGAAGACTGTATAAAACCTTTCAAGCCCAGTCACCCACGGCAAAAAAAATTAGTAATAAATCATTCTACGTTTAATATTTAAGCCTCTTACGACCGTTTTCCTTAAATTAAATTCCTTTTACTTATAGGATAGACGGGACATCCACTTATAATAATATTACGATACATATACGGTACAAGTTGGGACTGAATATAAGAAAATCTTGCGTGACCGTTAGTAATAGTAACTTATTTCGGCTAATTTTCTTTACGGTTTTATTGGTTTATTTTGTATACGGGAAATTGAAATGAAAATTTACAATCTATTTAAGAAAATAACTCGATATAAATACGTGAGCAAACCTTAAACGAAATGGTTGACCCTATTCCTGATTAAGATCTTTATGGGTTTCAAAAGTTGTGTTTTTGTTCAACTCTCTGAATGTCAAGTTTCTCCTTATATTAATAAAATTTAACAAACCACATTGTTTAGTTTTGTTTTCTGAAAGCGATTTTATTAAAACTTTTGAGTGGCCCATATTTATTTAAGCTGTTAGATATACTTTTTTGGCTAACTATATCTGCGTGATTTTGCCTTATAAACTTCATCATGCCATACAGAGGCTAAGCGAAGAGGAAAATCTGTCATAAAAGGCATAGCACCGTACGACTAACTTAAAGCGTCTAACATAAACCACGTGTAATATATAACCTTTAACGACTTCACACTCCGGATAAAACAATAAACACGTTTTTATTTCAGGAATTCAGGAGGAAGTGTTTATGTAATACGACACGACCAAGTACGTGGGACCCACATGTGATAGGTACATGATATGATTTGTTTATGATTTCCTGGTACTCAAGCGGCTGTTTTGAGCAAGTTTTTTCAAGTTTCCAGAAATATCTGCGTCATAACAAGTTTTTGTTGGTTATATAAATAGAGCTACTATATTATATTGTAGTTGTAGTATTTTTGATCAAAGGCACTGCTCACAATTATTATTGAGAACCGAGCATAATCGATTCGAACATAATTTTGCGGAATATTGGTTCGGGTGCAATCCGTGCAATCAATCAAACATTTGGTTCAAATTCAAATTCGTGAACCAAGTTAAACATTTGTAACTAGTTGTAGTAGGTATATTATATATGTTTTATTGACACAGATATTTACCGACTATGGATGGTTTTAATTTTTTTTACATTTTGCCTACGTGGCATGGAGCTAGTGGTTTAATAATAACAGCCGCAGTGGTCGATCTTTACTAAGGCCAGTCCGTGAATGGGTCCATCTATTACATAACGAGTTTTCTCTGTGTCTCGGAAAGTCCGTTAAGCCGTTGGTCCCGGCTGTCATTTGAAAATCATTGACAGTCATTTCAGGTGACCCGAAAGTCCGACAACTAGTCTCACCAACGGGTTGAGGTCAAATAGGCAGTCGCTCCATGTAAATACTGGTATTCAGCTGCATTCGGTTAGACTGGAAGCAGACCCCAACATAGTAGGGAAAAGGCTAGGCAGATGATTATGTCCTTACCTGAAAGCATAGACAATGAACAAAATTGCACTGGATTGACAGGAGCTTATGTCAATCCTTGGAAGATAAAGAAGTGGTAGAAATATGAAACACTTTCAAAGCGATTGTCACCTCTAGGCCCACTGATATAAAGGCTTCATTTAGCATACATACATAACGTGACGCCTGTTATTCCCGAAGAGTTAGGCAGCGGTGTACCAAATAACACCCACATCTCGCCAGTTATGTTTCAAGTCTAATGTAATAGGGGGCGAGCGTATTACTCTCAATCGGTCACCAATCCAGACTCCGTCGTTGCCACTGAGAAATCCGTGAGGGGATAACCCAGTGACACTTTGCCCGACCCGGGAATTGAACCCAGGACCTCATGTTCAGCAGTCGCGCTTGCGACCACTCGACCAACCAGGTAGTCACTTATCGTAGAAAATAAATTTCATTAACAATGAACCCTGTATCCCATACCTACTTGTAATCTACAGAAAGTAGCCGGTTAATGGACAAATAATGATTAAGGCCATTGTCTTAAAGTACCTTCATAACGACCGCCCCTCATCGCCTCATAAAAGTGGAATGAGCAGTTGCTGATACGTATGTACGTCTTTATCAGAGATAATGACGCCAACCGTGCCGTGTTTGACGGCACGGTTGGCGCAGTGGCTGAGCGATTGACTGCTGCGCTGCGTGTCGCGGGTTCGATCCCCGCACGGAACAAATATTTGTATGGCCTACAGATAGTTGTTCCGGGTCTGGCTGTTTGTGTATGTGAGTTTAAATGTTTGTAAACGCACCCACGATACAGGAGAAATTCCTAGTGTGGGGCAACGTTTTTTAAAAACAAAAAAAAAACAAAAAAAAAAATGTGCTCAGTGCTCGTGCGTGTACAAAAAACTTGTTGAAATGATTATCTAACGCACAATAGGTAGGTTACCAGCAATATGCTTATAAGTCTAATGTTCCAATGGTCACTGTACGGGGTGGAAGGGTCACCCACGTACAAACGCTTACCACATATCGCACACCGGGTGCAACAACGTCATAAGTAACAAATGACGTTTATGTCAGGAGATCGATTTAAAAGTTGTTGCTTTATTAAAGTGAAATGTATTTATAATCCAATCATATATCAACTAACGACCCGCCCCGGCTTCGCGCGGGTGCAATGTAGATACTTATGTTTTATCTGCTATATATTGCATGTATTATACATATAAACCTTTCTCTTGAATCACTCTATCTATTAAAAAAAAACCGCATCAAAATCCGTTGCGTAGTTTTAAAGATCTAAGCATACATAGCGAAGCGACTTTGTTTTATACTATGTAGTGATGATCAAAATATTGTTAAAACTCTGTATTTTAAAGTTAGGGTTGTTTCAGAAATAAAAATGATATGTAAGTGGCACATTTTTTTTTTTAATAAAGGTACCCCTACATTTATGACGTTGTTGCGTAGGAAGTTAAATTAAAATTAGAACTTGTCTGTGCAATAACGTCATAAAGGCCGAACTAAACAAAACATCAACACTCTAGCACTACACTTAACTTTTTCAGTGGGTGACAATAATCAAAATTATTATTAAAATAAATGGCATTTAAAAACCTAACAAAATTATGAAATTATTTCTTACATTTAAGTACCCGTAATCAGACTTTTATGAGGAACAGGCTAGAAAAAATATATTGTAGAAAAACAATGGTTTTTTTACTAAAACATAACATGCATATAGTGTCTACTTACTGTACTAATTTATAATCATTCTAACATTCTTAATGTTTTTGTCGGTGTACGTAGTATCTACTTAATAACTCTTACATTTAATAATCACAGTTTAAAAACAGAATAAACAAACTAAAGCTGGTTGGTTATAAAAATGTTCATAATAGCGAGGCACAATATTTTTTTGAACTAATTCTCTTGTTTTTTTTTCTATCATTTATCGGTACATTAGATGTACGAGTATAAGCAGACTTTAAAGATATTTCTTTTATATTTATATCGTTCCTTGGTCGGATAGTATTTTTCAGTAATGCCCTGCACGATAATGTTTGCTTCATTCCAATGATGAGTCTTGTATGTAGTTTTATACTTAAAAATATCACAGTCCTTCTTAAATGTTGTTACTTTAATATCAGTCGTTTTAAAAGCTTCTGAAGAAACATTTTTTTGTTGTATTTATATTTAACCGCTTCGGGTCGCGCCCGATTCATAAATTACGAGCCCGACCGCTACCGGTTCGAAATACAACGTATATAGCACCAGATTTTTAGCCCTAGTGACAGATTTTTCAATTACTGAGTGAGCCGCATCTCCCTCATTCTGTGTGTGGCCATTAACTAAAAAATTATGAGTCACGGAATTTATTTGTAACATGTTAACAGCATAGTAGTTCATACAAAATATGAACATTAAACAATGTTATTATGTTTAAAACAGTTAATATAATTACCAATACTACACAATAAGGTAGTTTACTAACTTATTCTTTTGCTGCCCGCAGCAATTATCGGAATAGAATATGACATCGCAACTTGGGCTTTTCTCAGCTAGATCCCTTAAAAAGTTTTATATGTATGATCCAATTTCTAAGGCTGCTCGATTACCTAATCCTTCGTGCCAAAAGAAGCATGTTGTTTCTTGATTTTTGGCGTCTGACATCTGAAATATAAATACATTTTAAATAAATACACTACATGACAAATTAATATTAAAATGTTACTTTAGAATAAGATCAGAATGAAAAATAAATGTATATTATGTATATTAGGTCATATTTATTTTACACTTTATAAGGACGGCTACTGATTTCTTTTTAAAGTTTTTAATTGTTTATTTTTTCATTACATCAGGCAAATTATTGTATATGGTAGGTATTTGTATGGGACAAATACCACTTTTCCTCAATAATGCTGTGTTACATTACTCGATTTGTAAGAAATTTTTGCATTGATTTCTGAGAGGTCGTTTTCTAGTTTCTGTCATTGGTTGTGTCGTAATATATCGTAAACGTTAAAAAAATACCTGCTGCCGCTGACCTATATAATTGGGTCGAGTAAAATTGAAATTTGCATGCATGAAAAAATAATTTGGACTATTTTTTCACGATGAAGAAAGCTGTTCAGTTTATGGTCTGTAGCATATCCACGCTATATATTCAACCAGCAGTGACCTTGAATCTTAATCATCTTCTTCATCAGCTCTTTTACCAATTGGACAGAGGAGCAAGGTTCTAGGCAAGCGTGCTCCACCCTAGGCCGCATTATCGCTTGACATCAGACGAGTTGTGGCCAAACTGGATGAAATGTATTAAAAAAACAGGCGTGAAAATATTAAAAAGTTTGATATTACGGCACATGTTCCATTATTACAGCAAAGTTTAATTTGATCCGGACTGGCGGTTTTTAGGGGAAACCTTTTCAACAAACTTTGCTTTTTAGGATTTGTTCCAGTTTTAGAACAACACATTACAGCCCGTTCACACGACGACGATTCGTTTTTTTTGACGTATCGTCTTTTTTCACGACCCGTCGTTTTTTTGACGACGGCAATGTTTTTTAAAGCCCGTGTTCACACGCATCACGAATCACGAAAAATTACAGACACGACTTAGTTCACGTATCGTTTTTTAAAAATCAGGTACGTGAAAAACGACGAATCGTGAATTTTTTATGACGGATTTGCTGATGCGCTCGCTCCCGAAAAATCACGGAACTAATGTGAACACCAATTCGTTTTTTTGCCGGATCGTGATAAAACACGATTCCGTATGCAATGTGAACGTCCATCCGTCATGACGTATCGTTTTTTATGATGGATCGTCAATGACGGAAGCCGTGTGAATGAGCTCTTACAGAGAATATTATTTTCTTTACTAATGAAAAAGTTTGTCATAATAAATCACTTGAAGGTTTTCGTCTGTAATTGAATTGAAGTTTTCAATTAAAAATACTTCCAAGTCAAGAGGTGATGCAGATTTTTTTAATGACTGATGATCATGGAAGAATAACATGTTTTTTTTTTAAATTGAGTTTGTCTCAATCATTTAAAAACCATAACAGTACGTGCGCCTGAGGTACCTCACTCTTTATTTTTTGACTGCTATAATTTTATATTGCCTCAGGTGCCGTCATAGGTACGGCGATTCGTTTGTGACGGCAATTTTCTTTCGAGCACCCCTCTTAATACAATTTACTTCTAAAAGCCTCAGAATTCGTACATTATATTTATTTACTCAGTAATTTAAAAAGTTACAATTTTCTAGGCACGAAAGTAAGTAAACATAATACGAAAATAACCGAAATCCTAGTGGTAGAATCCTTATACACCTTAAAAATACACCCTGTATATTTATTGGTTGTAGGGAAAACAAACAATTGTACAATGTATATTATAGTAGATATTACAACAAATTAACAGTGGGCTAATGTACAATCCACGACGTTTCCACAGATTACTTAGTTTAAAGATACAGTGTTGACACAATATTTTAAATTACAACAACATAAATAAAAAGACCAAGAGAATAATAATAAAACAACGAAGAGACAAAGAGCAAATTAATGTACGTCACATAACTAATGATTAATGGTACCTACATTAAACAAAACAAACACAAAAAGGCAAAACGAATATTACTATTTAAGCAATTGCTAACTATTCGATAACCGTTTGTTAATTGAATATGTCGGAGCAATCAATTTTATTGTGCAACAGATCATGAAGCATCGTGGTTTGAAGCAAGAGGCGCCTTGATTCCAATGTGAGAAGATTAAACCTATTCGAGGACTCGATGTATAATCTACGTTCCATATGGCATCTAAACTGCATAGACTTGCTTTGTACTTTTTCTAAGGCGAGATTGTATTTATCATAGTAAGGGTCCCATATCATACAAGCATACTCAATTTGTGGCCGGATTAAAGAATTAAATAGATTAAGGGCTGATTTTTCAATAGTCAGATAACTTTTATCAGAGGAATTAAAATAACGGTTTGACATATTTTCCATAGATAAGCTGTCAACCCGCCATTTTTATTCCTCAGATAAAAGATATCTGACTATTGAAAAATCAGCCCTTAGGGAATTGGCTGGTCGCTTAAAATCTAGCGATGATCTCATTACAAGATGATACATTTGAAATGCCTTTCTCAATAATCTTATCAATGTGCACATTAAGGTGCAGTTTACTGTCCAATAAGATACCCAGGTCAGTGGTCTCCCTAAGAAGTAGTTCATCGCAAAGAGAATAATTAAAACTAACGATGTTTTTATTCTTAGTGAAATTCATGTACCTGCACTTAGCTACACTTAATTTCAGCTTATTTATTTTACAGTAGTCAGATAGCCTATTCAGATCATCTTGTAAGAGGTAACAATCATCGATCGTTAAAATTTTCCTAAAAATGTTGAGGTCGTCAGCGTACAACAAGAAGTCACTATTTCGAAAGCAGTAGCCGATGTCATTTATGTAAATCAAAAATAATAAGGGGCCAAGAATTGATCCCTGCGGCACCCCGGAGGTAGCAAGAAAGGTGTCAGAATGATGCCCATTACGTAGCTACTTCTTTTGTTTCGTCAAGAAAACAATGGCCAAGATGGTGTCGCTATAGCTACGTCCCAATGTGACCAATGAGGTCACGCTATTTTCAAATATAAAGACATTAACAGATTTGCAATCAATAACAATGTTGGGAACCTAGCCTAGTTGGGGATGCTACCGCTATTAGTTTCACAGTTCCCTTCCACATTAAAATCACAAACAGAAGAGAAAAGCTTATTCCATTATTGATAATACATCTAACAGTAAAAACCTAATTAGTTGTTCTTATTAGGTGGATACGTAAGCGACAACGTTGTACGAACATTAAGCCTTTTTTAGAATAATGTGTCACAATTCATGCTTTCCGTAATCCGATTACAGGAGTCCCTCCTGACTGCAATGGTAGTATACGTCTAGGGGATTTATATCAAAGGCCTGAAGGCGTGTATTTAGCTCACACGTGTTGCGTTAATCTTCTCAAATGGTTTCAATCTTGTAGGTGTTAGCAGGTCTTTGATGTTGGGTTCTGTCAATAAAGGAAAATCGAGTCTAAATTGCACCCTTTCTTAGCAAGAATAGAAAAACAGTTTGAACCGGTAAACAAATATGGACTAACCAATAACCCTGCAAATTATTAATAAAGGCACTTAATTAATATGCTAGCGAGCGAGGAAATGGATATCGTTGCTATATAAATTCGAGTTACGACAGTAGGTTTAAATCGACATTCATTTTCGATTTCGAATTTCCCAACATTCAATACTTTGGGGTGAAAATCAATCAGCCCGGCAAGTAATTTGCGAGTTAGATTAAAAAGTCGAGAGACTTTACTTTAATTCAAAGTGATACCTGCAAAGAAATTCGTTTCTAAGTTGTTTCTTCAAAAGTTCTTCGATTCGACAGGTTGATTCCATTCCTATAAAATCGAGTCAATGAAGATGAAAATCGTTAACACTTTTAATTCTTAGGAACAGTTCCGGTTTTTTGCGATGCTTTTCTTTTAATGTAAATAAGTATTGTTCAAACCATGAACATTTTAAATTAATGGTTCAGATGTGATTTTTAAAAGACTACTAAAACAAATGAGTGTTCTTTGTGCCGACAAATCTTTGTTGAGCAAAATTTTCGTAGTATTTTTTCTTCAACAAACCAGCGGCTTGCCTTGCTGAAAAACTGTGGCACAAAAACCTATTGTAAAGCCTACGACCGCACAGGCGAGCGATGACTATACAGAATTTTAAAGACGAGCCCTGAGTTCAGTTTGATACCCTTTTTAATTAATTTTATCTTGCGGCTCATTTTAGCGGAGTCAGGAAGGCTTTTTACATGGACTATTTATTTTAATGTACTTAGCAATTTCTAAGCACATAACAGTGGTAACATGGGTGTGTGTCTTTCAACTTCTTTCATAGAATGTCATAGGAAACCAGATCAAAGGCTTTGGACAAATCGAGGAAGCACGCGTACACCGGATTATGCCTATCTGTATAGTACCTGACGGCAGGCTTGAGACACAGTATGGTACTTTCTGTGGAGAGTCCTGGCCGAAAACCAAACGGATCATCGTGCAGATGTAGATATTCATTTAACTGTGTATCAAGCAGTCCGATGGGCCTGTATTATTTTTATCTGACAGGTCCCCTGTTTTATTTTTAACAACTGGCACTACTACTGTCTTAACAAGGTCAGAGGTTTGCATTAGGAATTTAGGAAAGGCCTTCCAGAAGTTACGGAAGTCCTTTTTAGAATGATGCGAGGCAAGGATATACATTTTAATCTGGTGCTGATGGTCTTGGCACTATTTAAGTCTAGACCTGAATATCTTTCTACTCTGGCACATTTCTTCATAAGCAGGGTCCGCAGAAGACCTCCCGCATCGTTGCCAATCATGAAACTTTCACCGGGCCACCCCCAGGTCTCACTTACGTGCCTATTCCAGTCAACAATGCATCGCGACTTTTCCTTGTGTCGCACGCTTCCTCGACTTACAGTCGCAGACTCACTGAGGGCGGACACAACATCGTCATATAGCCATAAATAACAGATCTGTGATATGGATCGTTACAATATGTGTCGCACAGTGTATAAATTCTGAAGGAAAATCAATTCATTTTAACTTTCTATTTAATCTGTTCATCAGTTCTCTCTGCCCATATTACACTTGAACCAAAATTATTTACGGTTTTTACCTTAGGCGTTAACAAATTAAGACAACATTCGAGTATAAGGGGGTAATGGTCAGACCATGTAATATTATAATCAACGTAAACATTGGAAACAGAACACTGCGGAATGCGTCACAACACAGTGGTCTAGCCACCGTTTCGACCCATGAGCATCACTAACAAAGGTATAGATGCCCGACTGAACGCCTAAAACATCAACATCAAAACACAACCAGTCTTGTTCTTGACCGAAAAGGGTTATTTCATCATAAAATAATTCACTAGGATGTGCATTAAAGTCCCTTAATAGATACACTGAATCTATCCCATATTCATCTACAATAGCACTCACCCTGCCAAGGCAAACCGTAAACTCGGGCAAATTACTGAGCGCGTCAGTAGGCATGTACACAATCAGAACAATAATCGGTCTATCGGCCGTCACTATTTTCGCTGCACACACACGCGGATTATCGAACGGAATCACACTCACATTTTGGCAAACGCTGTGTCTCCACAAAAAAGCTACGCCGCCATATGGTCTGCCGCGCAGCATCTCCACCGACGTGTCCACTGCAAATGTACCGGTTACGCTGAACTGGGGGTCAATGGTGCCCAGGTAGGGTAATTCATCGAGCATCAGCCAAGTCTCCTGGAGTGCTATTAGTTATATCCAACGTCCCACATAGTTCTCTAACACTGTCTAAAAAAACTTGCCGACTTTAGTTTGAGATGGGTTGTACTTTATTCATTATGTATTTGTTTGTACGTCATCAACAAACAAAGATCTGTTCGATATTTGGCGATTGAAATGGAAAAATCGTCGAAATATGATGCCCCGGGGCCAAATATTTTCGTTTATATTGATCTGATCATAATAATTGCAGATTTTCTATTAACGGAAATATTCACTGCTGAGGTGTTTTACTTTTTTTCTGAAAGTATGCAGTACATTTAATTTAAAATGTAGGTTGGAACGAATGAAACTGTGTACGTCCATATTATCTAGTATGTGGTCCTTGTTCTGAATACAAAGTACTCAAGATATGTAAGAAGGAATGCTATGCGAGCTTTTTTAAAATGCTTTGTCACCATCTTTAATTTAAACTCGCTTGGCAAAGAATTGAGTACGATTATCATGTGTATACAGGAATTCGTACTTAATTTTTTGACAAGTTATCATTAAAGTCAATGCATTGTCATCGACAAGGCACATTGACGGGGACATACAACTCCACAGTACCCCTGCAAACAATAACAGAAACCGTCCATTTCAGTTAAATTCAATATAATTAAGCATTTAAATTCATAAATGCGTGGTCATTAGTGAGGTCAATAAAATCTGCCGCAAACAGGAAAGTATCGCATAAAGCTTTATTTATTATTGTTCGAAATATAATTGCATTTCAATATGTGCCATGTTGATATTTTAATAAAGTACATATTATTAAATACGTAATCTTAAATACCGCGGGTATTTTGAGATGAATAACCAATAGGTTTAACCCGTAGGTACGATAAACGTGAAAGGTTTTCTAGTCAGTTACGATTTTACGGCTTGTTTGCGGAACCACTTTTTTAGAAAGTTAAGTAAAAAGATCGAAATCACCGAGAAAAACTTCTAAAAGGGTGTAATGAAGTCCATGCAGACTAAGTCGATGGCAGAAAACTTTTAAATAACGGTATTAGAAGAGCATATTTGAATAACTCCTGTGATTTCTTTGCTGAGATTCACTGAACATAAAAGTATAAAACCATTCATATTTGAACATTTGCTTGGAGAACAGCTAAAAGTGATTCTACAGACGTTGAGATCCCGAATTTCGCAAACTCAAAGAAATGTTCTTGTCAGGAAATTTGATTTCGAAGATATTATTGAACACACCTAATTTACAATTGAAAATCACCGTGTTTCTGATTGTCGAGTCAGAAGAAAATACTTTACGTTTTATTAATTTTGTAAATGTTTGTCGAACGGCAATATTCGATTACAATACTTTGCGTAAGTAGGGCAAAGAAGTTTAGGGAATGCAAGTCAAATAAGGAAACTGAATGGTTAAATGTAGTGAGCTTTGTAGTTAGTGCGGTTTCTTAGAGCGTGATCGTCTTTGTCAATTATAGTTGTGTGTGTCCGTTCTATGCTAAATTAACACCTGGGGTACTAAAAGCCAGTACTTAACAAATTTTCAGGTGAAAGCCTTATCTATTTATTTACTTACGACTACATTCACTTTAATATTAGGGTCTTGATATTCTTAAATTAGGTACCTGACTATAACTTCTGTGCAATCCTTAGAGGATACTAAACGCTTCCAGCGCATCGTAAACCCTCGGGCATTAAAATAAATGGCTTGTACCGATTTGTAACGAGGATGTGTCATAAAGATAATTATACTTTTTCAAATCATACTTAAACCAAGGAGAGAATAATGTATCTTCACACTTGTGTTCTCCGAATGAGTAATTAGAGGTTTATATCGATACACCCACATTTCGCCAGTCTTCATGTCTGTCCCGTGCAATACGAACCGATCCTATTTCCATTTACTGGGCTCAAATCTTGGCATCGTCTTTTATTTTCCCACATTACATTTTTTGATAGCTGAGAGATGCAAAATTGTACAGGGTTAAGTGGAGCGGGCGATATGATTAAGGAGCCCAATTTATTTAATGATTTTCCTCTCAGATTTAATATATTCAAAGCCAGGCATAAAGCGACGTACATATGTATGCAAACGTGGGCGTGTGAACGCGCCACAGATTTATATTGGACACGTTCATTTTATTTCATTTGTGTGTTGTGTGTTTTTCATAAATGAGTTATATCCTGGTTCAGCCACATACCATTCTAATATTGTAATAATATAACTTTGGCAAGCAGCGTTACAAAATAACCACGTCCGCGTTAACTTCCTAATGTATCCTGATGAATTTTCCCGGGTGATAGTTATTAAATTAGCAGATATTTCTTGTTTTAACATAATATTTTGTAAAGCCACTGTTGCACGTGCAAATAAATCAAATTATGAACTAGAATTTATTACATGTGTATAACAGTTTGGTGGAGTAACAATAAACAAGCAAGGTAATAAAATTGCGTGAGTTTAAGCACTAAATCTAGTCTTCTGGATCTAGGTATAAACTTTGAAAATGAATAATAGTTCGTGTGAAACCCTAACATACCTATGGCCGACCACGAAAATATATTTGTGAGGTGATTTGTGCACATGATAAAACCTGCATCTTGGCTGAATGAACGAGATCTCGTATTTTTTTTTTACATTAATTAAATTACATACTTACTTGGGTTGCATACATCCTTAAAGAGCTGAGTGCAGTTGCATCCGGTCCTAGCAACATTTTTAAATAATTGCAAAATGATGTAACGTTTTATCGTTAGTTTTGTTTACATAACTTATTTCAACATTATAATTTCAAAACAAACCACAGACGTAATAAATATTAGGGCCTTCCTAAGTTACTAAACGACATAAATTTGTTGATTCACTAGTGTTGTGCGCGCGTTTCATGTATCCGAACGAATGAGTGAGGACTTGTCTATACGCAATGCCGCGCGCCACGCGCCGGTCATTTCATCGCAGACTCACGATCACCTGATTTTTATCACCTGTGAGTTTACACGTGGTCTGCGCCATTATTCGGACCTACAGCAGGCAGCTTATTATTTGCTCGTTTATTAGCAGTAAACCTCACTAAATTCTGTGTGTTCGTAACCCCATACTGAGTAAGTGTTGAACAGCCTAATCACGTTTTTATTTTGTGTATTTATCTAGCTAGGTCGATTAAGATGTATGCATAATCTCTCTCATCTTTTTGCTGTGCTCCTTACATTTATTATTAAATCTTGTTGCCTTCAGCTTAGCGCATTTTGACATTTCGCTTTATATCCATGACGTTCAAAAAGTCCAAGTCATTCCGTGCTTCACACTACCATTTGTAATCTCCGCACTGATTGTGACTACCACACATCACCTTCATTTACGCACTGGAATTTCTCGCTTTGCTTATGCCTTGGTGTCACAATCAGCGGAGATGATTATTGGCCATCCTGTGACACGTTGGTCATTATTTTCCAGGGTCCAAAGTTCCGGCTGATTTTACCAGTCAAGGTTCCGGCTGACTTAACAGCCCTTAGCATCACGCTCTTCAAGTTCCGGTTCCGCCATCAAAAGTTCGGGCGTTCCGACTATCCGCGAGCTCCGCAACGGGTACATTTATTTTCCCGCGTGGCCGCACCGAGAATCTGCGGGTCGGCGCGAGCATCTGCCAACCGTCACCCCTCCTGGCGTCTGCAGCGTGGCACACCGCTACGGTCATTGTCACACCGGGCTGAGCCAGGAGAGTACCGTGCAACTCCCAAGTGTTCTTGGAGAAAGGTCGTGACCATAGACCTACCTACCCCCTTCTTTGTTTTATGGATATATTTTTATGTTGACGTGTCTTCGCGGTTTTATTACCTCCACCACGAAGACCGTTTCCGTCACAATGATTTAGTTGTCATAGTACCCGTTTCTTCGTTGAAACCAAACTTTGTTTGCCGATCGCAGCTTCTTAGTTCGGCACGTGCAAGGTAAAGTCTTGTTTACATTAGGATGATGGATCCGTATTGCTGCCTGAGTTCTTATAGAATTTGTAAAACTTTCTCTATAAATAAACTAGCATTTGCTGCTCCATTTCATTACTTACAAGGATTTTTAAGGATCACTCCAACTGGGTGTAGATAATAATGTTTTTTCTCTTCTTATTTCATTAATGTTTTATTCGTTGTACAATTTATTTATATTTTATTTGTCGTATCGGAACGTGGCTGCACATGCAAGCACTTATTAAAATATCAGCGCTGCGTTGTGACATTTTGAGATGTTGAGATAGGGGCTTTTTGGCTTCGTGCGACGTACGCAAGACATACATTAAACTAAATAAGTTTTTTTTTAGTTTTTGGTGTTCTCTTTTTATTCAATTTCGTTTTATTGTTTAGTCCTGTGCGAGTCTAATAAATACTTTTTGTTTCTTCCTTTTCTTAACTCGTAAGGACAAATTGCGGACCTGCTACGGACAATCTGTGGACTGGTTTGACTAAACCTTTATTCCTTTCTCTAATTTGTAAAGTTAGAAAAGCTGTCAAGTCACAAACTTAATCCTCCAGTATGAAGCGACAGTTACCTACTCTTTGTTTAATAAGTGTAGTAAAAGTTCCAGCTTAAGTCGTAAATCACGTTAGTGGATGAAATTGCGTGTGAAGATAAGCTTACAACAGATTACAGGCTCAACGCTTCGCTTCACTCAGTACTTTAGCTCGACGTTAAATTAATTAAAAGAACTGCAATCGGGTTTGAGCTTAGGGAAAGGCTAGGCAGTTGATGATGTGAACGTTAATCGGGTTCGAGCTCAGGGGTGCTAAATACAATATTGTTCAGATCTGCGTAAGTCGGCACAGCTGGACGGCAGAATCAAATATTAGTATACGTTCGGAAAAAAGCCGCTTGGCTTAACTCGAGTCGTGCCGAGACGGCTCGAACACGATTAACCGATGGTAACCATGCCAAGCGGAGTGAATAAAAAACCTGAGCAAGGAAAGAATTTCATATATCGAAAAGGTGAAATACAAAATCCTTTTGCGCAAATAAAATTAAAATAATGTACACCAATACCTTACGCGCCAATATAAACCCTTCATGGGCAGTAAGGGTTTCATGATCCTTGCTTGTATGGGCAGTTTTTTTACGACTTTATTTATCAGATATTTTATTTAGGTACCAGGTACGTAGTTCCAGTGGTTTAACTAAATTAATTGGTAGTAAAGCTTGGCCTTAAGTTGAGTCTACATCGTCCTATACAAGGTGTAAGGGACAGCGACGCTAAGCCTGTTACCACGTATTAAGTAGGTACATTATTCTGAACCCCCACATAGAAATTTTTCGTCGGTTATTAAAAAAAACGGCTGTTTCCTACAAAACTGCAATACTACACGCCATAATGTACTGAACAGCTGATGTTTTTTTTTAATAACTTCGTAAAACGTTAACGTTCAGAATGGTGTATTGAACACGTGGTAACCTGTCCCTTCCACCATGTATTTCTAAGACCTTTCTTTAGTTTAGATAAACTAGACAGAAGGTCTAGCTTGGCTGTATTTTATGTAACAAAACCTTCATCTGCTAAACCTATTAAGGTTGACCTATACCGAACAAAAAATTACAGCAAGAAATGAAATACACGATGTCAGAAACAGATGTGGGTGTAAAAACTCACACGTGATACGTTAGAACGTAAAAATAATAAACAAAAATGTACCAATTAATATTTCGTCGGATTCGACACTCCAGCTTTCATTACTTGGCTGTCAGGATGGATCACACGCATGACCACACCGTGTAATGGGGATGTTCCGCCAAACCAAACTGAATAACGTTACAGCAGCTAGCAATATATACTACTAAAATGTATTTGAGTATACATAATATGTTTAATGTAGGTATGAAACTTAGAAAGACATTCCAATGCCTTAAGGGCGTGAAAACACTGAAGTTTGTGTAGCAAGTCTCTATGACGCGTGAAGAGAATTCTGAAATAATACGAAGAACTGTTTGAACCACTTGGTTGAAACACGCATACAAAGAGCGTGACCACTACAATACTCGTATTTACATGAATTAAATTCCTTCTAACCTGTAGTTACTTACCTTAACACAAATCTAGTGTTCCTTTCTGGTCTACCTTTCACACTCAGTCTGATTTCAGGTCCTTATTTACCTTAGGTATTCTAACACTGACTTTCCACGTCTTTAGTTAATTGTGCTTAATTTAACACGTAACATTACACGGAACCGTACATTATCATTACAAAATTTTCCGTAAAACATGAAAGTGAATTCTATGAAAAGTGAAGGAAAAATAAAATTGCTTTATATATTTTCCATTACAGTATATTTTTAAAAGAATGTTTTGCAAAGTTTATAAAAGGTAGAAAAGGTCACAAAATAAACAATTCGTTTTGGCAACATTGGACACGTTTTGCTGATCACCAGCTCGATTTATGACCCGACATCGTTAGCCAGGAAAGAAAACTTGATATTTTCCGAATCAACTGACCCTGCCATTTTCTGATCGAAAATCTCGGGTATCTCCAAATCGATTTATTTACATTAAATTCTAATATCACCGACCAGACTTAAATCTATCACTCCACGACGCCGTCATCTGAAGTTTATGTATCTACGATATTTATAAATCCCAACAAATTGGTAGATCACCTGACCTAATTAAATTAATAAACGGTGATTAAGAAACTATAAATTAAATTGAAGCGTCGAACTTGTAACAGTTTCTCGAATTATTACTTCACTATAAAATGCTTTTGTTCTACAATTAATTTAAATTCGTATTTGAAGTGCTGGTACGGTCAACCACAGAGAAATGAAGTGAATATAATATTAAGTAAACGAAACATAAAGGCCTTATAAGAGCCCTACATTTTCAAATTGTGATCACTGAAGTTTTATTGTCTTTAGCTACATCTACTTATAAAAAGTTTTGCATGGTAATACATCAAATATAAAAATATATAAATATAACAATTATATATATATATATATATATACGGGTCGAATTGAGGACCTCCTCCTTTTTATTTTCGTTGGTTAAAACGATTGTGATCACTGAAGTTTTATTGTCTTTACCTACATCTACTTATAAAAAGTTTTGCATGGTAATACATAAAATATATATATATAAATATAACAAATATATATATATATATACGTGTCGAATTGAGGACCTCCTCCTTTTTATTTTCGTTGGTTAAAACGAGAAAGTCACACATGTTTGAGTGACAGAAAAATCGCTCTAAAAATGATCATTTTTTTCTAAAAAGAGAAAAGATACGGTCGCGTTCCCCAATCGTGTCTATCAAACTAACCTAAACCGGTACCTATGGTAACGAAAATGTATTATTGAGTAATGGAAACAATAATTTGCCAAAATTGTGAATGTATTGTGAACGACAGCGACGTCTGAGAACAAAAGAAAATCAAGGACAATTACCTTTAATGCAATTTTATGAAAATATGTTGCTACTACGCAATATGAAATAAATAAGTCATTATGTTTTCAATATAACAATATCTAATGGGTAGGTACACGAGAAAATGACGTTATTATAGAAATGGCAGAAATAAGATTCACACAATAACTTTAGACGAGAAAAAACGCGCCATTTCTCGTTAGCCAGGGAGAACGGAGTAAGGCCCTTGTCCACTGAGACCACATCTAGGTGCATCCCCACGCGCCGCGTCGGCTTCTAGAAAGTATTCTCTCAGACTGCATACCTCACGGTTGTGCAGGGTCTTGGCATTTAAGAAGCCAGGACCCCCGCACTTCCGCGGGATATACAGTCTCATCACCGACGACCGTAGGTGATGCATCCGACTTGCGGTCAGCAATGTGCGGACCCTCCTATCCAAGGCATCAAAATCGGTATGCCCAACCGCTGAAAGCGCGCACCTTGTTTCCGCCTGACAAAAGACTGCTTAGTATCTTATTCAGGTGACCTAAGAAGCGCTCCCTCAACGATTGTTTCATGTCGGCAATATTGATGCCTAATGCTTCCGACATACCCAAATACTTGTAG
Source organism: Standfussiana lucernea (assembly GCA_964057025.1). NCBI lineage: Eukaryota > Metazoa > Arthropoda > Insecta > Lepidoptera > Noctuidae > Standfussiana > Standfussiana lucernea. Next base: position 10,343,504 of record OZ059791.1, on the reverse strand, counting down.
GTTTCTGTTGAGGATCTAAGGTGTATGGAATCCGAGAGTTGAGTTCCCACGGATTCCATTATCTCTCCTCGCTTCACATGCATGACTGCACATTTGTCCACAACAAATTCCATCCCGATGGCGCTTCTAAAAGTTTCAGTTACTTTCAGTAGCTTCATCAATTGCAAATTGTTGGGGGCAAAGTGTTTCAGATCAGAAGGTGAGATATGACCTCCTTAACCGATAGCCTAGACCTGAACCCTCCAACAGTGTGCTGAGAGGGTTCAAGGCTAGACAAAACCACAATTATATTATTATTATTATGTGTATGACTAATGACATTGATGTAATTTCATGATATTATTATTGCATGTATGTACTTGAAATATTTGACGACTAACGCACGACTGATAAGTCGAATATAGTGAGACAAAAAATATTCTACCATGCTATTATGTAAGTACCTATATTCTGGCAAATAAATAAATAATTAAAATAAAAAAAAAATTGTTTATTTAAGGGTCACCGTTATCCGAATGGATAAGGAAAAAAACAAAAAAAAATACAAAAAAACTTTGCGGTTCATACAAGCATCGAAATAGTGTGCCTACTTTTTTATGGTAATTTGTTATTTTTTTTTTCAACTCACCTATGTATTTGAAGGACACAGGTAACCTAATCGGCAACCTGCATATCTTACGACAAAAATCATAGACCTATAAAAAATAACCGCATATCAAGTAATCTAATTGGTTGTTGATAATTCGGTCTTCAATCACGGCAGTTGACGCGCTCTTGACATTTTGTTAAAGGGTGTATCTGAGTATAATATGAGTAGCTTTCAGCGAAATTGAGTGATAATTTTACTATTTTACTTATACATATATGTGAAAGTTTGTGAAAAATTTTGATGAAATTTTACAGTAATTAATATAGTTTATACATCAGAATAATACGTAGACTATAATTTATAATTATATTGTGTAAAAAGTCCCATTTAAGCGGGCGAAGAGACGGGCGGAGGCCAGTACAAAATAATTGTTATCAAAATTAATGAAGTCCTTCGAACGATAAGTTTAAAAGAGCTGAAAGTTTCCCTTCGCTATTAAAATAATGACCCGGAAAATTGTTTCTAGAAAATTAATATTGAAAGTAAGTAGCTACAAGAGCGTAATTATTTTTAATGGTGATTTATAATCGGTAACGTAACATGAAAATGATGTCAAACCTTTTAATTTTTCACAAGAAAAGGTTTTTGTCAAGGATTTTGTAGGTTCTTCCCGCTGATCCCGGTAATCCTAAACAGATTGGCAGACCTTATAGGTAAGTTGGATCTATAAATTTTTTTTTTTTTAAAACGTTGCCCCACACTAGGAATTTCTCCTGTATCGTGGGTGCGTTTACAAACATTTAAACTCACATACACAAACAACCAGACCCGGAACAACTATCTGTAGGCCATACAAATATTTGTTCCGTGCGGGGATCGAACCCGCGACACGCAGCGCAGCAGTCAATAGCTCAGCCACTGCGCCAACCGTGCCGTCGAAAATTACCAAAATGATAAGTTCGATACAAAATAATAATTGTCTTAAACCCTATAAACCTAACAAAAATAAATAAAAAAGGTGCTCTATCAAAAGAGGTCGTCTTTATTAGGTATCCATGGACACCGAACGTTAAGGCCAGGACTCCACCAGAGCGGAGACGAACGGACACATGGTTGAAATCGACATAGCATCTCTCGTCTCTCCCGCAATTGGTCGAATCTAGCCCATCTCCTGTCCGCTTTGGCGGAGTCCGGGCTTTAGTAGCAGGCATAGAGAACACATGAAACTTTTAACAACAACTTTTAAGGTGAAGACAATAGTTTCAAGTTTAAACGACGTTATAGTCAACATCGCAATCTTTCAAGTTGTCTTATTAAAAAGTTGTGCAGTCTGAACTACTTTACACGCGCGAGTGTCTTATGAGATAACTGTGTACGTAACTAAACTAGCACGAGTTTGTGATGTTTTGAAAGTTACATACTATATTCTCGAGTATAAAGTTACACAGAATAATTGAAAAGCTTGTCCGAAGCAGGTACACATAAAATACACATTTTGTTCATTTCATCTAGCACACGGGGGTTCAATCATGATCTTTTAGTGCAGGAATGTTTTAGTATTATTCCGAGAGTGAGTAAGAGATGGCGCTAGACAGCTGTCTAGCGCTGTCACTTTCCCACTCTCGGAATAGTACCTGATAATGTGTTTTTGTTTCAGTTTGCATTGCGCTCCTGTAGGAATCCACTTACTTTACTTTGTTTTGGGTTATTTTATTTATACCCACTAGGTGCCGAATAAATAATGAGTGTACTAACGAGAGTGAGTGTGTCTTATGAGCGTGTGTGTGTAGTGTGTAATCTTACTTCATTAAAAAACAAATTTTCTAGTTTTTCGGTTAAAAATATTTCTCATTGGAATAGGAATTATGTGGAATCGTAGGGAGCAAAATGGGTACCCAAACATACAATCACCGAAATTCAACTAACTGGAATACTTTATTTCATCTCTTAACGTTTCTTTGAATATAAAAGAAAAGCTATCGGTTTTGCCGCGCATTGTTTTCAAGATAAAAGAACCGAAGTACCTGAGCACGTTTTCAGTCACAAAATCCCAGGTTCTTTGTAGTTGAACCGTATACGAACTGTATACGAGTACTACGTACATTATATTTAATTAATTCGTATTTCGCGTGTGATGTTTCGCGTTGAGGAGCTCGTCGCTAAATAATAACAGCCGCTCGGATCAATCTTCAGGTTAAGCCGCGCTTGCCCAAGTTGGTTTGTGGATGGGTGACCACCCATTACATACCGAGTTTCCTCCGTGCCGATGGCCCCGGTTGTCATTTGTAGATCTTTGACAGTCGTTACAGGTAGTCAGTGACCCGAAAGTCTGACAACCAGTCTTACCAAGGGGTACAGAACAATTTGTGCATTGACCATACATAATTATGTTTGTTATGTGCATTTTCAGATATAGTTATACTTTTATTTTGAGGCCTAGTATTTGTAACTTCCTATTGTATTCGTTTAAAACCTATTATTGGAGTGTTCTCTGATAAACGAATACAAACGTAATAGTCAATCTGTCAATGTGAAATATTCTAATCTTTGGTTAGGTGGAATTATTTCTGCTCATGGCCGTTGAAGTGAATGCGCTCTTACAGATTAAAATCACTTTTTAACCGACTTCAAAAAAAGGAGGAGGTTCTCAATTCGGTTGTATGTTTTTTTTTTTTGTGTTTGTTACCTCATATCCGTCATTTATGAACCGATTTGAAAAATTCTTCTTTTATCTGAATGGATTTACTTCCCGATTGGTCCCATAGAAGTTTCATCAAAATCGGTTCAGCAGTTTGGTTTTGAAATCAAAATAACTGGAAAAAATGTCATCCAAGTAAAAGAAATTGCGAAATTGATACTTGACAAGGATTTGTGTGTGCTACGATAACTAAAAAGGGTAAAATAAAAACGTTTTTGCAAAAAAAAAACCGACTATCAAAAAAAAACACAAAAAAAGTGGAAAATAACTTTACTTTCGGAAGTCGGTGGCAAAAAAGTCAATGAAACAAACAATAGTCACCGACTTCCGAAAGTAAAGTTATTTTCCACTTTTTTTGTGTTTTTTTTTGGTAGTCGGTTTTTTTTTTGCAAAAAAGTTTTTTAATCTTGGTGTTTTCTTTGCTTTACGCCCTAAATCCACCACAGTCCAGTTCATAGCAATAAGCTGGGCAATAGGCTTCAAACTCTATCACAGATATCCCATCAAATAAAATAATAAGTTTAAGCCGATTTAACCATGATTGAATTTCGCGACAATATAGCTTTGATTACATTTTGATGACAGACAAATTCCAATTATAGCTGAAGTAATTCGATTTCTTCCGAAAGGTTTCCTATTTAAACCGCAATGGAGACTAATCAACACTTTACTCGGATATTATAGACATTTATAGCTGGTATTTTTGTTGATCAAAGTTGACAGTCTAGTTCGTACTTCAACACGTTGCCCTCTAGTACCTACGTCACAACACGTTGGGTTTTATTTTTAGCAAGTGAAGGTATAGTTAGAAAGAAAAGTCTGCTATTTAATTGGTAACAGATATTTATGATAATTTGAATTATTATAGCTTAGTAGATATATTAATTACTTATTTTGATGAAAAGGATTTAGTAGTCCTTCGAAAATACAATGTTGATATAATGATTCTGCCAGACGGGAACCAAATGGCTTAATAGGCAAGAGCCTCGAACCACCCCTGAGAAGGCTCTCGTTAGGCAGCTGAATCAATGCCTTGATTTAGAAAACGGTACTTCTAGGCGCGGTTCGTATCATTATGAAAATAGCTATTTTATCGATGTATTTTCTATGTATGTCTATTTATGAAATAAAAAGGATAAAAATAATCATATTTATCCCTGGTTGCTCTTTCGGGGGCCCTATTTTTATATTTTTTCTTAGATTGTATTTTAGCAGTCACAGCGATGTCTTCACATCCTCTGCTCATTTCGAAGAAGCGCCATTTTTCCAGGCAACAGTCACGCGAGGCAACTGCGAAGCACTCGTAGACTTCACTCCTTTTCCCAGAGTAACCGTCTTTACATCTATGAAATAAACATACAAAAATTACAATAATGCACCTAGGAGGTTACTGTGCCACACACATAAAGGGTGTTCAAACATTTTTCTGTGAAACAAATATTGATATGGACAGATTTAAAAGATTTTACCTGTATTTGGATTGGAAGATTGACATTGGCTCAGAAATATGGGTACATCGCATCTGTCACCTTCGTAATAGCTAGTGCATTGACAGACTGGCTCATTGTCCTCACCCAGGGAACAGATACCATTGTTCAAACAATGGCCCTGGCATGCGGTCACTTCGCACTTTGTCCCAGAGTAACCAGCATTACACCTGAAATAATACTCATTGTCACATTACTGTTCTTTTTTTCGATGATCCTGCGTCGGTAACAAAATAAAAAAACACGATAATTCAAATCATGCAACAAAAACGTAGTAAAGTATTTATGTTTTTGTAGTTGTACTTATCGTTTTTCCTTCCTTTTATATAAAAGGAAATTGAATCACTTCAATCACGATTTAAATATATATTTAAATCGTGATTGAAGTGATTCATAAATATTTAAGTATAAATATACTATACGGGGATGAATAATTATTTTATTTTACCTGCATTTCGGTTGACCCTCAGTACTGATGTTACAATCTCCTTGGATGCAATAGTTTTGACAGGCGGAAACATCACATGTCTCACCGCTGTAACCCTGGGTACATTCACAACGAGATTCCCCACTAACTTTCGTACCGTGCACACAAAGCAGGCTTATATCTGTAGAAACACTTCTGGAGTCGCTGTCGGTCGCCGCAAGACTGTTCAGTGCTTTGCAATTCGGAATTCCTTGAGCCTGTTCTTCAATTTCATAGTTGGTGGCTATATCACGCAAACCAAATCTAAAGTTTGTGGTATCCATAGAAAATTGTTTAGGCTCCACGATAGTGTCGCGCGGTGGATTACTTGGTAATTGCCAGAAGTACCTTTGAATTTTGTTCCCCCAATAGATAAAATCTTTTGATACGGTTAATCGCTCTGGCATTTTACTTGTCTCTTCACTATATAATGCTCTCATATTCTTTCCATTCAAATCTGCACTTAAAATTGAAAAGCTATGTTTCATTTGACATTCAATCCAGTACATTTTCTTTGTGTGAGGGTCAATGGCCATGGCGACTCTGGTCTTATCAGTGCTGTCTAATATAACTTCTCTCTCGAAACCATTAAATCGAACCCTCTCTATTATGTTAGTATTACAGAACGTGGTCCAGTATATATACCTGTAATTTTTAAATAATAAATTGTCAACTTTCTTAAAGAAATAAACAACCTTGGATATTATTTTACCATTGACGACAAAACAATCATTCAAGAGAAATGGTCGTTTGGGGTCATTTAATTTAGAATAAAAATGTCTGCGGCGAATCGGCTTCGGCAACAAAAATGCTTAAAGATTTTCATACAGCAAAATGGTCTTGGTCAAAATGGGCACTAATTCAACAGAATTCAAATATATTTCCCGGGTCCAATCGACCTCAGTGTGACTGACAGGCATCGACCAGATGTTGCGCCAGAACGAATACATAGCGTCATCAGCAGACGCGTTTCAGTCACACCTAGGACTGGTAGTTCTCAAGCCCTATAAACCCATCTTTCATTTCTTTTGAATGTGCGATTCTCAGTGTATTGCTTCACATGCATGCTTGTACCGACGAATACGGCTTGCCCAGGCTCAGATTTTCTGCTTGTGGAAGTCGATACGCTCTTCACGCGGGCCAAATAATGACGGCAACCAATATTAGTTCCCGAGAACGCCTGCCTCACAAAGCGCATAACTCTAGGTCGAGTATTGCCCTCCCTGAAGCAGAAGAACTTGCTAATAAGTGATCTAGCCTCACCGATACGTCGCTCAATCCTGCACTGCCAAGTGGGATTATTATTAATTTGAATAATAGGTCAAATCTATTGCAAAGTACAGAAAAATTAAAAACTGTGCTTCGGCGATTTAGGTACTTGTTGTCAAACATTTAAGTGAAGTCCTGATTATAACCTACTAGTCATACTATTTTGGGATTCAATTCTGTTGGTCGTAAACGCAAAGTTCATAATAATAAAAATTAATGAACGTGAAATGACGTACCCTCCACAGCTGCTATCGACGACAATATCACGGGGCTCTGAGTCATCATTTTGCAAATTGATCACAAGATTTTCGTCAACATCATTGTCATTTCCAGGTTTTACGAGAAACGAGTATATAATTTTGTTAATAATCCCAAAAAATAATCCCGTTGCCGGGTCGTAGGCGATTGTAGTTATATCTCGGTTATGTTTTTTCTTCATTAAAGTTTGTGTTTTCATGGTTGATAAGTCAAAACTAAACACGGAGTCGGTTGAACTTTTTTTATCTAAAAATAACACCCGCTTGTGAATAGGGTCATAAGATAACCATTCGATCATAAGATCATTCGATGGTTTCACTGAGTGCGTTAGTGTTCCGTCATTATAAAACTCTAGTACGTTAATTTTACCCACGACGATATCTGAAAAATAAAAGCGTCACTTTTCTAAGCTATAATAAAGTCTTACCTTACCTAGCCGCTCCCCGCCACCGTTCTTTCTGCAAAATACTTCTATTATTTTCATTTATCAGTATTCTCCAGGCCTTATCCCAAAATATGGCTATCAGTGGGTACCAAATTACTTGCATTCCCGACAACCTGCTTTGAATGCGCATATTAAGGTATGTAGCGCCTCTTCATACTAGTACACCATCAACGACGGTCTTAAAAGGTGTTGTGGTCCACGTCAAGATAGTTACTCCAGTCAGTTAGCAGATAGGTACGGTACCCAAAAAGATACATAACTTGTGAACTCACCCCAGGAGAACGAGTGCGCCAGCCCCACGAACAGCCCTAACAATGGAAACACACACGTTCTCTTTATACATTTTTTCACGTTCTGTTTATACATTTTTTATTTCAGAGAAAGTTATTTCTTCAGCTGTAAGTAATGCGTCCACGCCTGGTGGCCGCTCGTAGGATATAAAAGCAAAACGCTGGATATCCTCAAAAATTATAAATAGCTATTTGAAACAGGTGCATTGGTAGTATACATATAATAGAGAATCAGGAAAATCCACTTATTCCCCAGCGATAACGATGATGATGAATGTGTAAAGTTATAAGGGACTGATATAAGATACCTATGTCAATCTCGTTGCAAGTCGTTGTAGGTATACGAAACGATTGCCATACTTGTTTAAGCCTGTGGAGTAAATGGTGGGGGGTGGACGGGGGGTTCACCTTAGGTCCGCCAAAGTTGCCAGAAATTTCCCAGTAGCAGCTTGGAGTCCGGATTTCTGCTCAGTTATGTGGGTACTAGGTACCTCTGTATGGGGTGACGGGCTAAAGTTTGGAGATGATTATAAATGTGTTGGAGTGCTGTATGCTGATCATGATGCTGCGGTATCGCTTGCGGTTTGCTCCTGCCATCATATTATATACTTACTGTGAATCAAAATACCTTGACACTAAAGTTAAACAAAACTGTAGATCTATGCAATCAATATTTTTTTTACTTTCTAAGTTTGTAGTCATTTCTTTAGTTCAAGTATTGAAGTAGTTTCATGAGCTGCGGATTCACATTTTAAGGAGTTGATGATAACATTTTTGTCGCTGCTTGTACATTTGTACAATATGGTTTGTTTTTCCTTTGATACAAGCAGGGAACATATAATTGTGTCAATGATGTAAGTATTTGCCTTTATTTTGACAATCATAACAGCTGTTTAAATCACTACTGAAATTCCTTTGTAGCTTCTGACTTCAAACATGTTATGGTTTAATTTCCTATACTTTATAATTTAAACCCTCAATTTATAACCCTCTCGTTTACAAATAAAGAAGTTTATAAGAAACAAAATGTCACCACTAAAGATATCGCTATGCTCACCCTTAACACGCCTGGGATCAAGCGCCAAGCCAATCTTTAACAGAAATAAATATGGTTACCCAAGGGTGCTTTTATCACAGACATCTGACTCAAGATCCTTTTGACAAATGCTTATTGTTTAGTACATATTGCTGAAAGTAAATTTTCTTTAGAAACATAATATTATATGCCGTGCGTGCGGGGGCGACCTTTTCTCATACAAGGGGCTTGAAATGAAATGCCTACATTATGTTTTTTAACAGCCATAATACTGATTTATAATCAGAAGTTGGCTTCAGAATAATTTTAACATTTAAATTAATTTCTATTCTAATGCAAAACAATTTATCCTTGTGTATAATTTTAACTTGAATCACAGTGTACATATCAGAACGTACAACGAATAACATTTGAAATTAACTGTGTGTAAACACAATTGTACTGTAGTTCAAGAATTATTTGTGGTTCCACACAATGTGTATTTATTAAAGCATATTTTTGGAAAGACAATAAGTAGGAACAGGTGAAGGTTTGTCTATTTTCGGTTTCAAAGGAAAATTCTAATTTAAACTGTATTTACCACTCGAAGCCTACTTTAAGTTTAAGTTTATCTCTAGTTTATCTAAAAGTGTTCACTTATAGTCACTATAACTTCCCTTGTTAAATAAATGCATCGTTTTGCATAAATTCAGAACTGCATTTATAAAAAATGTTCTTGTTCGTTCGTTTGTACCCAAGTCCTGTTTCTTAGTATTTCAAACAAGAAACGATTCAAACAAATCTGAATGAACGAGTAACCTGCATTTTTTCTGCAAGTCTTATTACTAAAATGGTATTATTTTGTTTTAGTATTTCACTTTATTTAAAATTTAATGACGGGGCAGGGAGGGGTAGGTTGTTATAGTTTATTGTCGACATTTATATCTGAATAAGATAAAATTTATAGATGACGGTTTTCCAGTTTTTAAAACCAAATCTCTGATTAGTAAATCTGCTGTCAAACCTCATCAGCCATTGAGATTAGTTGTCTGAATTAATAAAGGCCCAACAAATCACTTGTCATGAGAGTTAATTGGATTCCATGTCATTAAATAGACTCTCAAAACCCCTGGATAGACAAATTAATACTGCGCAAAATAGAAACAGTTTTACGGTTAGTTAAGTCTGTTGTCTCGGTTTCGTCTTAATTTGGTTATGCATTTATCTTCCATACATTCAGTCAAAAAAGTATCGGGAATGGATGATTTGTTTATGGTTCCAAATTCAATTTTTTTTTTTTTTTTTTGTGGTGCGATTGGCATAACTGTTTTGTGGTTAGTTTGAGTTGCGTCTGTTATTTAGATTAAAAACAGTGCTGTTTTTAGTTAAATCATATCTTGTGTGTATTGCGAATTTCATAATGGACAAAAACATCTAACAAAGAGTTTGTCTTAAATTTTGCATCGCCAATGGAATTTCGTGTTCGGAGTCCCTGAAAATGTTACAGGAGGCTTACGGTGAGTGATGGAAAATTGGCCTCGCTCTGGTAGGCCAACAACGTCTTCAACTGAAGTTAAAATTGCTGAAGTGAAGGAAATAGTGACTGAAAATCCTCATTCAAGTTTGAGAAAGATATCCGCTGAACTTTCTGTGTCTCACGAGTCGATCCGTACCATTTTAAATAATTACTTGCGTATGAAACATGCTGCCGCTCGGCTACTCCCAAAAGAACTGATTTTTTTCCAAAAACTTGATCGCATAAGAATCGCTGAGGACATGCTAAAACGAATCAATTCCGACCCAACATTCATGAAAGGCATTGTTACTGGTGACGAGACGTGGGTATGACATGCAAAGTAGTTAACAAGTTTAGGAGTGGCGCCTTCCAACTGAACCAAACCGAAAAAACCACGTCAAAGTCGATCAAAAGTCAAAGCCATGTTGACCGTTTTCTTTGACTATCGCGGTGTTGTGCACTCGGAATTCTTGCCGGAAGGTCAAACGAAAAGAGTGCAAATTCGACGAAAAAGGCCTGATTTGTGGAAAGCATATTCTTAGATTTTGCTCCACAAAAATGCGCCTTCGCACAAGGCCATCATAGTGAACGAATTTTTTGACCAAAAACTCCACAAATACCATCGAGCAACCACCTTATTCACCAGATATGGCTCCAGACCATTTCTTTCTTTTTCCTAAACTCAAATTACCACTTCGTGGCACCTGTTTTCATTCGGTAGAAGACATAAAGGAGAATTGGCGGAGAAAACTGAACTAAATTCCGGAAAGCGTTTATGTTTTGATGATTGGATCATTCGTAGGCGTAAGTGTATCGTTTCTGAAGGAACGTACTTTGAAGGCAATAAAATAACTTTGGATGAATAACTAACATTTTGAGCATTATTGATTGTTTCCCGGTACTTTCTTGACAGAGTAGTACGTATGATGGTTCGATCAACTTCTGCGCTATGTGACGCGTGCTTAATTATAGCAAGAAATAAACAAAAATATAGCCTGGTATACTAAATATTCATTCTGAGTGTGTTTGCACGCACGATACTGAGAAATTGGTGTGGGACAGCCCGCACGGCTAGCCTATGGTAGAAGAGAAAGAGAAGCTAGTTTATTGGATTGGAATAAAATCTACGTACAAACACAAATTAACAATAAATAATCCTTCACGTTTCTCCGTTCTCCATTCGATTATTTTCTTATTGGAGTTTTAGTAAGGATCCCTAATTTTGAAAATATCTTATAGCTTATGTCACTCGGAGATAGTGTAGCTTCCCAACGGTGAAAGAATTTTTCGAATCGGTCTTGTAGTTTCGGAGCCTATTCAATGCAAACAAACAAAAAATCAAATCTTTCCTCTTTATATAGTATTATTATATTATATATAAGTATAGAAAACAAAAGAAGCCTAATTTACTCCTTATATCATCAGCTATCTGCCAGTAAAAGTACTGTCAAAATCGGTCCAGCCGCTTCGGAGATTAGCCGGAACAAACAGACAGACAAAAACTAATACCATATAGATATTATATACTTTCACATACATTCAGTAAAAAGCTGTTATTATTTAATTACAAATAGACACTTCAATTTTATTTATTTTTTATTTTGGTGCTATTTTGAGCTGAAACTTGAAGATAATAGTGGCGGACCTAAATTTATGGATTTATAAATTCAATAACTTGGTGCTGTCGCGTGGAGCATGTTTACCGAGAGTAAACTGCATTACAGGCACGAGATTCTTTACGTTGTAAATAGATTCTGAGTTTCTTCGGGAAAATTGGAAATTCAAGGAGGATTAACTTACCTTTACACGTGTGTGCCCAATAGTGTGTAAAAATAGGAGTCTCATGTATTTAAATTAACGACCCTGCCATTTTTACCCACATTCCAACTCCGCAATAAATTCGACGTTGGAAGATGCCCCACCCAAGGTTTTCTCAAAATTCAAATTCAAATTACAAAAAAAATTGAGCACGTTTGAATCTGGTTACTGTTAGTGCGTGACTGAGCCGACAAGAAACTTTCATTAGTTACGCGCTAACGAGCAAAAGATAATTTTGAATATTGATGAATTATTCATCCATTATTTTTGCGTCAACCTGCACCTGAATACTGACAAACAAAAGAAGCGAATACGACCGAGCCTCAAAAATAGACATCACTAATAAAATAAAATTCTTTCCTAACAGTTGCCAAAAATATAAATAAGCCAAAATATTCAATACTATCGACCCGCCCTGGCTTCGCACGGATGCAATGTAGATACTTATGTTTTCTCTACTATAATATGCATGTGTTACATTACATATAAACCTTACTCTATCTCATAAGAAAACCGCATCAAAATCCGTTGCGTAGTTTTAAAGATCTAAGCATACATAGGGACAGACAGACAGCGGGAAGCGACTTTGTTTTATACTATCTAGTGAAGATAAATGTGTATTCGGAAGTATACATATAAAATAACAATAGGCAACCATTCGTATCGTTCATTGCTCCATAGTCACTCGCTCCACTACCCAGAAGTACCTACTTCTTCTTAGAACAGAAAATATTTCTTTCCGAGGAATTCCCGCAGGATTGCGAAAAAACGAATGAAGCAGGCTTCCGAATTCGAGAAACGACTTGCAATGTATTTTGGACGTCGTTAAACTAGCCTGGATTTGGGTACTACGCTTACAAGGGATTTGTTAAATCGTATTTGTCCCTACATACTGATGCGACAAAAGAATTGCTTAAGCTTACGCCTCGTAACTCGTAGCATACTCGTAACTTCGTAGCGGTACTTCCAAGACAGTTGAAAAATTTCTCCAAGATACGACGAGTTTAATTTTGGCGCCACTGTTAATCCTAGTTTTCAGGAATTGCAGTGGTTGTATATTGTATATCACACTAGTTGATTGCGTTAGAGTGAATGATAATAAAATTTACTACAAGCGCGTGTGAATTGAGCGTTAAAATAAGGGTACCTGTGATATTTTATAAAATATGGTTAGTTTCTACCCACCATGGCACCAGTGAGCCGAGAAGGATTAATTTAGCTTTGATAAAATATGGATGAATTAAAAAAGGCACCTAGCTACAAAGCGGATTTATATGGATTTCTTGGACAACCCTTTTTTGCTTTCAGATTTAGTTTTTAACAATAAATTATCGTTGAAAATAATAAATACGACGCAGAAAAGCTTAATGGAAAATTTATGTGGGTGGGTAAGTTTCATAAATTGTTAAAAATAAAGAACTAACGTTTGAGTTGGACTAATCTCAGAGCACATAGTAAATTAAGTTGTAGAGAAGTGAAATTAAATCTCAAATTAGTTTAAATAAGCTTCGTGAATGCTCGGTTTCTACAAAACTATCCCTCATTTATCTCATTCTCATCTATCTTCCATTTGCTAATGAATGTCATTACCCGAAGTTCCATGTTTGTCATGCTGCAGAGAAGCCGGAACCTACAGGATCGGGATGATCCTGTAGGTTCCGGCTTCTCTGCAGCACAACTCACCGGAGCGAGGTAAGTACGGCCCGGAACGGCACGGAAATTGTCGTTACACGATAATGGATATGGACCACTTTGAGCTGCCCTTTTCAACCGTTAGACAGTTAATGGAATGTGGCTAATTTCAGACCATTGTTTTTTTTTTTGTTACCATTTATATTACGGTTTTCTTGGCGCGTGGATTAATGATCGCTTTACGATGTTAAAAGGTTTTTTTGCTAACTTTAGGTTCGTGGTTTATTTTTAGTGGTTAGATACTTAAATGGGATGTTTAATAGGTGCTTATAACAATGCTATTTTTATAAGGAAGATAAATCATGGCATTCAGGTGATTTTTTTTAATCGTTCTCGAAATTTTTGTCTAATGACACTCGAAAATGTAATTGAAGAAAAGATGGACGAAACTCGTTTAACCTTTTGACCGCCACGGTCGGCTATATAGCCGACAAATGAAAAAGTGTCCAACATGCCACCGTCAGCTACAGCCGACAAGAAAATGACATTTTTTAAGTAGTTTGCATCTGTCGGCTGTCATCGTTCTAGCTGGTTCTACCAAACAATACGTGAATACCGTTAGTAAGTAAATAAAGTCATCATCTACCTATACTTTTCCAAACTACATATGTTGGGGTCGGCTTGCCGTCTAACCAGATAATTCATAATTCATTTATTTGTTGTTAGTCACAGGTGAAAAGACAGTTCTTACAATTAGCATTATTGTATCGCTGTAACATACCCATGGGGTGTACAATATTTTTGTGTAAGTCAATATTATTTGCTATGTTAGAAATAATGAATAATAATACAATTACACTCTTAATTGTTGGTGGATGTTATCTATTGCATTGTTTTTTATAGTCAACCTCATTTTACATTTTATTTGTATTACTTATACAATTATTACGGACATACAATTTACGCATAATAAGTCAAAAATACATATACAAAATAAGTTTAACATGTCAATTATTAGTCAACCACATTATGCATTCATTATGGTCATGCAAGATGCAACTGAATACCAGAGAGTTTGACCTCCACAACAATAATAATTAATCATTTTAATTTATTAATAAAAAATAATACGATAACTCTTGTAAGACTAGTTGTCAGATTATCAGGCAACTGCCTATGAGTAGCGACTGGCAAAGATCTACAAATGACAGCCGGGACCAACGGCCTAACATACTTTCCGAGGCACGGAAACTCGGTATGGAATAGATGGGCACCCATCCACAGACCAACCTTGGAAAGTGGTGCTTCACCTAGAAGATTAGCCCGTGCGGCTGTTATTATTTAGCCACGAGCTCCTCCTTACTATTTAAGTAAATAAGTAAGAAAGTAAATACACCTCAATTGTCAGTTTCAAGAACACTAATAATGCTCGATATTAATGCTTCCTGAAGAGAGCTTCACACGAGTCATGTTAGCAGTCGATACTACAGGATTATACTGACAAATATAACGATTAATAGATTACATATTCCTGTATCTCTCAAAAGGGTATCGTACCAATAGATTTATGGATTATGTTCGATTTCTATAAGCCAGTTGTTAGACATAGATACTATTCAGGGTGATTAAAATAATTAACTATTAATACATTTTTTGATATCTCAGTATGAACGATTGAAAAAAAATAGCGTTTAAACTATCATGAAAATAAGTCTCAAAACTCATTAAACAGATTGTGTGACATATACCTAATGTAACAAGAGCAATAAAAACCGTAAAAAATAGCAAAGTGTAATGTTCGGCCAACTAGAAAGAGAGGATCCTCCATCCAGCCAGGCATGCGATATTGTCTGGCGTAGCATGAGCGCTAAAAAAGGGCTAAAAAGGAGTATCATTAGATAACATTAAACGGTTAACGGTTTTATCAATGGCATCCTATTTTTCATATCTTGTTGAAATATAGCTCCTAAAGTCTTGTACACATGAGCAAATGCGTGCAAAACCCAACGCATTGTTTGCTACGCCGTAGCTCGTAGCTGGCGAACACATGTGATCACTATTGCTTCGGTCACAACGTAGCAAGATATTGCAATTCCGCGCGAAATTTACACTACGAAACGTGTTTCGCGAAACTTCAGCTTTGGCATTCTGTAAACTTGACACACACAAAACCTTACATGACCTAGTTGGTGGGTCAAGCATTATTGTTGGAGCTCGCAAGAATCTGAACAGCGTCTTCAGTACGCAACAGTTTTTTTATAACAAGCAGATGAAGCTGTCTCTAATAACATTACTATTTCGATATTACTTTATTGAGAGGGTGCATTCAGAATGTTGGCAACGTTGCAAAATGTTGTGAAATATTTTGCTGTTTTGATTATTTAATCAAAATTACTGAATGAAATTATGCAAAATCACTCTATGTTGGACTAAAATATTGGCTAAGTATTCCAATAATAACACTGGATAGGGCATTGTAACAGTTTTAGATTTCCATGTGCTTTTTTTGCACTAAAACTAAATATTCAGTAACTAGTTTAACTATAATAGTTACTGCAATGTATAATCAATATTTTAGTGCACCTCAGAGTGATATTCCATTTTCATTTAGTAATATTAAAGAAATTTATCATAACAGCATACATTTGACAGGTATTTGCGACGTTGCCAACTTTCACAATGTACCCTCTAAACATTCACTAATGATTAAAATACCAAATTGACCCCGTATTCCAATCTAAACCACTCGTAAAATGTTACGTTATTACTATAGTAATTGTGACGGTTGGACACCCGAACGTACAGCAATTTGGAGCGTTTGTGACACGTGACAGGTTTAATATGTCTATTACTCGTATAATAATAGATTTACGCGCCGTATCTGATAACGTTGGCAACGTGATTTTCTGAACTCGAGCAATGTACGTCGAGCAACTGAGGTACTGCTTTACTTCAGTTAAATTAATTAAGGAACTTCTAAAACCGTTTGAAGTCATTAACCATTAGAGTAATTTCCCGGGCAGACATAACATTGAAATTATGGTGAATTGGTATTTATTATAAGGAAATTGGGTTAGTGAACGATTTAATGACGAGAAATTATATTGCGGAGCATAACAATGTTTACATGGACAATAAAATGTATTATTATAAATATTGTTCGGTCCTTTTTTTAAGGGCTAATATTTTAATTGACAAATAAATATTTGGAAAAAATAAAGCAGTCAGGCAGCAGACAAAAGCCTTTTACTGAATGCGAATGAAAGTGTATACGTATATTAAAGATTTTTTTTTTTAATTCTTTTGCGTTAGTTTGAACGGTTGGACCGATTTGACTGGCCTTTAACTGACAGATAGCTGATGTCGTAATCTATATCCTAATCATGCGTATTGGCCGAGTTATCACAATTTTTGCGGACGAAGTCGCGGGCTAAGTTTGATAAATTAGGGATTTTGCTAGTACGTTCCTTACCAACATAACTACTTTCTTTCTGCTTTCACTTTGGTAAAAATCTGGCTAGATATTTTTCTTCAGACAAAAGATAATTTATTTCATAAGAATCTCATTGAGTTCACGAGAGAAAGTTAGAATATTTTTATTTACACATTATTAAAAAGCACCATTCACTTGAGAAGTAACTTTTGAACCAGGTGCAAACTTGGCGCACAATTAAAACTAAGTGACTTTATTAGTTTTCTTCACAATATTATTAAAGTACCTCACTATAAGTACTGTTTAACTTAATGCCATTACTGTAATAGCCTTCCAAGTGTTTGAAATAAAGAGAGATTTCTTTTATTAGGATTTATTTCGGTTCTTAGTTCTTTGCAGATACAAAACAAATAATTGCAGAACAATAATGGCGCCCTCCAGCACTTAATTAATACAGACGAAGGAATGACCTTTAGTTTCAGCAACTGTAGATTATTTACAAACTACTAATTGATCTAAAATTATAATAAAATATGTTCAAGTATCAAAACAAAAGAAAAATACAGGGTGTCAAAAAATTTGTCTACATCATTGTCAATAGGAAAAGTGCCCAGAAGGTTGGCAGCATTGCCACGTCGGATGGCAATGCTGATACTTTGGCTAAAAAAAAAGGCCAGCCACACAGGCTAGGTCACGTGAAGAGTCGACCAACCGCTTGGCGATATCCCGAAAATGTAGATGATGATGCCCTTATAATTATCCCCGTTTCTGATCGATTGCGGCCCATCGCAGCGAAAACTAACAATCGAAGCAGGAAATATTAAATTATGTAGTTCACGATTGTGTTCGAGAACACTGGCTCGATTTTTCTTTCGTCATTCCCATAGTTGGCCGCACGGCAATCCGACACGAACTCGATCGAAGAGAGATCAGGCACCACCCATACTTACGCAAACTCAAACAATCTAAAGTAGGTACCTATTAACAACTGAATTTGTTCCAACTGCTCGCTCTCTCATATAAGAACCGAACATTGATCCCGAAGCTTGTTTTCTCGAAATTGAAAATGGCCAAAATCTGGAGCGAATTTCCCGATTCACACACTTCGGGAAATTCATGTCGTGTCACGTCGCACGAAACGACCGCAATGTTTAATGGCAAGTAGTTAGAAAAACGAATGCGAATTGAACGGTTATACAGATATTAATCACTCAAAAGTCATAACCAATTTTGTACTTTGACTGTCCAAAATATAAAACAAATGTTCTGTCTAGCGGAGGTTGGTGGAACATATGTATAAGGACTGCCTTTTCGGTGTACGGTGTATGTTACCTTCGGTTTCCGAAGGTTATGTTGAACTGACTATACAGTTCTGTGTGCAACGGTAAACGGGGAACTCCATAGAAATTAACCGATGACAAAGAGCAATGCGCAAGGTTTTATTTAAATCTTTTTCAATAAATCAAGTTGTATTTAAAGTTGAATATGTAAAGGTAATCTCTCTTTAGTAAATCGTGTTATATAGTATTCATACTTTTTAAAATGTATTGAACAAAATATTATTTGAAAATTATGCTTTCAATAAGCTTATTCAGCTAAAAGCGGCACTAGATATTATTTATGTAGTCGAAACAGAAACATAAATAACGAAAGCTGAAATTTAAAGCCGAAATTATTATGTATATTGATGATCCGTGCTTAACTGGAATATGATGTATTTTAGTCACGAAAATATTTAGGTAAGCTTGAAGAAATCGACCTTATATAATATGACAATAAAAATATGTACTGTAGATACCTTAACCTCTGTGGTCATATAGATATTAACTAATAAAGTGTGAGATATAATTAATATTATTTTCTTTAAAATAATTATTTCGATTCATCGTATTAACGCCTTTTATTCATTTCACTTAACATATACCTACTCAAATATAAAATCACTACAACATACAAACGATCCCTAAAGTACGTAAGCATCAGTATGAAAAAAAAATGTGAAAGATGAAGGAAAACATCGTAAAGAAACCAACATGCCTGAGAGATATTTCTCGACGGCATGTAAAGCCAAGTCAAAGGCCCATGGGCGGCATAAAAACTGACACCAGGTTAGGCACTAACCACACGATCAAGAAAAGAAGCACCAGCATAATAAAGTGAAGTACTCATAAAATCATATCGAAATACATAATCAATATTCTTGCTTGAGATTCGTACTTTCACTGTAAGTATACTGTAGTCCAACCCACATCCTTATTATGTACCTGCATAACATTTTATTTATTCATGAGAGCGTAATTGGGTTGTGGCAGAACAATCCGCAGGATGCTGTCAGAATGTCAATTTGTGAGAAGCGTTTGAATTTTGTTAATGTTATTGTTATACGTGCTTGTTATAATAAAATTCAAGAACATTATTACATTTAAAAAAACACTCCATGTGCTATTTATTCATTTATTAAAACTTTCTGCAAAAGTAAAAAAAAACACTGTGAAAAGGCGGTCTTAATGCTTTGGAAATTTTCAACATGTCTACCTTATTGTGATGCAGAGACCAAACAAGGTTGGTCGCTATTTAGGAATCAGCTCGTAATTCTTGAAAGCGCAAAGGCCAAAACCTACTAGGAAACACAATACCTTTATATTGTTAAGAACCTGTAAAAAATTGAATTAAAAAACCCAAGTCAGTATATTGAAAATAGAATCCGAGGAAATCTTTGCAAATTGATTTACACAGTTTTTTGTTTAGAATAAAAATAGGTATAACGTTCGCATTATTATCCCATCTGCCAGAGAGAAAGGATAACTGATGCAGGGACCTATTAGTCGGTAAATGTCAACTGCTAAATATAAACATGCGAACTCACAACATGGTTCCGAACGACTGTGGGTAAACATTGCCAAAATCCTCTCGCTTGGCAACTGGGTTGGTATTTGCAGAGCTGCATTTGCCAACTTCACGCAGTGCAGTTCCACTGTGTCGTTTATCCCACTAATAAACTCAATAACAACAGTGTTTATAGTTTTATGAGAATAATTCATGAACACAAATGTTATTATTTAATTAGTACTAATGATGAGTAAATGAGTAATTATTTAACACTTCAAGCACAATGTGCTGAGGCGGACTTAATGACATAGGCATTTGAGTATTGCATTTGTACATAAATTACCTATTTAACATTAAATTAATTAGCAATGAAGCCCGTAATAGTAGTACAGTCAATAAATGATAAATCATATATATTTCTGCAAATTGGTTTTAAAAAACACTTTTACACGTCACATCATGTTATGTTTTAAAGCTAGATGGGGCCGGTGTTTCGTATCTGACTACTCTGTGAAGAAACAGCCGAAAGAAACTCAGAGGTCACTGTCTCTTTTAAAGTCCAGACATTGGTCAAATCATATGAGTACCATGCAGATTAGTGTCTGAGGTGGTCTTTTGATGAAAGAACCACACAAAGAGTGGACCTATCCAGTCAGTGCAAGCATTTGTCAGTGATCGTGTAGCTCGACTCATAACCCAAGGAGCTCAACGACACGACGAACAATACCAAAGAAAGGACATTTGGGTAGGCCGCATAAAGTACTCAAACTGACAGACAATCGTTAAACTAAACTAAATCAAAATAATATAACCCACATAGTCCGCATATTCACAGTAATAAACAAAAAAGTAAAATAATACATCACTTGAAAACTAAATAATGTCAGATAAATCGGAAAAATAATAATAATACTATACTTGAAAAAGTAATAATGTCAACAAAATCGAAAAAAAAACATTAATTACTTGAAAAAGTAAATAATGTCATTAGGCAATTAATATTCATAAAATGAATAAACATTAATGTAGGTACTACTATTACGGGTACACACAAAATTGTGATTAGTTTAAAGGCACCAATACCAACACCCTTGAAATACTAATCACATTTCTCGCCCACATTCTGAATCAATTTAATCAGATTTACCGAAGCTTTTTGCCCGAACATTAAGGCTGAAAAGTAGATAAAGCATCGAATTAAGGGGACGTAATATCGGTTGATAAAAGCCAGAACGACACATGGGAAATGTCGCGTAAAAGCAGCGTAACCAGATTAGTATTTGTAATTTAGTGATAAAGGAATTTCGCTGGAAATTGTTCGAAATGTTAATATTGCAAAACAATGTACACTTAGCTTTGGCTGGAGTAATTTAGTTGAATGTAACTCTCGAACCAAATACGACCTACCACCAAGTTTAGCTGGAAACTTATCTACTGAAACCTAGTGTAGTTTGAAACATGGTTGTTTGGATGTTTACCGGCAAAATCCTGTTTTCAAATAAACTAGTGTTGTGGTGTTATACTTTATTTTTATTTTTGACACCTCTGACTGATGCTAGAGGAATATGTTATTGAAAATTTGCATAACAAAGTCTTGTTAATTGGCGAACATGATAATAATGCTCGTGGTGGTGTCATCTGTATTGTATGATACTAGGCCATCAGTCAGCCAGCCAGTCGGCTAGGTCAGCTACTAGCTAGGAAGGCTGCTAGTCACTAAATTTATTTACTGATCACCAAATAAAAAAAAGTTCTTGAGTAACTCATGCCAACACGACAAAAAAGTGCAGCGACGATGCGGAACATTTTTTTCCAAACTTCTCTATGTGTCCCCGAGGAGTGCTTAACTTTAATAAAGAAGAGGCGGCTCCATTTTTGCGAAAGTTTCACTCTCCGTCCCCGGCAACAATTATAAGAATGATTTATTTTGTTCCTATTTTTTTTTTTCGTTTCTGCTTCGCAAATAAATTGGCAGTCTTCCTAGCAGTAAGTGATTACTGTACAACACTAAAAGCATCGCCGTTGCGTCACCAGCCTAGAGTTAAAGCTGAAATTTTTCATGTGCCCGTATATAATTATCACGATCCTACGGTATCTACCTACATAGTTAAACTTCATGTTAGACGAAAATGTTCAGTGTCTCAAGTTCATTCATACGATTCTCCGCACCAACGATTTGTTTGAGTTTAACAGATTGTAGAATTATGGTTGGCCAACCGGACCTGCACTCGGCTGCTTAATAACTTCTGCATTATGTATTTAGGTACTGTAAAAAATAACGTATGATCTTATACTCAGAATACGGCCGTACCTATGTAACTCACGAAGGTTCAAATTGCTTAGACAGGTATTAGTTATGCTTTACTAGCACTAAGTTAATTTGCAGACTAAAAGTACCTAGCTTACTCGTGTTATGAAGCTTACCATTAGTTTACGGCTAAGTATAATAGAATAAGATGATGAAGATCACTAAAGGATAGTTTAAATACCTGTATTTTGGGTTGATTTTATATAAACACTGCCTCAAATGCCCCATAGGTCGAATGGTGGCAAGAGCAACTGCTGAGCAAGAGGTCATGTGTGTTATTGGATTATTCCTTCAAGAATATCTCAGTAGTAGCCACGGAGCCTGAATTTGTGCCCGATTGATGGCGAAAGGCTCGCCCCCTATTACATGGGACCTAAAACATAACCGGCGAAATGTAGGTGTACTATTAGATACACCTCTGTCTAACCCTTCTTGGATTACAGGCATGATCTTATGTTATGTATGTGGCCCACTGCTGGGAAAAAGTCCCTTCACTCTTTCCATTTCTCTCGGCTGCTGGCTGTTGCAGTGCCTGTCGCCATCTTCGCTTGGCTTTCCACGACGTCGAGTTGTCTTCTTTAGCATCCATTCTGATGTTATTCTGCCCAGCGATGCTCTGACATTCAACATACATGACACCAGTAACACGTAAACGTACCCAATGTCAATTCGAGCGATTTACTCGTATTATTCGAAATGACATCTATCATATACCATCTTCTTCAAATCTTTGCAGCAAGCCCTCTAATGAACTCTTAAAATTAAGACAATAATATATATATATGTATGTGGGTGACAGTGTGCGTGGGTGTGTGTGGGGGTGTGGGTGGGTGAGTGTGTGTGTGGGTGTGTCTGGGGATATAATATTATGAGCGAATCGAGTATTTTCAATACGAATGTATGTTACATTTACTGGTAGACCGACTAGAGAAGCATTTATTTTGACAGTTGATATTTCAAAGAAATGTATTGAAAAGTTGTATGGAAAACAATGTATAGCTTCATTATTTCAGATGCCTGCCTACTAGGTATGAAAAATATTCTATCCGCTTAGATATCAAATCTGTGCTTCAATGTCTGTGTAAATCTTTCTTTGAACGCTTCAACATGTTTACTATCCATTCTGTCTTCATTATTTACCTAAAAGTTATATTTATCGCCGTTTCAGAACATCTTAATCCATCATTCCGAAGCTCTAAGCAACCTGCAACGCTTGAATAACTTAAATTGCTAATTGCACTCATTTGCTAGGCGCTCTCGGCAAACTCTCACATCTCGGCATCTCTCATTAATTATTACATTCTCTCTGCTAAGTACCTAAATGTTCGTCAAATTAATAACTCCTCGGAAAAAAAACAAAGCTTGGTTTGACCGTTCCATTATTAAGGAAAGGTTTTATTAACATTATTAATTACAAATTAAGAATTTGGGTGAGTAATAAGGTTTTTGGGTGTTCAAACACAACAAAGTAGAAAATGTTATTATTATGACATTATGATGTACGACACGACTTTTTGCAACGGTGCAATTGCTGTCTAGCCTACAGTATTTATTCAAGCGTAAAATTCACATGAAAATTGCCTTGATAACAGTCAGGGTGACTGATAAACATTTTTCAACTTATAAGTTCAAACACCGTAACATCAGTGAACAATTTTTGTACTACTAGAAAGCCGCGGCTTCGGCTTCGGCAGCGGCTTTCGTAGCATTTTCGTAGCTAGTAGGTGCTACAAGTGCCTACTGCGTGCTACGCCGCTACGTAATTGATTTGAACACAATCGCTGTCTACATGTCATTAGCGTGTGAAACATAAAACTGTTTTAATCAGTAGAAAATATAAAGCTAAAATGTTAACAAACTGGAATATCGCATTGAAATTATATAATTTCTGTTTAAAAACTAGATTTCAATTTCGATATAGGTAATTAACAAAATAATAAAATCGAAAAGATTCAGATAAAACATATTCTGGTTTTATTATGGTACTATTTATTATACTACTACATAATATCGCATTTCTGTCCAGACAATATACGTAAAAACAAATTTGGGGAAATAACATGAAAATATTGTTACTAAATCTTACCTACGTTATTCCTGTTGTTTATATTTCTGCTATTGTACGGCTCGATAATATTACGTCAGATGAATAAAATGATTAGCGATAACTGAAGGTTACCTTTTCCCTTAAAATAACGATCACGTAGTCGATCACGTTTGCCATTTTATTGATATTGTGACTGTTCCTAAATTACCCTAGGCTGATAAAATTCTCGTTTTTCCTAAATCATGGTAATATTAGTATGAACTTCGTTTTCCCTGAGGGGAAAAGGGCCGCGCCCCTCCTCCGCGCGGCACCTATAAGGTTCGTCCCAGAGTGGTCGCCTTTTCACCAACTTAGAGGAGGTTGAGTTCTTAAATTGGGGCTGCCCTGTCTCGACTTTGAAAGCTAGGGGACAGGGAGGGGATACAAGGTGAAGTTAGTATTGGGAACTCACTGTTAAGACATGAATAATATCAAATAATTTAAGACAAAACAATAATAAAATGTGATTCTAATAAGACGAGAAGGCGCAAAGATATAATTTGGTGATTTATAATGTACTACGAACCTATTTATATGGCATGTAATCCGGTACAATAATTGCCCCAGTATATGACTGTTAGACCTAAGCGCATAGGTCCACTAAAGACACTGCTACGAATTCTAATAGATCACGCTCCCTAAGCATTCTTCACATGTCTTTCTCAATCCTAAGGCAGAGTTCTGAGAAGTCCAGCTGCCATTAAGGAAGGCATATTTAAATAGTCTTCCCTACACGCGTACTCACGTTAGACACACCCTTAAGGCATTCTACCCCTTCAATATGATAACACATAACTTGCACAAGCGCACCGCAGACTAAGTCTGTAGCAGAACTAATTGCGATTGTTATTGGTGGACGCCGAAGTGGTAGATCTATCGTCACTTCACATTTCCTTACCCTTCCCCATGTCGAGGTTGCGCCTCTCGCCAAATAGTGTCGATTCAGGAACAGGCCTACAAACAGACGGGTTTGGTTTTAGCGAGACACTGTTAGTCCCTAGCGTTCCTTAGAACTATAATATCAAATCAGTTTGGGATAATTCGTGGAGCCTACCCCCACTCCCGGAAATGTGCGCCAACAATCTGTATGCAATGTTTCTGAGCTAGGCTTTTATAGGAAGCAGAATTCATCAGCAGCGTTTGGTTGGTTTGTACTACAAGTCAGCATTATAGTCTGACTAACAATAGTTTGTATTAATAAAACTGCGAATGATACGGTTCTGCCTTCCATTTGTGTTTCGTCAGATAAAAGTCACATCGTCAATAGTCAGGTGTACAGTGTACAGGTCGTTTGTCTGAGGTGAGTGTAGAGTAGCGGGAGGCGTTCCCAATCTCCCTATAACCAAACGCAGATGACGGATATTGGCAAGGTACGGATTAAGAGGTGGTTACATAACACATGAGATAATAGTATACATTGTGATACAGTATAAAAGCTGCTCCGTCAAGCTGAAATAAATGATTATTAACATCTCTGCACTGCTGCCAAACTGCTAATATGAGCTTTTAGTTAATTAAAGTTAACACTTACCACGTGTTCATTGAAGTAGTCTAGTCTACAACTCACTTACAGAATACTGCACACATTACCAGCTTCGCCTCAACCACAGCTTATCCGTTTTATCCCGTTCTATCCCCTTTTATCCTGTTCTATCCCGTTTTATCCTGTTCTATCCCGTTTTATCCCGTTTTATCCCGTTTTATCCCGTTTTATCCCGTTTTATCCCGTTTTATCCCGTTCTATCCCGTTTTATCCCGTTCTATCCCGTTTTATCCCGTTTTACCCAGTTTTATCCCGTTCTACCCCGTTTTATCCCGTTCTATCCCGTTCTATCCTGTTCTATACCCTTCTATCCCGTTCTATCCCGTTCTATCCCGTTTTGTCCCGTTTTATCCCGTTTTATCCCGTTTTATCCCGTTTTATCCCGTTTTATCCCGTTTTATCCCGTTTTATCCCGTCCTATCCCGTTCTATCCCGTTCTATCCCGTTTTACCCAGTTTTATCCCGTTCTACCCCGTTTTATCCCGTTTTATCCGGTTCTATCCCGTTCTATCCCGTTTTATCCCGTTTTATCCCGTTTTATCCCGTTTTATCCCGTCCTATCCCGTTCTATCCCGTTCTATCCCGTTTTACCCAGTTTTATCCCGTTCTACCCCGTTTTATCCCGTTTTATCCGGTTCTATCCCGTTCTATCCCGTTTTATCCCGTTCTATCTCGTTTTACCCCGTTTTATCCCGTTCTATCCCGTTTTATCCCGTTCTATCCCGTTTTATCCCGTTTTACCCAGTTTTATCCCGTTCTACCCCGTTTTATCCCGTTCTATCCCGTTCTATCCTGTTCTATACCCTTCTATCCCGTTCTATCCCGTTCTATCCCGTTTTGTCCCGTTTTATCCCGTTTTATCCCGTTCTATTCCGTTCTATCCCGTTCTATCCCGTTCTATCCCGTTCTATCCCGTTCTATCCCGTTCTATCCCGTTCTATCCCGTTCTATCCCGTTCTATCCCGTTCTATCCCGTTCTATCCCGTTCTATCCCGTTCTATCGCATTCTATCCCGTTCTATCCCGTTCTATCCCGTTCTATCCCGTTCTATCCCGTTCTATCCCGTTCTATCCCGTTCTATCCCGTTCTATCCCGTTCTATCCCGTTCTATCCCGTTCTATCCCGTTCTATCCCGTTCTATCCCGTTCTATCCCGTTCTATCCCGTTCTATCCCGTTCTATCCCGTTCTATCCCGTTCTATCCCGTTCTATCCCGTTCTATCCCGTTCTATCCCGTTCTATCCCGTTCTATCCCGTTCTATCCCGTTCTATCCCGTTCTATCCCGTTCTATCCCGTTCTATCCCGTTCTATCCCGTTCTTTTTTTTTTTTTTTTTTTTAATGTAATTCACAAAACTGATGTACAATCACAAAGAGCTCAAAAACGGTATAACAGAAAAAGACTGATTGACATCTACTCGATGTGAATCTTTCATGCACATACATTATTAGTAAAAATAAACACTTAAAAAAAAACAGGAAAACTATCAACTCAAATTAAATAACTCGCAATCAAACTAAAACCAATAAAAAGTGAGATCAAATTAAAATATAAATTAAATCACAAAACTATTAAAATAAATAAAAAATTAAATCAAATTAAAATAACCAAAAAACAAACAATAAAAATTAAATCAGATTAAAACAAAAATTGAATCGAAATACAGTCAAAATAAATATTAAAATCAATAAAACATTAAAGCACAAACAAATTGAAATCAATAAAATGTAAAAAAAACAACTCAAATTAAAATACAAATCAAATCAAATTAAAATTCAAAACATAAAATTAAATATTTACACAATTAAGTCTCTCAGCTTTCGTCTCACTGAAGCTTCAGAACCAGTTCTATCCCGTTCTATCCCGTTCTATCCCGTTCTATCCCGTTCTATCCCGTTCTATCCCGTTCTATCCCGTTCTATCCCGTTCTATCCCGTTCTATCCCGTTCTATCCCGTTCTATCCCGTTCTATCCCGTTCTATCCCGTTCTATCCCGTTCTATCCCGTTCTATCCCGTTCTATCCCGTTCTATCCCGTTCTATCCCGTTCTATCCCGTTCTATCCCGTTCTATCCCGTTCTATCCCGTTCTATCCCGTTCTATCCCGTTCTATCCCGTTCTATCCCGTTCTATCCCGTTCTATCCCGTTCTATCCCGTTCTATCCCGTTCTATCCCGTTCTATCCCGTTCTATCCCGTTCTATCCCGTTCTATCCCGTTCTATCCCGTTCTATCCCGTTCTATCCCGTTCTATCCCGTTCTATCCCGTTCTATCCCGTTCTATCCCGTTCTATCCCGTTCTATCCCGTTCTATCCCGTTCTATCCCGTTCTATCCCGTTCTATCCCGTTCTATCCCGTTCTATCCCGTTCTATCGCGTTCTATCCCGTTCTATCCCGTTTTATCCCGTTTTATCCCGTTCTATCCCGTTTTCTCCCGTCCTATCCACTTTTATCCCGTCCTATCCCGTTTTATCCCGTGTTATCCCGTTTTATCCCGTTTTATCCCGTTTTATCCCGTTTTATCCCGTTTTATCGCATGTTATCCCGTTTTATCCCGTTTTATCCCGTTTTATCTCGTTTTATCCCGTTTTATCCCGTTCTATCCCATTTTATCCCATTTTATCCCGTTTTACCCAGTTTTATCCCGTTTTATCCCGTTTTATCCCGTTCTATCCCGTTCTATCCCGTTCTATCCCGTTTTATCCCGTTTTATCCCGTTCTATCCCGATTTATCCCGTTTTCTCCCGTCCTATCCACTTTTATCCCGTCCTATCCCGTTTTATCCCGTGTTATCCCGTTTTATCCCGTTTTATCCCGTTTTATCCCGTTTTATCCCGTTTTATCCCGTGTTATCCCGTTTTATCCCGTCCCATCCCGTCCTATCCCGTCAAATTTTTGTTAAATACCCGTGCGAAGCCGGGACGGGCCGCTAGTAGACAATAAAATATTTTCAGATTTATACCTACCACTGTTTGTCTCTGTATAAACCATAAGTTTGACTGGTAGAAAATGCCTATGGCATTAAGTCTGCCCCTGTACTTTGTGCTTGAAGTTTTAAATAAATAAACTAGCAAAGCGAGTGTGTAATGCACGCACTCTGTTTTTGCCAAATTGACACATACAGAGGTAAATCTCATCACCGCCTCTAAATAAGTCATGTCATGTATTCCATACGTATGCAGTGGGATTAAAATTATAAAGCTTGGTCTCTGTCGGAGTTCCAAATCTGTGATCATAGTAAATAAAAAATAACCGCGTTTTTTTGTAAACAGTGCCAAACTGCGGCGTTTTAATAATTAAGTATATCAAAACCGAGTTTTCATGTGCTGAAATTTACACACATGAAAATTTTTGAAAACTCCATTCTTAATATTTATTCGCTGACTCTTTAAACAAGCGAATTTAATTAAGGACAGAATAATTATGCAAAAGGTGCGGCTACATTCCGTTATTACATACCCCTTGGTATAAAACCAGATCAATAACTTATTATATGTTTTATTTACACAATACTTTTATTTTATTTTCGCAGTAGCAGCCACGGAATCAGGATTTGTGCCCGGTTGATGGCAAAAGGCTCGCCCCCTATTACATGGGACTAAAACATATCTGGCGAAATGTGGATGTACTATTAGCACCATATTGTTTTATTACCTAATTCTTCGGGTTTGACAGGAGTCATGTCATGTTAGTTATATAATACTTTTATTATTATGTGGAGTGCGATTTTGAACTTTTATCAGGTTTTGGTTTTTTAAAATCGTATGTCACACCGTTTACCGAATATGGACCGATGAGCATGAAAGCTTTGAAATTAATATTCTGTTGTGTTTTCCATTCATAGTTGTGCTATTTGCTACCAACTTTACTCGAAGAAGTATCGCAGGAATAATTTGTGTATTTACCTGTCTGTGGAAGCTTGTAAATGGCAATTTAGTTATACATGGTTAAATTTAAGTCGTTTTAATCCTCTTAAGGTGTCATTGTACTTAGTATAACGAACAACTGTTACTATGGGACCAACCCTGAAATCGTAAAAATAGGTTAAAACGGCTTAACTTTAACCTGTTATTATAATGTAATTACAAGCAAGCTTTTAGTAAGCTTTCCTAAAATGTAAAAAAATAAATTAAAATATATCTACAAACAAAATATTTCATTCATTAATGACATACGTAGTTGGAGGATTGCGGGAGAAATTTAAATAGTTACATAATAATATTTTCATGTGAAACTATGGCTGAACAATACAAAAACATGCCATTCGGCACTCTACCAAATGAATGTTATGAACCGTGAGTTTTGTTCGAAGTTAAAAATGTTCAGGACTGTTATACACTGGGTTCCATCATGGAAAACGGAATATGTTTCAGCGGAAAAAAATGAGTGTCGAATTGTAGGTAGGTACTGCGTAGGACCTTTTCTCGTCAATCCTTAATTGTAAGGAATTTAAAGCAATATACAAGATGAAATTTTGATCCCTCGTCAAAATTCGGGAAGTTGTCATAAAAGACGTAAATAATAATCAATTTAAATTACGGTACCTGGTCAATAATAATATAAGCTGTTTTTTTTTGTTGTTAAAATTTGACGCTATTTCTGAATGAAGCCCTTCTCAAAAGAGGAGAATTACCCGTTTATCGAATAAACGTCTGCGTCTGTTTGTGTGTGTGAAAGCGCGGTTATAGAGTAAGATCCCCTGATTCTGACCCTAGTAAAGGCGAAGCTTACAAGCAAACGCTGCATTACCCTGACACCCGTCGCTCAGGGGGGAGTTTTTAGTGAGCCGGGGGGGGGCGAGCCGAGCTTCACCAACCCTATCGTTGTCGGGCCGCGTTTTAATATGGGTGGTGCACATGCTCTTACCCATTTCCGATATTAAGAAAAAAAATACCTACCCCTTTTATTATTGATTCGGGTCGATTCTAATCATTAGCATAGTTCCTCCTTGAATTTGACGAGGATGCAAAGCAACAACCTATGGGAAAATAAGGATAGATCTAACCCACACAGTGTTCTTTACGGGTTGTATCCTATCCGTTTAACTACGTCCAATTTTAGTAGCGCTAAAACCTAAGTAGTCCTCATAGATTACGTATTTTTCTGATAAAAAATAAATCTGTCCTCCTAATAAAAAAGTATTAAAGTATGTAATTTTCTTTGTGATAATTGTATATTGAACAAGGAAAATAAATAATTGGATAATGTAAATGACTGAAAATTTGAAATTTGTTTACCTGTGACTGTTATTTAATGTATCAGTGTAAAATTTAGAAATCGTTGATTTAATAATAATGTTTGTACCTTAAAGATATTTGCACGCCATGAGAAATGGCAGGCATGTCGTTAGCCAATCTTATTTAAGATCTTGCATGCATGTATTATTTTAATTCTGTATGTATACACATGTTTGAGCAAATACAATTTCTTATTCTTATTAGATTCACTACTTACGTAACCATCCCAGCAATCACTGTGGGTTTTCTTCTAGGAACTCGGTCATTCGTGTAGTAAGCACCCTGGTAACCACTTACATAAGTATTTAGAGATGCTTCTAAGCTTTTTATTCAGTAAATTCATAATTATTATTTCCCTATACGAGCAAGATCGCCGACTAAAGCACACTATCATCGGTCCCAATGACGTCATTATCCTTCCCCAGGAGAGCAGTAGGGCCACAAGTACAGTTCGTCAGTACAAAACGCTGTTATTCCGTTCTCGCCGTCGAGAGCCGTCACGACGCGACGACCCCCCATTCCATGCCTGCCCGTTCGCGCTGAGCCTGTTACTTTAAATTTATCACTAAATAATAATCATGATCTGAACAAAGCTGCCTCTTGCTGTTCTCCACCAGAGATGCCCTGAGCCGAGTGTCGTGCCCCATCACATCCTTAGCGTGTACTTTTTAAGGTTTTTGACGTGGTTGGAGGAATTACATTCAAATCACTCTCAGGATAGCAGTCGACCACCTATTAGGTCGACCAGCGAGATGCGATTTACAAAAAAAAAGATAAATATTAATAGCCTGTATTTCCTCACTGCAGAGCAATAGCCTCCATACTTCCCTTTCCTCTATCTAGGCCTATTTGCGACTAGTTTTTATCGAAGGCTCGATTCATTTCCGTACTTTAATTTGTGTAGGTGAGTACGACCAAAGCATGTGGGTGATCACTGTTTATTTTGAACCACCAACCCAGTGGAGCAATACGCTTCGAACGTTAAATATTTACTCTTTAGTTTAGTATCAGACGAAACGTTCGATGTAGTTTTATCCGATAAAGCCCGATTAAGCCTGGGGCTACTACACAGGCTTGATATTTTAATTAAAATATTCTAGATAGAGATCCATTAAAAATTACACATTTTTTTTTCTGATTACTCGGTAGTGATAACGTGAATTATAATTACTAATGTAGAAAATTACTTAACTGAGATAACGAAACAACCACTTCTGTCGTTCCTTTGGGTTTGTTTGTTCAAACCTTATATAATATTTGATTTGAGCTCATATTGCTTCTCTATCTCTGATTCCATGATTATTTTATTTTTAGATAGATACAAAAATAAACACAACAACCTCTGACATCAACGTATCTTATTTCGAGTTATCGTCATGTCATTAACTTCTCTCCTAACAAGACTATTTTTAAAAACTGGCTCTTATCGCACTACGATTATGTTCACCATGTATTGTATTTCACCCTCGTGGATTTTTTTCATTTATCATACACGAGGGTTTTATTTTTCCTGATTTTGCCACAGATAACATTAAACAACTGTTAACAATTCCCTATAGTCGGCGGTGATTCCTTTTTTACAGCAAAGAGGCGCATGTTTTTAAGGCCTTCATATTTAATGAAAATTTATATTGTGTTTATGAACAGAATATCATAAATGAACATTATTACTTATAAAATAATTTGCTTTTAGCAACAGATTAAGATTTATTTGTGTTCTAAATTAAAAAGTATTTGAATTTTCTGTTTTTCATATTAAGCTGTTTAGCGGCTGCTTACCTTTGCCTCTCCTTCAACCTGGTGAAAGCAAAGCGCTACGAAAAATATCAAATCATTTAATTTCATATTAGTTCGTGACAAAAATACTTTTCATTCTATTTTTCTTCGAAAGTGTATTCATCAAAAGTAAACTGTGAAAATCAGAACCAAATAAAGCCATAACTAGTGCCTTAGCAGAATAAGTGAACCACGTCAGTAAAATTTGGGAATTTTAATTGTTAGAACAATTACGTCGAGCAGTAAACGGAAACTGATCAAAGTGAGTAAGTTGAATCACTCGAACGCTCTCAGGCATTCTATTGGTGAATGGCACACAACAGAGCAGCTGTGGGTAGTGGGCAGGCTCCTTTGTCTTGAACGAAAGCACCCCATAAATAAGTGCACTTACCTACTAATGGATTAGTTTTCCTTACACACGTTCTGCTACAAACAAACAATCAGTGCCTATTGAAAAGTTACTCAACGATAAAACGTTGAGTAACTTTTAAATACGACATTTATTTAAGCAAGTCTGATCAAACTGTTTGTATTACTTTGAATAGTACTAAAATAATTACATTAATAGATAAGTTATTTACTAGGTACTTTTTAAGAATCTTAGATCATAATATTTAGTTTTGTAAGCACTTGAGTGAGTTACCTGGGATACAAGTTTAATCCTAGTTCAGGTAAAATCCGAATATTATATACCTATAGTTTTTGAGGCCCTAATATTAATATTTTTGTAAATCAATTATTTGAAATAAACAATTACAATTTAATTAAACATCCAGAGAAATTAAGGTATAAAGTTATTAGCGTCTCACGCGAACTTTCCATTAGCTCATGTCACTGCTCATGCTAATGGTTCAATTACGAAACGTATACGTTTAAGCATTTTGGTGTAATTATTGGACGAAGGCTAAACTAAATTTAATTTAAGCTGTAATTACTTAACTTGGGATTTCAGACGTGAGTGACGTGATTCGATACATAGACAGATGTAGGTACATTTTACATTATTCAGGTGATACCGTAAGTGTATTTAACGATTCTGGTAGGCCTTGGATCGCAGAATTTTCCTATTACGATAATACTAGGTACTTGATTACTGTTGGATATTATACGAGTAATTAGTGTACTTAATTATGACGTAAATTACCGTTAAATCGCAGATATTTCAGCTGAAATAAAAAATACTGTGGAAAAGTTATTTTTATTTTAGATTTATTTTGCGAACTCACTTTTTGCATCGTGATTGGCTGAAGCCTGTAGATTTGGTAGGTAGCCTGTAGGTTTGTAACACGGATTGTACCACGTGTGGTAATCCAGAGGTAGTCAGCGATTGATCGATGCGCGACGAACTTCCACACTTTTAGTTTTAACAAAATAACGCGATATTTTGCAGCCCCACGAATATTTTCGTGTCAATGCTTCAGAATCAGAAATCATTTATTTTGCAATTAATGTGGGTATAATGTGTAAACATTGTAAAAGCAGTTCCAACACACTCTACCTTACGGCATGCAAAAGAAAAAAAATATAATATTTATATCTACTATTTTACAACCAAATAAACAAACAAAAACAAAAAAAAAGTAAATCTACAGCCTTCCTACATGATTTATCATACTTCTTGATTCTCCTCGAAATTTGATTAGTTCAGAATAATAAAACGAACATTTTCAAATTAATAGAAATTAATCGGTTTAATATGACAGTAATAGTGCAACAATGAACACGTAGGTATTATCTATACCTTATATATAACTTTGGTACATGCTTTGGTGACTAAGCTGTTTGGTACATTAGCCTTACAATGTTCGATAAGAGCAGATCAGCATAGATACATCAAAAAGAAAATCTTAGATCATAACATTAGTTATAAAAATGCAATTTGACAATTATATAAATTCGTTACAATATTCATAAACAACACAATCGTTTTTCAGAGAAATTCGATATAAATGCAAAAAGTTCACAAAACTAATAAAGTATTTACATTTTTATTAAAATTATGAATAATCGTTGGACCCTAAGTAAAACTACATTAATATGGATTAATGTAAATTAATATAATTGCTAAGATCGATATAATAAAAAAAAACGTTGTAAATATATTTACAGTTTAAAATGTAACAATTTGAAATAGTTTTTGCGTCTCGGCTCATTAGACGCAAAAACTAAAATACAAATCCATTGATTAAAGTACAAAGTTACGTTATGACCTTATTTACTAGCTTTGGCTTAGAATATTTACATACCTAGTAACGTGTGACTACTGCTTAAGATTGTAATAATTACAACTCATTATTTGCTACTTATGTCTATTACCTAAACTGTCGAAATTATAGAGAGCGATGGTTCCTGCAACAAAAAATAAGCATATTACTACACACATAGTTTTTTTTTAAGGTAAAAGGGATACAAATACAACAAATAAACGAAACGAGGTTTTATAAAACCCTTTTTTGTAGAGAATGCCTTGTGGCATTAAGTCCGCCTATGTACCACTATTGTACATGAAGTTTAAATAAATAAATATAAAAACAAAAACACGATAAAACAAAATACGAGTACTTCATGAATATCCACTAAAACAGTAATTTTGAGCTTTAATTACATTCAGTAGGTATTTTTTTTAGGTGCAAAAACACGTTTATAACGAGTTACGTGGGCACGTTCAAAACTTTAGGCAAACACGATTCAAATGCAGCCCGATTTTGTTGGTTTTTAACCTGCGATAGCCACCCCCGCAAATATAAATCTGGATTCCAGTGGAAACTTTAATAAGAATAAATAACCTATTGAAATTTTTTATTTTTAGTGTTTGCTTAGTTATTTTTAAGCGCGTCATTCACAGTTTTTTATTTCTCATTCATTCATACCCCATCAACTTACATGTTCACTCAGCCGTGTAGCCATGAGACTCTACAACACTATTACCAACGAAAATATCTTCTAAGTGAAGATGATAAAACTAGGGTAATAATAATAAAAAAACTACTTTAAATACCTCTAAAGACCTTTGTCTTACTTAATATTCAATGCATCCTTTCAGCATAATGTTTTAAAAAAAGGGAAATAATGTCGTAAACCTTGATTTTTCACACTAAAAAAAGTCGTTTCCCAGCAATAATTTTTGCGCAGTTTTGTTTAGTTTGATGTACAGAATGTTTGCTTGACGGCTTCGTTAAGGATCTGTTTACACCCTGTATATAGAAATTAATAGTCAAAGATATCTACTCCTCAATCTCCTTATTGAAGAGAATCAGTAACCTTTAGTATCAAAACACCATCTGTCTTTGTCACCAAAATATATTTTATGTAAAGATATAAATAAAGCGAATTTTTCATCTTAACACTTCGTTGATCGAGTGGCTTCGGTGGCTGCTGATCCACTAAATCAATGTCTTGTCGTTGTAAACGAGGTTCTAATTTAAACAACTGACTAGCTAGGACCAGACCAATTTGTTTCTTAGCACCTCAGGATCAATGAGAACGAGAAATGCTTTAAGCGAGTGTTAAATGCTTTTGCTACACAATTTATTGATAAGTACTTTGTTTTATAACATTATTTTACATCATCGACTATTGAACTAGCTTTAAAGCTTCCTTCCAAAAACCTTTTCCAATGGCTAATCGCGTTCCCAGCAGGCTTGGACAAAGTTTAGGTTAGCACCATATTTACACACGCTTTTACAGTGTTGTGAAATTAATGGCTTTGAACTTGGCTTAATAACTTTAGTACCTACGGTGTAAACTAATGCACGAACGATATGTCAGGTAGGAGTAACACAACTACTATCGTAAATTCATGTCCTTGGTGACTAATCAACGCATGTACCTACTATATACATTCCTACTCGAATACCCTATTAGTAATTAAATGATTCCCCTTGGAGCCAGTTACTAGACATTCTCATAAATTTATTATTTAAATAAAGAGAAGTAAGTGCGGCAAATTACCAGGGGACAGTAAAGTCTATTAGCAAAACTCTTTTGTCCTGTTATTCTGAACCTTTAAAGAACCCACTCAGTTGTATTTGTTCTTTATTTTTGTGTAGCCATTTTACGTAGGATACAATTTGGGACAGAATGAGTTTTATATTAAAGTATTTAACGAAGTTGAAATCTAGTAGATATGTCCTGAGACTATGTCTCAAAATTCCGGTGTTGAAGTTGTCTACCATCTATCATCAAGCAGTGCGAACGCGCTGTGTTAAAAGCGGCCACATAGAACCTGGTGTACGAAATATTATGAGCAGATACTCGTACATCACTTATATTTTCAATAACCTTTGCAACAAAAACGTTACATTTTTAAGTTCACCTTAAACATCAAAATAGAAAATATTTTTTGTGTGCAATGTTTATAATACACGTGCACCTATCTAACATTTTGCAGTTTTAAAGTGCGTTAGTTTAGCATTCCTAACAAAATACATAACACCGTGTTTCGTAAACATACCATCCTGTTATTCAGCGTTCGAGTTTACACTGGAACGTTTTTTTAACATATTCAAACCAAAATATACCTTTTTAATTTTTTCACATTCTGGGTTTCTAATTTTACTCGTGTTTGTGTGAGTTAGTTATGAATTGTCACGTATTTTAGATAACCCTTTTACATCACCTACCTATCCTTGTATCGTACGCAAAATAGGTGGAATTGCGAACACCATCATCTATCTAGCTACCTAGATAGTCTCAGAAGTAGACAAGCCCTAGATTTGTTTTTGATAAATCGCGTTAAGCCTACCCCGCCTGCTAAGACCTAGCGCAATCAATGAGGTACGTACCTAGAAGTGATGGTATCACCAAGGTGTTCTGTGTTGTACCTTCAAGAAGTGATCTTCTTGGAATGAAAATATCTGAGAACTTCTAGATAAGTCAACGAATGTTATGAATTTATGATTATACATATGTGTATAATAGAAAAGACTTTTAAGTTTAAAAGCTGAAAACTTTGGAACGCAAGTTTAAAAAACAAAGAGTAGAGAGTTTAAAGTCTTAAAAAGTTTACTAATTGAAGATTGCACATCACACGATTAATAAACATGATTAATAGAGACATAAGTTCATAAGAATAAGAACTCCTCATTAGATGAATTAAATATTGTCATTCAGTCCAATTAGTGGAAACCCATACTAGGGTAATTTGCGTACATATTAGGTACCTACCTACCAATATAAGCTCATTTAAATTTGGGCTAGTCCCAGAACCTTCCAGATTTCACGAACAGACTACATGGAGTTCAGGTAATAACATTAGATTAGTCCTTATTTTATTAGGCGCCACAGACACTTGGGTCCGTCGCATAAATTGTCGCTAAGCACTTAAAATCACAACCGTGAAATATTATCATTTTAACTCTCATTTTTGTCCATATAGTTATTATTTTGAAGTGTGTTTTTACACCCACACTAATAAAACGCTTCAATTCCACGTGCCACGTAATACGGAATCACGTTGGCAATCTAATAACTATGAGCGACAGTAAACAAGACGAATCTATCACGATGCATACGCATACGTAACATTACATGACATCACATCTGTAATCCCCGAAGGGTTGACATGGTTTTTCAGTTTCACAACTACTTAGCTAATGGACTGTATATCCAGTGCACGTGCCAGTGCGGCCGAAATCGAGTCTTTCAGAGAGGCCATGGTCCAGCGCATTAACTTGTCTCTCAAGGCAGTCTCCGACTGGGGCGATGATTTTTTTGTTACTTTAACTTTCTAACTATTATTTAATTACTGCATTTCTTGTACGTATGACACATGTTTTAGCAAATAAATATTATCTTATATCTTATCTTACATCAACCAAGTACTAGCTGCAAGCGTTGGAAGCTATTGAGCAACGTGCCAAGAGGCTCATTGACAACGACTCCTTTGTCAAAGCCAAGCTCCGAAGCTTTGAACATAGCTGCAAAGTTGCCAGCCTATCGGTTTTTTATCGGATACATTTCGGAGAGTGTGCTTTGGAATTATTCAATCTAATTTCCCTATCCCCATTCTATCGTCTGTCGAGCAGAGATACGGCGAAGCCGCGTCTCCGCTGTATGTTTGAAGTTCCACGGACCCGTACATACGGACCCGTATAAATGTGAAAGCATAGTGCTTACTATGCTTTCACATTTATTGTGCGACCCGCCAGTCTTTATAATTCTCTACCGTTTTCTCTGTTCCCTGATCATTATAATCTAGATCTATTCAAAGCCCGAGTGAATCGGTTTATTCTAGGCAAGCTCCACCCTAGGCCGCATCAGGCGAGTTACAGCCAGAGGCAAGCCTATTTAGGATAAAAAATGGCAGTAAGGAGGAGACTTCTTAAAAAAATAGATATTAACTTAGTTTTCCTTTTTGTATCGCCATTTTAAAGTATACTGATCATAACGTACTCCGTAGAGATCAAGAAAAAAACCTCGTAACGAAAATGGTACGAATGCGATTTGCAAGCTATTAACCAAGCTCTGCCGACCCATATTCCTTTCAGATATTCTTATAGTTGTTCAAGTCGAGAAACTTGCGTAGGATGGAATTTATTTCTTGATACAGATCCTTAAGATTTTCCTTTAATTCAACTGGCCCAGAATACCACGGACATTAATAACGAAACCAATAGAAGACACCACTGTCAAAATTATTGATATCTATAAGTTATTCAACCATGTGACTTTGATAAACCGCCCTTTAGGCTTTACCTCAAAACTATTTCGATCTGTTCAAAATTAGGTGGACGTGAACGAAAGTCTCAAAAACTATTCCGATCCAATCGGTCTGACCAGAATTAGGGGAATTTGAATGATAATCTGATAAACGATACAATACGTAATAACTGTTATTCGATTGAAAGTTTCAAGAGCTTTTAATAAATGGAACAAATCAATCGAAATTAACGAAATTTAGAATTTCGAACAACAAATTGTAGTAATTTCAAATAATAACTCAGCGTTCAGTACTTGGCATTACGTAGACACTGCGTACTTCGTACTAATCAATTTTCGCTAACGAATTCTGTTTACTGTCCATTCATTAGCGTGCTATTCTTGGTGACCAATTATTGCTACCTTTACTTTTTATTTTAGTTTAAGTAACGAGTAACTTTTTATGTTACTTTTATTATTCACAAATAATAAAAAATATTTTTACTGTACTGTTGTGCAGTGCTGTTGTGTTGTTGTTTTTTAGTTGTGTTTGGTGTTGTTTTTGTATTGTTGGTTTTTGTTGTGTTGTTGTTGTATTGTAGTTTACAACCCGTTCAATTCAAACAATATTTCTTCGATAAACCTTAGCAATAATATTGTAATTAACTAATAGTGTTTATCTTTGCAAGTTGTAGCGAGGACTAGTCATATATATACTGAAGTTTCATTGTGTATTCGTTGCTAAAGTTTACTGTAAACACTTACCTGCTTCTTGTTACAAAGGCCGTTAGAATTCCAAACAAAAATCGATAAGTGAATAACCAATTTCTTAACTCAACTACGCTCATAACTGCTCAAAACACAGAAAATAGCTAAAAGTTTGGTAACCCATTTAATGGATACTATCGTCTATCGATAGAGTAAAGTCCAAAGCTATTAAACTTTTAATCAGATCGGTCAAATGAGACGATACACAATTCTATGATGTTAGAGGCAAATTGCTCTACTGAGAGCTGGCAAAATAGTACAGAGAACGTCAAACTTATTCAAATGACGGTTCGCATGTTGTGTGCTTGTTATAATATGCAGGTAGATAGAATAAAAAGTGTGTGTCACACTCACAACGTATAGACTTACCCACCTATTACTACTTAAGCTAAGCAAAGACTATCTTGCAGCACCAATCACATTTTTGTGCAATTTAAGTATTTCGACTGGGATAGTACCAACGGTAATGAAAACAGCGAATGTAAGTCCAATTTTTAAGTCAGGCGATAAAACAGCCCCATCAAATTATCGTCCGATATCCTTACTCACATCCCTATCCAAAATCCTGGAAAAGATTATGAATAAAAGACTACTCAGTTACCTTGAGGAAAACGGATTGATAGCACAAGATCAATATGGCTTTCGCAAGAACAGGTCAACGGAAGATGCAGTCACTAACCTAGTCGACTTTGTGGTAAATAAAATGGACACTGGCTATAAGTGTACTGGGGTGTTCCTTGACCTCGCAAAAGCCTTTGATACGGTGTCCAGGCGTATTCTTCTCAAAAAGATGGAAGCTATTGGAATTCGTGGCATAGCTCTTGAGTGGTTCCAGTCCTACCTTACGGACCGCACACAAAGAGTCTGTATGAGTGACAAGTGCAGCAGTTATGCCAGCCTAAGCTACGGAGTTCCTCAGGGCAGTGTGCTCGGACCTACCCTTTTTATCCTATACATAAATAGCCTTTGCACACTGGGTTTGGACCGAGCTAAGATATTTGCCTACGCTGATGACACCGCCATAATCTTCTTTGATAAAACCTGGGACAGGGCACATGAAGCTGCTAACGCGGGTTTAAATTTAGTTTCCAGGTGGCTTGCTCACAATCTACTGACGCTTAACGTAGCCAAAACTAAGGTTTTGAATTTTAGCGTCAACATAAGGACATCCTGCCCAAGCAACCTATCAGTTAAGCTGCACTCTTGTGACATCAATGCACTGACAAGATGTACCTGCCCAAGCCTTGAGAATGTTAAACAAATTAGGTATCTTGGGGTCCACATAGATCAGCACCTTAACTGGTCAAAACAAATAGAGCATGTAAGCGGAAGGGTCAGAAAGCTTCTTCACATTTTCAAAAAAATGGGTCGAATTGGTGATGTAACTATTCTAAAAATGCTTTACTATACACTCTGCCAATCCATCATCAACTACTGCATTATAACGTGGGGTGTAGCTCACAAGACGCGTCTAATAAAAGCCGAACGCGCACAACGGTCTCTTCTAAAGGTAGCCTACAAAAAGCCAATGCGCTTCTCGACTGACACGCTGTACCAAGAGACCGGTGTTCTACGTGTGCGCCAGCTGTACATAATGGCAGTGGTACTGAGGTTCCACAAAAATGCCCATAACGCAATAACATACCCCAAAGTGCGCTATCTCAGAAATGCAGATAAGCCTCGATGGCAGAAACCTAAGTGTAGACTCGGTTTTGGTAGCAGATGTTTTCACTATATGGGACCCTTTATTTATAGCAAGCTTAATATCAAATCGGATGTTTTGCCGATGACTAGGAAAAAAAGTAAGATTCATCTCTTAAAACTCCTGACCGGAATGGACTATGAAGGCACGGAGAGGTTCCTTAACTCATGACCACAACACATACATTCACCACAC
This sequence comes from Standfussiana lucernea, assembly GCA_964057025.1. NCBI lineage: Eukaryota > Metazoa > Arthropoda > Insecta > Lepidoptera > Noctuidae > Standfussiana > Standfussiana lucernea. The sequence goes on along the minus strand of OZ059791.1, from coordinate 10,301,507 downwards.
AAATACATAAAGGACGAGTCGGACCAAACGCGTGAATTCTCAGTCTGTCCCCAATCTCATGTTATTTTATTTTACTCGCTTGGTCTCAATTCCACCTTAATCTCAGTCATTCATCACACACATATACTTCACTTAAACACCACGCACAAGCACACGACACACTCATAAATACATTTAATTTAAATTTACTTTAATTTAACTGTTAATTGATTTGCATATTTTTACTTTAGCCTAAGAATTCTTACCTGAATGCTATTCTATGTACCTACCTTATATGTTTACTACCTATTTATCTTGTAAGACGAAGGAGACTAGTCTCCACGACACAGGGAATCCTAGTGTGGAGGCTAGTGATATTCAGCTAGTGTAATGCTCTCTTAAACAATAAAGCTTTTTATATTTATATTTATATTTATATTTATTAATTATGTAGATGCTGAGTTGATTATAACTAAGGCTGTGTCCTCATTAGGCGAACAAACTCAATTTCGGGTGAGTAGCGAACTGTGGGAAACTAACCGCGAAGCGCTGTGGAACTTTTAGCGAAGAAGGCAAACTCACTCTTGCTATCGCCGGGCGTAGCGAATGTACTTCGCCGCCTACTAGAGCAAATTTCGTTGCGTTGGCCGCTCACTTAATGAGTCAACAAGCGAAACCCCGCAAACTGCGTACAGTACGCGCACTCTCACAATGTATTTAAGTACACATGAACACTCCATTTAAAATATATGTATAGCGAGGCGAACTGGAAGCAAACAGTCAGCCGCTCATTATTCGCTAATGAGGACACACCCTTATAGGTAATCCAAAATAATTATATGTACATACATCATTAGGGTACAAAACACTAGTATAATAATTATGATTGATGTTTATGTGCTAAATATGGACCGGTGGGATTAATTAACTGTTTAGACTCACACGTGTGTGTTTGGCAAACGCTTACACCCGTAATAGTCAATGCTCAAGTTAACGTAATTGTTGAACGGAATAGACAAGAATTTCAACGAATTACGCGTAAGAACCGTAAAGAAAGCAAAGCTAAGAATTCTAGCCTTTGACAGTTCTAACTTCAAGCAATTACCAAACTACAGGATAAAAATCGTATCATAAATAATTACTTTTACTCAAGTAATCACTTTGATTTGTCTATAGATACGGGTATTATTCTGTCTACCAACACATTAAAACAAGCACACGACATGCGAATAGTTCTCTTGTCTATTTCGTCAGTTCAAGTACAAAATTCATGCAACGGCATTCGATTTCACAAAGCGAAGTTGACTGAATACTTTTCAATTCAAAAATGCTTTGTGAGTCACGCTGATATACCTCACTACTTCAAGTGAATAAAACAACAAGTTTGACTTGTGTCAGATATTCGTGAATACGAACCACGTCAAACCTTTTGTCATAACAGAGTGTTGCCTAAATTTTATTAGTCTTAACCCCTGGCAGAACAGTTGTTGATATTGGTTTGGAAGTACGATTTCGAATTTAGAGAATTTGTGATTAGAGCCCAGGGTTGGGTTAGAATGTTATGGGATACTTTTCAACCTCCACGTTAGAGCAAAGACGTGGGCAAAAGCTAGTTCTTAAAAATCTCGTTAATGCCTAAATTTCAATTCTAAACTGGAAATGGCTTCATTGTCTACAATTATGAATTAGTTATAACTTTAATTTAAAAACATTGTCCCCGAAAATTCACAAACATTTAATAGGCTTAGATCTCTTGACCTATTTAGGTTTCCCCAAGCTAATAAGGCTTACATGCGGTTTCATAGAAACAAATTGCTTTGAACAAGATTTGTATCTCATGTTAATGGGTAAACCAATAAATAACTGGGTAACTTGTGCTCGTACTAACTAAATGAATTACATCCAGACCTAGTGCGGCAATTTAACTTAGGTATCTTAGCAATAAAACCGAGCGTGACACAAGGGACTTGTAAGGCATCGTGACACAGTAAATATTACGAACTTACTAAGTGAAGTCGATCGTGGAATTACTATCGTACTGTTTTCTCGAAATTCTCCCCTCGAATAATCTTTACGTCACTCTAATATCTCTTTGATTCGAAGAGGTTTTTGACAACAACTGCTCTTTGAGTGAATTTGCGAGTTGAAATAAGGGAACAAAATCTCTGTACGACTTCGTTTCATGCATTTTTAACAGATTTCTAATCGAATAGAAAGTAATCTTGGATTGCAGTAGGTACCTTAGTATTAATTGAACTCTGCTAATTGAAGTTTTGCTTCAAAACTGTTAAATGAGGGTTAATAAATGATGCTGGATAGCAAAAGTCTGTCAAACTTATGATGTTTTAATGCCTAGAACAAAACAGGCTACCAAATAACACTGAACATCCCGCCAAAAGGTAGCAGTAAAAATCAATCGTTAGTAAGAACAGATTCATCATCAATCAGATCGCAGCTGGGCAAAATTAGACATCAATACCCATTCATAAACTCGTGTGATTGACACTTCATAACAGTTCTGTATTGAAGCCACCGCTAAAGAACAGATGTAATTGAAACATGACCATAAGATGCAACTACGTCACTCAATCAAGCTGTATAAGCAAATCTTTGGTTCGTTGTGTTTGCCAAACACACACGAGAGGCCAGACTTATACCTTCGGTCCATATTTAACACATAAACATCACTTATGCTAGCGTTTTGCAGTCCTAGTCATGTATGTATTAATTATGTTGGATTAACTATTAATCAACACAGCTAGGAACATAATGAATGGTTAAGTAAACTGAACACAGTGAAAACACAATGTACGTAGGAAAAAATCTACATCTTTTTAGCAAAAGAGATGACAGACACAATTACAGTACTAGAAATAGGGACCAATTAGTTCAGCCAGGCTTCAGACTCGCTAAAGTAGACTCATCTTTCATGGGGTACTGTTTGAGATGCTATAATAAAATTCCACAAAGTATTCTTGAACTTAATGAGACGAAATTTGAAACATGCAATAAACACAAACTGTGTAAGCAAGCATATTACAAGTTGGGCGATTATATCGCTGATAATAATGTTTGGCTCAATGCTGGTCCTGCTCCACAAGGACAGGGGCGCATAAATTGATAGCATTAAATTAATTAGCATTTAATTGATAGTATTGTTGGAGCTGCTGAAGATTGTACAACTATCTTTGCTTTGTATAAATTCAATCTCTTTAATATTATATAGTCGCATAGCCTATATTGTGTGAGTACTATGTACTAGAAAGCTATCATTCACTGGAAACCTACGTCTTTTCCTGAATTGAATGTGCCCTGGCTGTTGAGAGTATGTCATGCTCACTAAAATGTCTCGCTAATGGTGGCGCGTGTGTCGGGTGATTTAGTTCCCTTCAAAATGATTGAGTTAAATGATGGCTGATCCATGCGTCATGTTCGTGAACGGACGCTGTCAGTTGTGACTGGTCATGTCTTAGTTGCCACGGCTTATTTGAATTAATTATTTTTATTTTTGAATTGTATTTACTATGTACACTTTAAACGTGCACGTCTTGTTATATCGTTCTCACATAATGTACAATTTCAACAATAATGTAACCAAGATTTTGTAACAATATTCTGATAGTTTCTTGCCCATTCTTCTCCATAGAGATCTACGTTTTGGAATGGGCAACTACAATCGGTACTTTCATAGTTATGGCTTGTGACCAAGCCGTGCTGTGCGGCCGGCCGCTTGTGCCGTGTGCCTTGTGATCTTGGGCCTTGTGTACTTTGCTTGGACTGTAGCTTCATTTTATTCTTGTCTTTATTGTTTTGACAATTCAAAAGTGCAATAAATGCCTTGATTTTGCCATAATTTTCATTGTAATAGAAAATTCAATTGGAATAATCCAATTTCGAGAGAGATAACTGTCCTTTTGCAGACAAAAGCCTTACAAAGCAAAATATAATTTAAGTCTGGAATAATGAAAAACAAGTTTTTTAATGAATAGGTACTTATTCATTTCTTAGAACCACTTAGTAAAATATTGCTACTTGAAACGGCTAAGCAGTCGTCTATTCTTTGTAAATAGTGATTTAAATAACAATGTTTTTACACCACACTAAACGTTACAGAAGTTACTGGTACAAACTGGTTGTCACTTTAAGATAGTAACTTTCCAGCTCTTAGCTGTAATACTTTATTACATAAACACAAAAATGTAGTGATATCAAACTCTTTTACGCATATATATGCATTTGATATTAAAATGCTGATTATTATTGCACAAAGTGCACGATAAAATATCGTACTTTTTTCTACTTATACAGGGTGGAAAACATCGATCGTCGCACAAACGATTACCGCATTTTCAGTACATCATACTGAACCACATAGAAGCTTTTCGAGAGTAATTTTAAAAAAAGAACACCTGTGCTACACAGCTACGTTCTGAGTGATGTACTGAATATGTGGTAGTCGTTTGTGCCCCTTCCATCCTGTATATTTGCGTCACCGCAGCTAATGCAGAGGTAGTAAAAGCTTACCCATAAAAATATGCTTCACTAAAAGAACGGAATAGAAATACTAAACATAAAAAATCTGCAAACACACCGAGTTAAAAGGGTATTCATGATATACTCAGCATGAAACGTGCTAAGCTGAAAGGACAAAAAGTTTTGATACTAGGTACTTTACAAAATACTGAAATACATTTTTGTTCCTCACCTGTATCGTTATTTATATAATACTCTCTTCTACCACCCTGATGAGGGCGGGAATTTGGCGCTAAAGCGGCCCGGTGACCTGTGAACAAACAATCATTAAATTAACACACACACGTCTATTACCTACTGGTCATTGTCACGGTACAACATAATCCCCAGATGGATGTTACAACTAATTATAATTCCATCATCCCTCGAACCATATTGATAGTATCTTGAGATCCATCCTTTGTTCTAAATGGTTGAATCGAAGGGGAATTGGATGAGTAGCCAATTAATTTGCATGGAGGAAGTAATTTAACAGGCATTTGACAAAAGACCCAAAGTTAAAATCTTTTCGCTAGATCAGTCGCTCCATGTAAAATTCTGTTATTCGACAACATTGAAAAATATTTAAAAGTAACGTGACGATTACATGAAGAAGCTTCTAATATAAAATGTGAAAAAGCAAGTCTGGAAATGATATTAAAACGGATGCAAAATTTTATCAAATTCGTTATTAATTGCTACTTACTTTGCTAAAGCGTAGTAACACATAATATGAGCTATCAAAACATGCTCAGCTTAAAACAAATGAAGAGATTCAAGGATTATCGTCGTTTTATTAACCGACTTCTAAAAAAGGAGGAGGTTCTCAATTCGGTTGTATGTTTTTTTTTTTGTGTTTGTTACCTCATATCTCCGTCATTTATGAACCGATTTGAAAAATTCTTCTTTTATCTGAATGGATCTACTTCCCGATTGGTCCCATAGAAATTTCATCAAAATCGGTTCAGCAGTTTGGTTTTGAAATCAAAATAGCTGGAAAAAATTTCATCCAAGTAAAAGAAATTGCGAAATTGATACTTGACAAGGATTTGTGTGTGATACTATAACTAAAAAGGGTAAAATAAAAACTTTTTTGCAAAAAACACCGACTTCCAAAAAAAAACAACAAAAAAAAGTGGAAAATAACATTACTTTCGGAAGCCGGTGACTATGGTTTGTTTCATTGACTTTTTTGGCGGTGTTTTTTTGCAAAAAAGTTTTTTTATGTATTTATAAAAGTACAGGACGGAAGGTTACCGATTGACGTCATCTAAGTTTTATTCGCAACAGTTATACATTTTTAAACGACTTGAATAAATGGACGAGTTTATACATACCGACATTATTGAGTTTATCGTGTATGTAGGAGTAGGTATTCCGAATGCTCAGAGATTACAGGGTTGTCTTCGTAGAGTGATTCTTTTGATTTTTTACATTTGATAAAAGAAGTCAGTAGGGTGATCCCCTAAAATTGTAGGTATCAACTTTGCTTGAGTACCTACTTAGTTTTCGAGTTAGCTTAGTTCAGTATTAGGTTTTTATCCAGTTCGTTTACAAACAACATAACATTACGCCTTGTAATACCCGAAGGGTTAGGCAGAGGTGTACCTGACAAGTACACCTATATTTTGTCAGTTGCATCACCATCAACTGGGCAGGACTTCAAACTCCGTGGCTACTACTGAGAAATTCCTAATGGAAAATCCCAATAACACTTTATCCGACCTGAGAATCGAACCCAGGACCACTAAACCAACAAGGCAGTCGGACAGTTCGTCAATGTTGATAATAATGTATTTCTTCAAATAGCAGAAGTTTTTTGTTTTCAAGAAATCATACTCCGAAATAAAGTTAAGTGTAGTGTATTTACGATTGAAGCAGGTGGAAAAATTATTTTGTTCGCTCACAAAAGCTTTGGCATTCCCAAAAGGTTTTATTTTTTTGCGTTTATGATTGTAACAGATACTTTATTATCTCTATAAAACATATATTTTATTACCTCATTTGCGCGACTTTTCTTTGAGACCTTTTTAGTATATAGATATTTATATTTGTGATTACTTGATTTATTTTTAACCGACTTCAAAAAAAGGAGGAGGTTCTCAATTCGGTTGTTTTTTTTTGTATTTGTTACCTCATACATATCTTCTTAATTTATGAACCGATTTGAAAAATTCTTCATCTGAATGGATCTACTTTCTGTTTGGTCCCATAGAAATTTCATCAAAATCGGTTCAGCAGTTTGGTTTTTAAATCAAAATAGCTGGAAAAAATACGTCATCCAAGTAAAAGAAATTGTGAAATTGATACTTGACAAGGATTTGTGTGTGATGCGATAACTAAAAAGGGTAAAATTAAAACTTTTTTGCAAAAAAATAACCGACTTCCAAAAAAAACATTTAAAAAAGTGGAAAATAACTTTACTTTCGGAAGTGGGTGGCAAAAAAGTCAATGAAACAAACAATTGTCATTGGTATTTTCCATTTTTTTTCGTGTTTTTTTTTTAATGTCGGTTATTTTTTTGTTCATTGACTTTGAGTAGGTACTTATTTATATCAATATATTTTACAAAAGCTTTTTGATTTCGGTCTGTTAACAAACTAAAGACTATGATCGTAATAAATTGTCTGAACAGAAGTTAGGATAAATTATGATGTTCATTCTGGCCTTTCAAGAGAATATGAATTCTGCTATCTTGATTGCACTTTTGATAACTTCAAAGTTCAAACTTCAAGATTTCAGTCGTGAAATTAAGTTTCAAAGAAATAACGTGGCATGTTGAGTGAGCCAACATTATTAAAATTTTAATATTTTTTTTGTGTTAAAACTACAATATAAAGGTATATCTGAAAATAATCCAGCTATAAAATCATTTTCTTTTTTCTTTATCGTGTGGTTGGTGCCTAACTCGGTGTCAGAGTTTTTATGCCGCCCATGGGCCTCTGGCCATCTGGACTTGGCTTTACATGCCGTAAAAAATATCTCTCAGGCTTGCTGGCTTCCTCACGATGTTATCCTTCACCGAAGCAAGTCATGATTATACAAAAAATATTATATATAATACATGTAATGTAAATACATTTGTTCGTTTATGACCCAAGATTTAAGTATCTTGGGTCCAGCTTTACTACACCCTATTCTATATTCTATGCTCCCCAGCTTCATTACTTAGTTCAAAACCATAGATCTGCGATGATTCTCTGAACAATTTCTGTTACTTAAATTATAACTTATAAGACTCCAGTTAGAATTGGTTTCACACGATACTACAGCGGTTAAGCGAAGCCAAATTAGTAACTACATCTGAAGCTGGACCCAAGATACATAAGAATAGATTGTTTTCCGATTGGAGCAGCTAAAGTTTGGGATATAAACATCTTACAACTTCACGGACGTGATTCCGGAACCCGTTAAAGTAAAAAAAATAATATTAAAAGATGATATGTACGTACTAACACACCATATACAATGTAGCAATGTAAAAAGCATGGCGTACCTTAAAAATTGTCATGAATTTTGTCGATAGTGAGATGAAACCTAAGATTTAAATAATTCGATTCACATTACTATACAATAGAAACACGTTTTTGTTTCAGTAATTCAAAGTTTAAGATTTCAGTCATGAAACTAGGTTTCAAAGAATTTTGAGTGATTGATTAGCATTTTGAGTGACCCAACATTACTTGAACTCTAAATGTTTCTTTCTTTGTGTTTGGAATAATATAAACCAGGATTCAAATATAAGGAGGCTACAGTTATGGGAGTTTTTTTAACAGTATTGTCTCGCTCTCATATGTGAGAGCCGAAAAAGCGAATCTGAAAACGGTATCTATCGTTCCATGTGGGATTTGTGAGCTCAATGTCCTCAGTGTAAGCACTTCTTTGCGCGACTTAAGAACGGCACATCGAACGATTTAAATCTTAGGATAAAACAGCAAATACCATGATTACAGCGCGGTCGAAAGTGTTACTCACAAACATGAAACACTGATAACAAACTAGGTGTCCTAACATTGTGATACCTGCGTGGTCGGTTCTAACTTATTGGATAGTTTGGCGGGCTCCTCTGCCGCGGACAGCATGCGGCGCGCCAGGCGGGCGAACGTGCAGCGGAACTGCCGGCTCATGCTGCAGTACAGCACGAAGTTTACCGACGACGTGAACAGAGCTAGCACGTCCATTAGGTCACCTGAGAAACAAATTTTACTGTTAAAATATATTGTGCGACATAGCCAAATATAAAAAAGAACATCAGCGCCACCCATGATGCAAGATGATAACTAAAAAGTCCTGCATCACGCAATCAAAGTTCTCCGTGAGGTGAGGCTATATACAACATTCCGACAGCAACTGTCGGCCAAAAGCCCACCAGACACAACACCCGGAGGAACCTCCTTTTATAATCGGCGATGAAGAACTTCACACCCCGTTCCTCACCCCTAAAATACTCGTTGGTTGTGGGCTTTTAGGGCGCATGTCACCTATAAACTGAACGCGATCAGCTGACGCTGCGTCCAACAGTTACAGCGTCGTCATAAAGGTAACTCTTGATTGTGGATCATGTTCAGTTTCATTCAGTTAATTTCTGACTTAGCCTCACGTTATATAAGCGGCATTAACCTGACAGGCCAGGCAGAATGAGAAGTGTAAGAAATATGTTGCAGTAGTTTTTCTTGTTATCTCTCTTCACTTTATATATTTTGTTTTATGTATGTATATAAGTATTTATTATTATATATTTTTTTTTTATAAATATTTTCTAGTATTTTCTTTTCTGTTATTGCACCTACTGTGTATTGGAAGAAAATGCCCAAGGCATTAAGTCCGCCTTTGTACAGTTTTTACTTGTGCATAAAGTTTTATTATAGGAATAAATATACATAATATTATTGAGTGGAACAAAACTTGATCCTCATTATTCTAAAACTGGTAGGTACTGAAAACCTTTTAGTTAGAATATCAATAAGATACATTTGTCTTTTAAAAATTGACACTGGTATCGATTGAAAACAAGGTTGGATTAGCAATATGTACACCGAGCCCCTCTGGGCATAAACTCAGTGGATAGGCAATGTACCAAGGAAAACAAGATAAGACGGATTATATTCCGTAACCGTAGGGACTGAGAAGACAACAAAATATTAAAGATTATAATACTGAGTTTAAGACAACGTAGGTAATATGAGATAAACACACCTACTGTTTTTTCGGAGCCAAATGCAAAACAAAACACTATTTTTTAAAGTTAGTGAAAACTAAACAGGTTTACAACAGTTTTATTTTATGTTGGCGTTACATTTTGTTTTAAAATATTTGCCACAATATTGAAAATTATTAAAGGAATGCTTCTTTTTTATATTTTTTTCGTTTCCCTGCCGGCAATAAACTATTTCAAGCCAACTTAAAAAGTAAAAAGACAATAAGGACTGAGATTTAACGCCCCTTGACTTTTTCATTTAAAAAGGGAATACTAGAAATTCCTTGGGTCCACCTTGGAGACTTGAAAACTAAGTTGAATTTCAGTTATCTTAAATTGGAATACTTTGTTTCGAATAAAGGGTTTTCAGTTGTTATTCCAGATGGATTTATTTCTCGCACTTTATTTACATTCCCAGCAGACTGAAACACACAAGTTTCACAGATTACGTATCAGAACGTAGCAGATGTGTTTAGGCTGGCAACACCTTCGAATTATCGTAACACGGGTGACGATAGGTCGTGACAAGGTATGTATTTTTGTGCGTTGTGTATTTTTTTTACAAAAGAATCGGTTTTCTTGCCAGAATACACTTATTTGTTTGGTTGATTGGGTAGTCTGGGTCAGTCGGCTCGATTTCCAGGACGGAAAACGTGTCGAGGTTTCTTTGAAACATCTCAGTGACAGAGCAGGACAAGGTTTGTGACTGTGTCTATGTCATTGGAAAGATCGTAAGAGTCGTAAGACTGAAATGATCGCATCGCTTTAAATGTGAGAAACAGTAGGTAGTTACCAACGGATACGACAGCAACTGGAAGTGACCATGTAGGAAACATGAAGGCACTACGCTTCCAGTCACTGTGTTTTATTTTACTATACTACGACTTTCCACGATAATTACACTGAGTTTATTTCCGTCGCAATCGCACAAAAGCCCGAAGTCTTATGTTGTCCGTAATTAACTTGGAAAACTCCTAATTGACCCAGATTCGAAGCATTTCCTTCGCAAGAACGAAAATGTCAATAAGTACATTATAATTACAAAATTTAACTAAACGCGTTGGCGTGGCGGTGCCAAACAAACTTTATTGGCACAAACAACTTATCGGGGTATTATTAATTATCCACATACTTTTAAAATCAGAATCTAATTTTGTTACTAATTTGCACCCTGACATTATTTTCATTAAGGATTTTCGGGTATTCAGACCTCTAGGTATTTTCAGATCGTGAAAATTGATGTACATTAATTTTATGTTATTTAATCCATATAAAGGCTGAACACGTCAATAATTGTTTGGATGTTATTTTCGTATGCTGTCCGGACACTCGTATCAATTAATAAATATCTTGTAAGTAGCAACATGGGACAGATAACTTTGCAAAGAGTCTCACACAGAAAGATACAATTTCAGAGAAGAACGTGTCTTGAATAACATATCTACAAAAAAACTCGATCTATTTGCCTAACAGTTAGGTGTGTTGTGGGCGGCCAACACTCCACTCTACGAGTTATCTTTATACATCCTCTCGATTTATGTAATATCTTCTGTTTTCGAAGATCCGATAAGGAAAAAGTTATTTGATTACATGTTTTCGATAATATCATTTTCGAAAATACAGGAAATTATCATACAAGTCTTATTCGGCGTTTTCCTTCAACATTTTTCTACGAAATACGAAAAACCTCCACATTTTCTAGCTTTTCTATTTCAGGCATCTGCATAAATTCCGATAAACTTTGAATAAAAGTGTAAGCTGCGTCTCCAAAACGTATATTTAGATTTCTCTTAATCCGCTTATTTATTGAATGTGTAGGTACCGTTTTTCGTGGTGAGAAGATTAAATTCAGTGAAGAGATTGGGAGAATTAGTTTCTGTTATACTCTCCAATGGAATGTTTTTAGTATTTCGACGGCTTAACTTGATAGACTTTGATACATACATATTTTGTGATGTTGTGATCAATATCACAAAATATTTCATGTTCAATGAAAATCTGTTCAAACAAAGGTGAAAAATTATCTTCATTTTAACGGCTCCTAATTAATTATGTGCACAAATGAAGGGCACATTAATTTTAGTTTGACTCTCAAAGAGCGTTCAACCGACTTTACAATAATGCGATGCCGGACCGTTGATCTGAAAGAACATTATTCAGTCAAAAACGTCCGGTCTGCTTCTGAAGGTAATTGCATCGTTAAAATAGCACGGTTAAGCTGCATTTGATCTGAAGCTCTGCGCCCGAGAGGGGCAACTTATGACGCGATCCTTTTCAGGACAGAAAGAGCACGTTGAGGCTCCGTCAGGCGATTCATACAATGTTAGATAGGTACGTACTGTACGTGAGTCTATTTGAGTACCATGTAATAGGGACGAGTCTTTTTTCTTTAAACTTTGCCTCATACTCAAAATTTCTCACGTATCGTGGGTGCGTTTACATACATTTAAACTCATATTCACAACCAGCCAGATCCGGAAAAACAATCTGTAGTCCATACAAATATTGGTTCTGTGCGGGGATCGAACCCGCGACACGCAGCGCAGCCGTCAATCGCTCAGCCACTGCGCCAACCGTGCCATCAACACTATTCCAGACTCCGGCTGCTACTAACTCAATAACGTTTAGCTTGAACTGGGAATCAAACCAAAGGCGTCATGCTCAGCAGTAGCGCTTACGAAAACTACACTAACCAGGCAGTTATATTTTACAGATTAACAAAAACATAAAAAGTGTAAATGGAAAGAGCTCTTTTAATCCGCTCTAAAACAAGGCGGTTTATGCGACAGATAACGCTGAGTTAATGGAAATTAAATCGTATAAATAATTTAGATACCTCCTCCTTTTTTAATAAATAAGTAGGTACTGTCTTTTAGAATTTTAAATAAGTTTAATTAATTATTGAAAAAGAAAAATCTTTGGCTTTTTTTTCATTGAAAATATAAAATATTAGGGGCTTTACGAAACAGAATTTTAAACTAAGTTTAATTAATTATTGAAAAAGAAAAATCCTTAGATTTTTTTTTCATTGAAAATATAAAATATTGGGTGCTTTACGAAACTTTGGCTGAAATTTTGTCAAATAAATTTTCATTAAAAAAATCGGGTGTATCATTCTGCCTTGTGATCACTAAAAATAATTGACGGAAATTGGAATGTCACTATCAATTGAAACAGTGTGAAATTCGTCACTCAATGAATAACTTTGTAATTACGTATAGCCCCCGTTTACACGGCGTTCATCTATTCGTAATTGCTGAACAATTTTGGGATCACATGGCAGTTTCGTGCTTCATTTGTTTTTAACTGTATAAACATTGATCTGGTTTATCGACGTTTATCTCAGTAACTAGTACAGCCATATTTTGTCAGTTGCATGTTTAAGTCCCATATAATAAGGGGCGAGCCTATCGCCATCAACCGAGCAGAAATTCTGTCTCCGTGGCTGCTTCTGAGAAATTCCAGACGGAAAAAGTCAACAACAATTTGCCCGACCGGGGAATCGAACCCATCACCTCAGCAGTCGGATGCTCAGCAGTTGTGCAAGCGACCACTAGACTAACCTGGTTGCTCAATTTTTCATCTTAAAATATCGAGCAAGACATCGCTGTGTGAACAGCCGCAATGAACTCGTGAACACTTATGATTTGCCTAAATGCCTAACGGATTAATTAATTTCGTCTTTTTCGAAAATAAAAAGCTAAAATAAAATCTTGTTAGACCCGCTTGAAACACAAATCACTAAACACGTTTAGTGCTAAGCGAATTCTATAACGAAGTCCACACAATTACCAAAAACAATAACTACCCTTAAAGCGGATATATCGGAACTGAAAGCAAGTTTTGAAATAAGAGGGTACCTAAGTTTGGGGTTGTTTCATCGCTAAAGTCGCAAGTGCTTTGCGATCGTGTGAGTGTTAGAGACTTCTGAAGGATAGTGTAATTGGTTTTTCTGCAAAGACTTCTCGTCAGTGGCTTAAGTCTAAAGAGGTGCATGATAAATGGGATAAGTTCGACGTAGTTATGGAGCGAACTATATTTACCTAAAAAGTTGGAGTTGCAACGCACGGCTCAGCATCGAAAGCCCTCAATCCAACACACGCTCAAAGTCCTTTACGACATTTCAAAGCAAAAAGTATACTATAACATAACATAACAGTAGGTACTCCTGTATACCCGAAAGGTTAGGCAGAGATGTATCTGATAGTACACCCACATTTCGCCAGTTATGTTTAAGCCCCATGTAATAGGGGGCGAGCCTATTGCCATCAACCGGGCACAAATCCAGACTCCGTGGCTGCTACTGGGAAATTACTAATGGAAAAATTCAATAACACTGTTCGTTAATTCCCGACCTGGGTATCGAACATTTACCAGGGCCTCATGCTCAGCAGTCACGCTTGCGACCACTAGAGCAAAGTATATTAATAATAATACCAGCCTGTAACTGTCCCACTGCAGGGCAAAGGCCTCTTCTCATACAGAGAAGGCACGAGCATTGATCACCACGCTTGCTCAAAAGCAAGCGTGGTGATCAATGCTCAATGGCGGTGGTGGTGGTGGTGCAATGTAAGTCTGAAATCGCTAACCCGTCAAGACGGGTTTTATATTAATTACTAGCGGACTCGCGCAACTTCGTCAGCATAACATTTTTTATTGATGCTCCGCTCCTATTGGTCACAGCGTGATGTTATATAGCCTTCCTCGATAAATGGGCTATACAAAACTAAAAGATTTTTTCAATTCGAACCAGTAGTTCCTGAGATTAGCGCGTTCAATCAAACAAACAAACAAACTCTTCAGCTTTATAATATTAGTAGGTATAGATAATTCCAGGTTTCCTCGCTATGTTTTCCTTCACCGATGTCTGTGATATCCAAGATAAACTTAGAAAGTATATATGAATTGAAAAAGTCACATTGGTACTTGCCCGGATTTGAACCCACAACCTTATGCATGAGAGGCGAGGCCTTAACCTCAAAGTATATTACAAACCCATAATTCAATCTACTCAATCTGTTGTACGAAATTATGACAAACTGGACCGACGCCAACAGCCGACCCTTAACTTTTTGCATAATTGTAAAAATTAATATAATATTCGAAAGCCTTCGCATAATTTTATATGAAACACTTAACGAGGATTACGTTTGTAGAGAAGTTCTAGACTATAGGGAATTTTATACTAGCAGTTTTAGTTACGTACTAGTATCATGTTAATTTTACATGTCAAAGGAGATTATATTCTTTTGGCGCGTCGTCTCATCAGCTTTGCTTCACCAGCGAGAAAAGGCATGTTCTCAAAGGAAAACGATTTATACACCACGCTTACTCTCGAGTGTCTGACGATTTCAAACAAGTTTTCTTATAATATTTTCCTTTTCTGCAAGTCAAACCCATAATTCCTTTTCTTTTGTACAGACTCTCGTAAAATACCTACGTGGTATTTGTATTTAAAAGTTGTATGTCTAAAGAGGTATCTATATAAATATTCACAACTTAATGAAGAGGAGGATATTTTTTGAATCAAGTATTAAAAGCGAAGATAGCTGTTTCGTACAAAAGACCAGAACAAATATTAGCACTTGATAAAAAAAAAAAAACATTTTATAGCCTGTGTATTATATATGTATGTATTACATTTTATTTGGGGTTGGAAACATAAACAAGTTTATTTACGTACAATCGTAACTGTCCAAACCAAGCTATGAATAAACGCGTACCTAAACAGTAAACATTTAATGAGTAAAGGTGCGTCCACACATTTTACAAATTTTATTTTGCCCATGACAGCTGCAATTTCTGTATAAATGTGACAAATCATGGTTAATAATTAGGAACTGCTTTTATGTATTTATATCCATAATTTTATACTAGGGACAAAAACTCTACTAAGCATATTATCTTAGTTGGTGGGTGGGTTTTCAAGGTAGGACAATTGGTATAATAAGGTCCCCATCTTAAAATACCAATGCCTTATAATACCACCCCCTACGGCCCTGTTATGTAATAATAATAATTTATTTCGCTCTCAAATTACAACAAAAACTTAATCTAAATAGTAACGGTCACGAGAAATAACGATTGTAAATTGGCGATCTATTTTAAAAAATATGTGTTCCAAAATGCTATGTTCGTAAAAAGATAAAATTTTAATCAGAATAGTAGGAGAAAATCACTTAAAAGTTGCTAAGTGTTTACATATTGGTGCTCGTGACTGTACAATTTATAAAGATGTTTGATGGTTGTACAGCAGCACATAATAGATGATCTGGCAACTCCCAAACTAAGTCAAGCTTGTATTTTGGAAGTTGTTTTGAATGTAGCAATACGACAGCAACCTTTTTTGCAACAAGAAGAATGATCACTCTTATTTGGCCGGTGGTGCAAAGGCAGAGGAAAAATAACTGGGAGAGCACAATATTGTTTATTTATTTATTTATTTATTTATTACATTTGGGAAAACAAACAGTAGTATATTAAGCATAAACAATTCTGCCTTAAAATAAAACTTAACGAATATACTACCCACAACATTTTCCACAGATTACTATACTATATAATAAAAACAAGCTGTTAGCAAACGTTAACTGTAACTGTATCAGGGCAAACTTAATGAAAAAGAAGTTAAAAGAAAATAAAAAGGTAAACAATATTCTATAAAAGATGTACAAAAAGAACAAATAATAATTCATGCGTGATATATCATACAGGTCCCTATCCTATACATAACTATACCTACACTTTGTAAAACTTATGGAGCCAACTGCTGATCCTTTAGAATTTTAATTATACAATTTTTAAATTTATATTTGCTCAGGAATAATATGTCTATTGCACCAAAACGCGTATTGTATGTTTCGACTAAGCGGTATAGCGGTGAGCGCACACCAGCATTGGACCTACAAAAGCTGGTAGCAAACAAACGCCTGGTGCGGACCTCCCGTCCATGCACTGTTCGAGGAACCAGGTAACACAAACCAGCCACTAGGTCAGGGCAATCAAACTTGTTTCGGCATACACTGAATAACGTCATTATATCAAGCAAGACGCGCCTTGACTGTAATGTAAGCAGGTCGTATTCTTTGAGAAGTGATTGGTATGACGTTTTTTTCCGAAAACATCTAAACTGCATAGCACGAAGGTACTTACGTTGGACTAATTCTATCATTTCAATATATTTTGCATAGTAAGGATTCCAGATCGGTACTGCATACTCTAATTGCGGCCTAATTATGGACTTATACAGGTGCAAGAAGGTGGAGGGACGATGGAAATCTCTAGATGCTCTCATTACAAAACCAAACATCTGATATGCCTTATTGACACTGTTTTCTACATGAACATCAAGATGAAGTTTCGAGTCCAAATGTACACCAAGGTCACGAAGATTGCTAACCTTATTGATAACACTATTAGCAAGCCGATAATTATACTGTATGTTTTTTTTTTTTTTAGTGAACGTTATGGTAAGGCACTTAGGTAAGCTAAGGTACAGTTTATTATAAGAGCAATAGTCTGAAAAACGATCAAGATCGCATTGGAATTCAACACAGTCTTGTTCATTTGAAATTTGTTTAAAAACTTTTAAATCATCAGCGTATAAGAGAAATTTTGAATTTTGAAAGCAATATTTTATGTCATTTATAAAGAGTATAAATAATAAAGGTCCTAGAATTGAGCCTTGAGGGACTCCTGATGTAACATGAATACAGCTAGACTCGAAGCCATTGATCACAACCTTTTGGGTCCTATTGGTTATATAAGAGACAAACCAACGCAAGAGATCCCCTCGGATACCATTGTACGCGATTTTATTGAGCAGCAATCTATGATCCACTTTATCGAATGCCTTTTGAAAATCAGTGTATACCGCGTCCGTTTGTTGCCTGTTATCAATATTTTCAAAAAGTTGAGTTGTGAATATTAAGAGATTACTTATGCAAGATCTATCCCTGACGAAGCCATGTTGCTCCTTTATTAGAACATGACGAATAATTGGGTAAATCTCAGCATGGACAAGCCTTTCAAACAGTTTAGACAATG
This sequence comes from Standfussiana lucernea, assembly GCA_964057025.1. Lineage (NCBI taxonomy): Eukaryota > Metazoa > Arthropoda > Insecta > Lepidoptera > Noctuidae > Standfussiana > Standfussiana lucernea. Next base: position 10,283,773 of record OZ059791.1, on the reverse strand, counting down.
CTGATAATATGGAAATTGGACGATACATCTCTACATTATTTTTAGAACCACTTTTGTGTACTGGTACAATATTTGCGCGTTTCCATACATCCGGAAAGACTCCACACGAAATACATTTGTTAAATAGTATAAATATGGGATAGCATACTGTACTGTGGGTATTTTTTAAAAACACCGCAGGTATACCGTCCGGACCAGGTCCTTTAGTCGAATCCAACATTTTCAGTTCTCTACGAATATTTTCTAAGGGGAAGTACAATTTAGATAGGTTAACATCATGATCAGCAGTTGTTGGTGGAGGTATCCATGAATCAGAGTTAAAAGTGGAGGGTTCGTACACGGAATGGAAAAAGGAAGAAAATAAATTACACGCTGTAGTAGGATCACTTGCTAAATTCTGTTTATAGTGTATCGTGCTAGGAATTCTATTTGAGGTTTTACGGTTGGATATGTATGACCAGAAAGCCTTGATATTGGTTGCAATATTATCTTCAACTGACGTCATGTACCTTTTATAGCACCTATCCACCTCCCTTTTGAACCTTGCTCTTATCACCGAAAACTTTTCATAGTCACTTATATTGCCGCGTTTCTTCCACTTTATCCAAGCACAAGTTTTATTTTTGAAAGTACGTATAAGTGAACGTGTGAACCAGATGGGATAATTGAAATTCCTCTGCTTGCATGAGGGTGTATGTGATCGAATTATTCCGAAAATTTTTTCATAGAAAGCAGCCACAGCTTCCTCAGGAATCAACCCTTCAAGTAATCCACTCCAATCCACATTACTAATATCCTTATTTATCTCGCAGTAGTCAGCTTTGTAATAATTGAGTGTATTCAGAATTTTGCATTTCGAGATACTTGTTGTACGTACAAATGGTACGTGGACGTAAAAGGCAGGATGATAAGTATCGATGGGCAAGAGAGGATCATCAGAAATAAACGTTACAGAATGTGCATTACTGAAAAATAAATCTAATATACGACCGTTACAATTGGTTAAATGATTATATTGTTTTATATTTAGTTGCGAGCAAATGTTTATGAGTTGACGAGTTACATTAGAGGGAGTATTTGTAGAACATTCCATGAATGAAGTTTTTCTAACCCAGCTAAGTTGCGGCATGTTGAAGTCGCCTGCTAAAATAACATTGTCCACACGAGGATCATCAAACAGAGCCGAGAGTGAATTGAGGAAATGTATGTATATTTCTTCTGTCGTATTCGGTGGTATGTAAGTAGCACATATTAAATTATAATTATCGCGGCAGGATGGGATTTTAATTATTTTATGCTCAGGTAAAGTTAAAGGGGGCATTAATGTGAGGCAAGACGGTTTTAATTCTCGAGAGACAGCTATAAGTACACCACCACCATCTTTTTTTTTGGTAATAATACGGTCACGATCACATCTAAATACAAGGTAACGTTGGTCAATAAATTCGTTATCTGAAATATCAGGTGTCAGCCAGGTCTCGGTGAAAACAATAACGTCGTAAGCATTTGCCAAAACATTCAAATACAATGTGTTGAGCTTTGTCCTGATCCCTCGGCAGTTTTGATAATATATAGAAATATGATTATTAGCCATTAATTAAAATAGTCAATTCAATAGTATTAAATACAAGCAGTTCTGGTACGATTATAAAACAACAACACATTATAAACAGAGCAATCAAAAGCGTTACATTCAATATGGCGTCTGTAAAGGCAATAAAGTCATAGATATAATTATAATAACTCAGCAACAATTTATGGATCAGCAGTAGCATCACAAAACAATTAGCGGACGATTTTTTTTTAACATAGGGCATATTTTTATATAATAGTGATATTTTTACACAATAAAGTACAAGACAAAGTAAATAAAGAAGAGGTGAACCTGATGAAGTCAGCATATCTAAGTTAATGAAAATAACACAAAATTTCTCCGTAAAAACAGCACACGATGTACTATTTATAGGAGGTTTAATTATCAGCAATATTACCGGAAAAGTTCTTTGTCGTGATTTTGCTAGATATGTCGGCTTCCGTACGAATAGCAAAAGTGGCCGAGTCATCAGTTTCTTTAACCAAGACGGTCGCATTTCTGATCCATACGTATCTAAATTTACAGGCTTTGGCTGCTTCTCGACATTTGCGAAATAAATCCTTATTACGAAGTGTTAGGTGCTCATTTATGTAGACACGACACGGTGTTCCGGAGAGGCCAATGCGATCGGATGTCAACCCCTTGGATAAACGGTAGGCACTTAGTAAATTATCGCGGATCAAGCGGGACGCAAACTTCACTATGATGTTCTTAGGACGATTATTCTGAGCGTGTGCATGAGGAACACGGTGAATCGCGACTACATCATTTTTGGCTAGCGGTATATTAATTGCTGATGCAATTGTCTCCAGCACAGAAATCAGGTTTTCATCTCGCTTTTCAGGAATGTTCCCTAGTTCAATGTTACACTGCCTCGCCTGCTGTTCCAGCACGTCTATTTTACTTTCTAGCAGAGCCACCGACGCCGCCGCTGAGTTCCTGACACTCATTTCCAGATCAGCAATACGTTTCGCACTGTCGACGCAGTTTGCAGAGTTAAAATTGACTGTTGACTTCAGCTCTGTCACAACTTGAGACAGTTCATCATGTTTTGCATTTAGACTCGATATTTCCAATTTTGCCGACGAATATTCTGTTCGTAGTTCCTTCAGTTCACTTTGAATTTGTGAAGAAGTTGTTGATAGGGTATTAAACTCATCCCTTAGATTACCAATATTAACATTTATATGAGAGAACTGGTTCTTTATGTCAGCTCGCAGGTCGCCGATAGTTTTTTTAAACTCGGCAGATAAATCTGCAATAGCCAGCGTCAACTCGCAGTGAGGTTGTTTCCTTTTTCTTTGCGTGATATTAACACCATTGTTGAACCGCCTATCAAGAATATCCGTTCCTACATCGAAGAAAGAAAAAAAGGATGGAAACTGGTCAGTCATAAAGTCTAGTCAGTCGCGGTCAAGCAGTGAAACAATTAACAGCACTTTTTGTTGTTGTACATCTTTACAAAAAAAAAAAAAAAAACTGAAAATATCTGCGATGAGAATGAGCAAAAAAGGATTTTATTTATCTTTCACTATCACAAGCCTGTCATGAGCCTGTATGTTTTCATGATGAATAATAAAACAAAATGTTATTCTTATCATATTAAAGTTTTGCCAAGCGTTACAACATGGATAGGTTTGTGATTTTAAGCAATATTATGTTAGGAAAATTTCACAGATCAAGACTGGCTCGCTTCTAAAATATAAAATGAGTGTACGACGTATACGAGTTCACTTTCATTTTACTCGTATATTTTAGAAGTACATCACACCTTACACCATTGGGGAAAACTTGGAAGTCAATTTGCTAACTAATTTATTTATCTGTCTTTACAAACGAAATCAATAATAAATGCTGATCCAATTCATGAAATCTAAGTATGATTTGCATTTGAATAAATGTCTGGGTAGCCTGCCAATAATTAACCCAGAAATTGTCCCTGCAGTCTTTAATCTTCGAGTCCTCTCGAAGATTCAAGACTGCAGAGACAATCGTCGGGTCGGGTCGTAGATTTAAGATAGGAAATGCCAGTTTGTGGGCCTAAACCCTATCTGTTCACTTTGACGTTTCGACATTACGGTTGCCAATTTAAGCTAAGACACGCGGATAGGAGATCTATCTAACGATATACAGGCAATGATAATTGGACATGAACAGGATTACTGATTTCAGACGTAGGTCAAGTTAAGTTTTATTTTTTTATTTATTTAATTCAGAGCATAGGTCCATAAACATGAAACATAACATGTAATCCCCGAAGGGTTAGGCAGAGGTATACCTAATGGTACACCCACATTTCGCCAGTTATGTTTAAGTCCCAAGTAATAGGGATCGAGCCTATTGCCATCAACCGGCCACAAATCCATCCATTCATGGCTGCAACTGAGAAGTTCCTGATGGAAAAACCCAACAACATTTTGCCCGACCCGGGAATCAAACCAGGACCTTTTGCTCAGCAGTTGCGTTTGCGACCACCAGCCTAACGAGGCAGTCCCTAAAGATCCCCAAAAGTGTTAGTAAATAACAAAATTACAATAAATCTAAATACATTTAATTGACGACATGGACGCCTGTGCGCACATGTCTACCTGCCCAGTAACTAATAAATGGCCCCTCAATTTTGTTCGCTCGTGTAGCTAGAATAATGTTAAGTAAAGCATAACCAGACTAAAAAATCACAGGCCTGCTCTCTGACGGAGACTGGGTTATATTATGTACTACACACATATATGCGTTAGTGGATATCTCATGTATTCGTTGTTTTTGTTAAAGGAAAAACGGTTTTGTTGATTTTTTTGGCGTTTGGTCACGCTCAGTGCGTGACCAGGGGGTGATTTAATAAATTAAGCAAATAAGCATTTCTGGTTCGAACCAAGAACCTCATGAGTCAGGGCCGTTACCACTCTTTCGGGCCCTCCACTGCTTTCCAGAAAACGTATTCTTGAATTTTAAAGCAACACTCATACACACTTACCGAACATGCTATAGCAGCTCTTGAAGAAGTCGGGCGCCAGCGCACTGGCGAGCCCCAGCAGCCCCTGAGGCACCTCCGTGGACAGGAACAGGCCAAGCACAGCAAGCAGCATGCGCGTGGTGCGGTCCGTGCGACTGGACCGCCGCGCGCATGCCTCCTCTGTTGCTAGGCACTGCTTTTCCGGCTGTAAAATGTACATAAGTTAGTATTCTATTAATTGATTTTTTTAAACTATAAAGTTTAAAAAAATCATCATCATCTGCCTAGCTTTTTCTCAACTATGTTGGGGTCGGCTTCTAGTCTAACCGGATGCAGCTGGATTCCAGTATTTTACATGGAGCGACTGCCTTTAGTTTAAAAAGAAAATATTAGCATAATGTACATATTGACACTTTCGCTGTTAAGTTCAAATAATCCATTCCTACTACTTAGTATGAGTGTCATCTATAGCTACGTATAAAGACGACTCGGAAGGCGGGTTGTGCGCACACGAACGAATTATTGTTTGACCCATTTGCTGGGTGCTTAGCGCCAAAAGTGTTAATGAATATGAATAAATGGAAAATTTGATTGACCATAGTTAGTATTTTTAAAAGAATAGTATAGATTGGTTTTGGACTATTGTCAAATACCTAACTTACTATGCTACGTTGATCCCTTGGCCCTCGTATGACGTTTTCAGGACGGCGCTATTGGTAAAACATTTGTGAAACAGTTTTGAAAAAAATACAAGATGGTGGTGTAAGTTCAGATTTTTGTCACGCACCAAACGATCTTTACAATTGTTGTGAGTCTTACATTTCCATCTACATTGAAAAAACAAGCAAAAGTTTCTTCAGAGCAATAAAACTTATTATGAAGATTGCAAAAAGTAATCAGTTTTGGACAAGAAGCAAAAGTAATAACGTTAGAGACAGAACAGCCGTTGCCTCTTTTTATGTGATAAAAATAACATTTTGTTCTGACTAGGCCCTACGCTTTTAATCATAACGGGCCCCAGAACTACTCCAACTATTTTATATTGAAGCGTAGTTCAATACTAAGACCACCGATCGATCTTACTAACAATTACATAAAAGCAATTGTTCACCTCAAATTCAACAGCTAAACAGAAACTTAAGCTTTAGAAAGTTTTGTAAAGATGGCCTCGGTAGGTACTTAAGTGAATATGAAAATGATATTTTCTCGACTCCTTTGCTAGAATCACAGGTTGATTGTGTCGATCGCTATTGTTAAACAAGTAATATTCTGAAGTGATTGCAACCGTAATGGTCCGACCATTGTAGTCGGGTGCAGTGAGGAATCAAGCTCAAAGCGCGGAAATCTACCGCACGGTACCCGCATACGATTTCCCGTAGCTCTCGTAGAATGTCTAAGTTCGAGCAAATGTAGATTTTTCCAGTGTCCATTGTGTACTTACAGCATTTGCAACCGTGTGTGCATTGTACATGGATGAAAATCGCGTCACTAATCTGATATTTACGATAAACTGTACACTTTATTATTCTTACAGCACGCTCATAGGTACAATGATATTTTACGATTATGAAATGGCCGAAAGGCTGCAAATAAATCACGTATTAATTTATTCCTTTAACACAAGTAATATTATAGCAATGTTATTTCAATAAATCCCGATCTACCGATGAAAATTTAAACAGCTTTGATGGCGAATATTCTGTTTAACTATTCTGTTGATAAAGTTCTCCAATGTGTCGAGAGAAATTATTTATTCTCTCTCGGCTTCGCATATCAATATTTAGTTAGTTATGAAGTTATATTTAGTTTATGTCCCTTGGAAGAGCAGTGAATGATCCGCTTTATACAACAAACATGCGGTTATCCCATTAATGAGCAGCTTGAACCGGAAATACGCGATGGCATTAGGCCGGAAAGTTAGTGGGATTAAAGGCTATTCCGTTCGACCACCGCACGGACACGTTGAGTTAGAATCGACATTTTCTGTGTAATGTTCCGTTTAATCGTGCAGGGGTATATCTACGTATACTTAGACAACAGCCGGCAATGTTGATTGATTAGTTGAAATGAGTACAATTTCTGCTAAATTAGGTCTTCACGCTATTAGATTAGCAAAAACATTTGTTAATCCCCTATTCGGACTTATGAATCATGAAATGTTGCTACCCCATTAAGGTTTCTGAATAGAGAAAAAAATCTGACGATAAAGTTTATTGTGGACAGGCATGCACTATAATCAACAATAGGTGTTTGCACATATCGAATTAAGATCCTTTTGTTAGTCAGTTGTAATCTCTTATTTTTTTTAAAGCTTATTATGATTAAATTCATGAACCATAGACGAGAAAATGAGCAGCTATGTTCTTTCAAAAATTTATAAAAAAACAATCAATATGGTTTTACAGAGGCGTAGCACCTGTCTACGCGCGTGGTACGCGTAGGTGGAGCGTGAACTCTTGTGAACTTTGCAAAAGTAGCTTGGGATTAGCGTGTATACCAACCGTTTGCCAAGTGCGGTTCGCAAAACGGCATACAACCTCCTCACAAATGCAAGGAGTTAGTTTCAAAAAGTTTTAGCGTTTAAACGGGTTGACCCTGCAAAGTTATTTGGCGGAGTTAGCCTCGTTAAAACACCTTATGCTAAGCTGTGCACTATAAGATACACTCCTTCTTCTTTTAGCTTTTAATAGGATAATAAATGCCACTTTTGCACCCTGAATGCTTTATTGACTACATTAGGCGACGTGCCCGCGGAACGGCTGTCTCACTAAAGTTAATACGCTAATTACATCGTGTCATCCCTAGAACTAATTAACGTACACGTGTTAGGAGTTCACCCGAAAATTATGATGTAAGATTTTCCTTTATCTATTAAATATGATCCCTTTTAATTTTACGTATGTACACTGTACAAGGTCTCAATGTAGATTCTGTTGAACTTTTGGAAACCAAGCGTGAAAGATTCGTTTTCCAAAAGTTTCATGAATCCTGTCGGTTTCAAAATAATAGCAAGGGTAGATGTAAAAGGGATTATTGAATTTATTAGATACTAAAAGGTTTATAGGACACGGCGAAATGCCTATTATATCACGCGTACTTTTATAAAGTACCTATAAAAGATAAAAGTACCTACTAAGGATAAGAATAGGTTGTGGTAGTTGATATGAATGATTAAAAGCAAAGGGTCAATAGAAAATAGTTCTAATTAAATTTAGCAGTCAGCAATGGTATTTTAGAAAAAAAGTTAATTAGGAAATTTTCCAACCCTGATATTTTAGATACAAATTATAAAACTCGACCCCTGAATCACGAAATCGCTCTCTGCGCAACATAATGTCTAATGAAACGTACATACATTTAAATCAACTTACAAACATATAGATTGTACCTACTCGTCCAAAGTAATTTATTCATTCACTCGTAGATCTCTCTCATTGGAGCGTCAATGAACTCTTTTTATATTCCAACTCAAATAAATTGGTTCCGTCTATTAAAAATTCTGAGTTCTGTACATTGACCTGCCATTAATCTTCTTTTGAATAAGACTAGACACGGATTTATTAAATTAATCTTTACATGTGGGAGTGCAGATTCTTTATTGAAAGCTTCATACAAAACTACTAATGAAGATCTATTTATCAATAAATTCTGCTTTTCAGAACAACGAGCGTGTTCATTTTCAATGTTTAGATAATCCGTAAACATGTTTTGGAAGTTAACAGGTCCTAATACCGTTTAGGGATGCCCATTTCAAAGTTAAGGCTAACTAATAACTAATATTATCAGGTAAGCGATTTGCTAACTAACATCCCTTATGGTTTACTTATTAGTCGTATAGATACATATTACGGTGTCTTGAATGGATAACTCTTTACTTTTTGTTTAAGTGGGATTATGAGAAAACTAAGTTCTATAAAACCACACAGACTGCTTACTTGGTTGAGGCAAAGTTTAAAAGAGTCCTGGCAAGCTCGGCTAAAATGCTTTCCTGTAGATAACGAAAAAACTAACTGTAGGTATACAAAGTAAGTTTAAATATCGTAGTACCTAAGATAATCTTTAACATCGAATGATTCTCTTAACCCAAAATAATAATGAACTAATAACAATTTTAACCCTTTTAACTACTTTATTACAATTATACGTTTCAATAATAGCACATATTTACGCTATTAAATAGCATTTACATTTTAGGGTTCACGTTTAGGACCCTTTTACCCATCAACAGTTAGGTTCGGTGGGCAAAGGGTCACATAATTACAATCAATTTGATTTTATGTCATTTTCTATTGACACTATGGAGAGAAGGGACCCATTTTGTTCCTTTATTAATAGGTTGATTTAATTTGGGGCTCGGATAATTAGCAGACAGCTCGACTGGCGAATTTCAGATATTATTTCGGCGAAACGTGGGAATGAAGAGCAATCGAATAACGCAATAATATGTTATTAATTATACCGTTCACACAACATTAGTGTCAATAAGATTAATCCCAAAACAATGATTCATTTCTTAAGCTAACCTGTTCATTTAAAGGCTTTGAAGGAATATATAAATACGTAGATGTTTGGAAACAAGAAAAATGGAGTTAGTAAGATATTACTCTAGTGCCTTTTTATATTCAAAAACACGATATTTAAATAAAATTGCGTTATATAATTGTACAGAGACTTTTAGTTGTTGTTTTCTACATAAAATAACCACTTATTTACTCTTCGGATGATAACTTCTGAATTGCCCCCTAGAGGTTGCGACCGGATAACACTTTGTGTCGCCAAAACGAGTCTCCGAGCGAAAATAAAAGTAAAGCAGCGGCATCAAGTATCGCCGCTAATTATTGTGGAAAACTTCTGAAGAGTTTTTCCTTCTCTCTCGAATTACTGATTATCTGGCAGGATCTAGTGTTTTTGAAAACATCAGAAACCCACTCTAAAATATTCTAGCTGCTTTTTGTATTTATAATAACATTAATCGACATGTTCCCGCATTTAATTACATTTTCAGAACGTTAAATGTTATTGCAGATGGTTTATAAATACACACATTATACAACCACAACAATAATTGTTTTAGCTGTAGCGGTTGATACTATAATACCTATTACCAGTTCACTTTCATATGTAGAATAGCCAAGCTTGTTTGTTTTGAAAACATTGTTTTGTTACGACGTATACGTAGCACTTACAGAAGCCGTACATTTCCAATATATTCTCATTCTAACTTACCTCATTTGGGCCGTTTGTCGAACGCTTTAGAAGTTTCTGCCTCTTTCGATTCGTCGTTGTTAGCTTTGATATTAAACAAGTACTTAATATCGACAGCGCTATACTCGGCACGAGTTTTAATATGACACTATAAATCCACATTATTGCTGTTACTAATTGTACGTTTTTTGACATTTCTAAAACATAAACGGTCCGATTGTCCGGCAGGGAGAGATCCTCTGCGAATTCTGAATTGTTATGAGCTGTCACTTCACTGGGCACTATATTCATCGCGAAATAAATCGGAAGACACAAGAAAGGGCATATCACATAAGCGCTTACAATAGCGAGCGTTGTGTTTTTCTTATTACACCAGGTGCTATTCCGCTGGGGAAACGCGATCGCGACGTATCTCCACACAGCCAGAGTCACCGCCAGCCAAATGGAAATGGTGTGAAACGTTTGACTGAATATTGAATGGAAGTAAACAAAAACCGCCCAAGCGTAAGTGTTCTTGTTAACTTGAGGTCCTATTTTGATGTTCATGTGTAGCGCGTAGGGGATGTATTCCAACATGACGAGCAGGTCTGCGACGGCAAGGCCTGTGAGGATGGAGTTGGTGGAGCTGGTCATCTCGCGGCGGCTCAGCACCGCGATGTTGATGGAGTTGGTGGCCGAGCCGACGATACAGATCACCAGCGCGATGTAGCCGTGCAGGCGGCTGTACGCCTTGTTGAAGTTGGTGGCGCCAGGCACGCAGTACGCGTCCGTCGCGTTCGACATGCTCGCGGTGCGCTCGCGGCCGGCACCGGCTGGTCATCGGCACTTCAGGGACGGTAGCCTAGCCGCGAACTACTCCAACTACCTCGTTACGGACTTCGTCGTCATAACCTGGAACAAATGACGTCCAACTTTAACAAGGTGACATAAGTCTCAATTTGCAAAATAATGGGTCGGACGTTAGTTGTTTAGCTAAAGTCAACAAGATTGATTTCGTTACGATTAGAGTTAGAAGTCGTCAGAAGTCACATGTATTCCAACGAGTTGTGTAAGAAAACAATTTTCGTGGAGTTGGTAGGTAAACAGTGTACAATAGCGTCAAGGCCATCGGCCGGCGACCGAATATTGTTCATGTGTAATGTTACTGGTACATCACCTTTCATGTGCGTCACACTTGTATATTCTAACGCGAATTCTAATAAAACTGTTTATGTGACCCCTGTAAATCACGGAGTCAACACTAAGATACTAAAACTGCTGCACTCATTATTTTAAAAGTACTGTACTGTAGAGTTCGCAAGTAACTTAAAAGTTTTATAATACCCAGCATACAATGTACCGAAACGGACTGTAAAATGGAATATAAAGAATTATTGGTGTATTTATTTCAGCTCGGTACTTTAACCTTTTATTCGCGCACAATTCACAGAAAGTACCCAAATAACTCGATGTTGGAGCCAATTTAAATTTATTGACACAGGAAACAGCGAAACGGTACAGTTAATTTATTGATATTGTTGAATACTTACTAGCGAACACATTTAACATAAGTACCCATTTAAAACGTACGTAGACCTTGTTAGTGAAATCCATTGGACACTACATTTAGTCAAATCGATGTATCCATTATGGCGGTTCAGATAGGTACTTGTCTTACAATATTCCCAGAAACTGTTGTGTCGCCAATCCCTTTACCTTAGTTGATTAATAATGGCTTACGTCCCAAGTTGTCCCACCCATAAGGGGTCCTGAGTGGTATCGAAATACATTTGAATGTGATTTACATAATTTTCGGCCGGGTACCGTAGGACCTCGAAAACATATAAATCTGGCGATGAACTCCTAATGCATAATTGAACAATGGACGCTTATTATTGTGTTTTTTTTTGTGGTTTGCTTCAAGATTAGTGCACCTATTTGTAGATGTGACTATAACAAGTATTCTTATAAGACTCTCCTAACTCGATCGATGTGTAGAGTTCTGGTCGAAAAAAATACATTTAAATATGAATTATCTTCAAGACGAAGGTGTATTATTGTGGGTAGCAAGATACCAATTTCAACATTTTATTGTATCTCAGGTAAAGCATGGAAAAAATGTTGAGAGTTAGCAAACTTCCAAGAACCAAAGAGAAAAGAATTCAACGCGTTCCTGTATATATATTTCTTGACAGAGGATAAAAGCTTATATTATTTTATATTGTACCCACTCCCACAGCATTCTATAAATCTGCAACATCGTTTCGTAGATTCACAATAGGTAGAATCTCAGTCGTGCAGCTGAAATGCGCTTTAAACGTTTGCAGAAGACAACGATCGGGTGTAAAATTTATGTGGGGATCTCCAGCGCGCATAAAATCCTTTAAGAATACCCATAAAATCTCATATTATAATGCAACATGAAATGTTCGCTTGCAGGTGCAGTAAAGTCTCGTATAGTGACATATTATGAAGCCCCCCGGGTGACACATTTAAGATCCCACTTTACTTTTACTGAACGGGAGTCTAACAGGGTACGTCGTTTTACTCTTGCACGGCGCGGCGTATGCCTTTTCATGTCGGAGGGGTACTTATGTACGTAATTTTCGTGTAGGTGTTCTTTGGTAAAGGATTTGTTCCAGGCATAAAGTTACGTAGGTTAAGTATACTGAGTTGTTTTAGGATCATTTAAATTACGGTGTTTTATTTCAAGGATAAGATCAACGTCTGAAATAAAGAATCAAGCTATACCTAAATTACTTTGGATATATTTTCAGGATCCTCTTTTTAAGGTTCTCGAATATTTTTAATGAGGAACGTGTTTGTAACGTTCCGAAACGTTTTACAGCATTAGGTACGTTTTAATTATTTAAAATGAGGTACAAAAGCATTACCGCTAAACCAAATAAAAAGATACCTAGTTTCACGTTCTAAATTCTAACAACCTGAGGTGGTTGCTTTTAAATGTCTTTCGAAACAATAAAATTGAGACACCTATTACTATTCTTACACATTTTTTTTCAGATTTTTTAAAATTTTCATATAAATTTTGCGTGCCTATTTCCAGGCAGAATGTGCATGGCTCACTGCTTTCTTCTCCATCTGTATTATTGTAACCTACATTCATTACAAATACATTTGATTTGATAAACGACGAGGTTGGTAGTTCAATAATAAAGGCATTAAATCTAGCGATTCGAACTGTAATACCGTCTCTTTGACAGTAAATACAGACTAGTATTAATTAAATACAGCCAAACTAATCTCTATGTTGTATAGAATTGTATTTCATATATTCTTGCTGTTTTATTAAAGTCTTATACCTATCAAATAATTTTGACTTTTCCATGATCTTTATTGCAATCGCAGATAAGAATAACACTTTGCCTAGGCTCTGTTTTTTCAGCCAAATAATAACCTTGTCAACATCTCTGCGAAATATTATCTACCAATATCGTGCGGAAACAGGGTTATCAGATAAGCGTAAGTATCTCTATTTTTTTTTAACAGCCAATAACTAATAAAATTTATCTATATGACGGCGTAAGCGATGGCTGAGCGATAGCGCCGTTGTCATTAGGGTTCGGTGGTACCGGGTTCATGATGAAATGTTAAAATAATAGTTTCGGTTTCGGTACACAAAAATCACAGTTTATTATTTAACACAAATTTACATTAAATAACACTAACAAATAATCTCCACAAAATGGGCAAACCGACAGTTTCGTTCTGAAGGAGTGACTTGGTTGGAGTTCCGAGCAAAAGTGATCTCGGCACAATCCCCACTCTACAAAACGACTCTGTCCACGTGCCGCCATTAAAACAACATCTGACGTCACGGCGTTTACCCCTACTACAATGGTCAAATCAGCAACTTGATGTTTAAAAGTTATCGCTTTCTCCGACACGGCCAGCCTGACAAGTTACACGTCCTCGTGAGTACCTGTAACCAAACAGTCAAATTTGGAGCAACAGTACAGGCTCGGTCAACCTGACCATATCTTTATGGAAAAGCATAACTTGAAAATAACAGTTGTCAAACAAAAGGTTCCTCTAAGTCTCAATCATATTTACTCAGCAACTAAATCAACTTCGATCACATACAACGCTCATGGCCCAGCTGCCGCAGCAGCTAGTGACACTTATGCCACCCATATCGTCATCACCTCATGTGATACGACCACACACATCACATAGAGTCTACGACTCCCAGGTCAGTACAAGACCAAAACAACAATAGTCTCCATTGAGACCCAGGTCCCCGCCGTACCACCAGCTGCCCATCGCCCCCTGAACAGCTCACAAGTGAGCTGCAGTTACGACTACAGACTAGTGCGTACGGTGCGACCAAATAGCCATGGTATGTGTCTACTACTCGGTGGAGGTACTTTCATCACCGTCCTCTACGTTTAACTCATTAGGAACACTACTTAGAGGCATCTTTCGTATACGATCGTGAGCGTACTTGTAGGTTCTATTTCCTGTCAGTGATTTTAAAACATAGCGATCGTTTTCAAGCAACTCTAAAATTTTGAAAGGACCTTTAAATTTGGGTTTAGTTTGGTTTCTTTTTTTTTTCATTTTTGATTAATACCAAATCACCAACACTGAAATTAACTACTTGACCTTATTTTTGTCAAAACGGGCTTTTTCATAAGCCGCACTCTTCTCAATACCGTCCACCGCGTGTTCTCTCGCCTCTGTTAGGTCAATTCCGGTTTCATCATCGTCGTTATAACCCATTGATAAAAGCATTCGAATACTCATTCAAAAGGGACGTCAACCGGTCCTTGTTTTCGTTTGAAATATCAGAATCAACATTGTAAAGATCAATTACGTGAGGTAAATCGCAACAACCTACATTTGTGACTTTCGAAATACGTAGGGTAGATTCAGTTAAATGTACCGTATAGCCAAGTGTCAAAATATCGCGTCCGATCATAACATCGTATTTCATACAATCGTCGGGTAGTACGTAAAATAAAATTGACAGTTCGTTATTGTCGACCACAACATCACTAAGAATTTGTTCAGTGCTAAAAACATTGGAATTATTACCGATACCAATTACTTGCACGGTTGAAAGTGAACGTTTGCCCGAGAATTTATAAGCTACATTTTGTTTAACGAGAGAACACTCGGCGCCGGAATCAAAACAAAATGAAAACGACTCACCGGATTGTTCCAATTGCCCGCAAACACCTGCTATTTCGCAGCTATCGACGCGTCGCTCCGCCGTTGCGTTGGCAGCGCTGCCCGCCGACGATGACGCGCCACCCGCACTGCCGCGTTGGCAGTTCGTAGAGATGTGTCCGGCTTCTCCACAACGGAAACACGTTATTCTTTTGCTGGAACCCGATGAAGTCGCCGTTGTCGTAGTTTTCTGGGCGTTAGCTCCAGCAGGCTGCGTAAACTTCGAACGACAGTTCACCGCTTTGTGTCCCGGTTTTCCGCACTTATGGCACGTGAACATAGTGGAAGTTTGTGGCTTTAAACGCTTTGCATCAGTGGCGCCATCACCGGTACTGCGATCGAACTTCCGCTTCAGACTTGCACTCGCCTTAATCTCCTGCAGTAACTTGTTGCGTGACGTTATTTCGCTAGTAAACGCCAAGCGATTAAGCCGAGAGTCGAACTGAGAGACATGAGCGAGCACATACGACGTGGCTATTTCTTCATGGCTTCGATTCTTCCATCGAGCCAACAGGGTAGTCATTAGGCGGCTGGCGTACGCTGCGAGACATTCGCCCTCCTTCGGCCGGCCGTTGTGGATGTTAACAAGCGATGCAGCAAGAGTTTCAGTGGATGCATAACGCGCAAGGAATAAGTCGCGGAAATGCTGCCACGTCATGCCTGCATGCGAAATCTGCGACAGCCACGATGACGCATTACCTTTCAGGGCTTTGCTCAGAGCTATAATAAGCGATGCACCCTCCAGTGGACGTTCGTCGAGGCAAATATCGATAGTATCGCACCAAGCACGTGGATCGGTATCTGGTAGCTCCGGATTAATTTCTGGCAGCATGATCTGAGGTGCCACTGTTGGTGTCCTGATGGCTTCGATCAGCTGCATCATGTTCTTCTGCTGCATCTCGAACATAGCACGCCAGTGGGAATCGAGTCCAGATCCCAATTCTGATGACGGCGTAAGCGATGGCTGAGCGATAGCGCCGTTGTCATTAGGGTTCGGTGGTACCGGGTTCATGATGAAATGTTAAAATAATAGTTTCGGTTTCGGTACACAAAAATCACAGTTTATTATTTAACACAAATTTACATTAAATAACACTAACAAATAATCTCCACAAAATGGGCAAACCGACAGTTTCGTTCTGAAGGAGTGACTTGGTTGGAGTTCCGAGCAAAAGTGATCTCGGCACAATCCCCACTCTACAAAACGACTCTGTCCACGTGCCGCCATTAAAACAACATCTGACGTCACGGCGTTTACCCCTACTACAATGGTCAAATCAGCAACTTGATGTTTAAAAGTTATCGCTTTCTCCGACATATATTATTGATTCGGTTCCTAGCTGAGACTCCTGTCTTAGGCGATAATATTATATTACCTACCTATCAAGGCAATCAAATAATGTTATAAATTTAGAAAGGTAATCTTGAACAGTACCTATCTTCTTATTACAATTTGCAAAAGAGACCCCAAGATCAGACGATATTTAATACCCCACGAACCTTGCCATGTTGCTAATATTTACACATCATAATAGCCACAGTCTTACTTATAGAATGTAATAAAGTTACTATCGGTAAAGTATCGACTGTCCTCCGAACAAACAAAGCTCTTTTAATTAACAACATTCTTTCAACGGAAAATTTAATAAGCAAGTAACTGAGCCTCTAATATTACGAAATTCATTTCTCTTGAGTGTCATGAACTGTCTGGAAGATCTCAATAGAAAATAATGCTTTGGAACTTGTCTCAGAAACCAAGAAGGAACAAAGAAACATTTATATTTGCAGAGACAATAGACGTCACAGCTCTTTTGATTAAAAATTTCCTATTTTTAATCAACTTAGTTTATGAACTATTTAAATCTATCTACCATCTTGCCATATTAATTCATACTTAATATGTATGTAAAATTAGGGTACGAAATAAATAATTAATTATCAGAGCGATGGTTTTAAATAAATTAAAATGGACGTAAATGTATCCGTTATCAGCATTTATAATTGGGGAGAAAGGGAAACCAAAAACTAAACACTCAGTCATGAAAAAATTGTAGCAAGTATTTAAAAGCTTTTTAATTTTGACTACGATCTGAATGATTGCAATCAATCTAATTCATATTTGAAAGCATTGCAAATAGCATAACCCATTAAGTAGGTATGTGGACTATATACACATATAATAATAATAGATAGACCATCTAAAAATCTATAAATCAAAACATTCCACTCCACAAAATTTCAAACAATTCTTGTTTCTCCGCCTATAATTTTTTTTTTGAAATGTAAAAAGACTTGAAGATCACTCTGTTTGCACCAATCTGTCAGTCAGTCATCATAAAACACTTTCTTATAAACTATTTATTCACTATTTTGATCCGTTAAAAGGTTAGTGGTATGAGTAACGGCTGTGAACGAGCGGGCGAACATTATTTTGTTCATAGTTTCAGTATTTGCGAACGGTCTGGTTTGGCAGTCGAAACCACCAATAGTTGGTTTTAGAATGAATTATTTAAACTTTACAAATGGAACTGCTTTTCGGCGTTTTCGTTTGTGTAATTATATTTTACTCGCTATTGTTATGAATAAAATACAATTCTAGAAGTAATATAAAATACAATTCTATAACCAAAATTAAACTCGAACTTTTCTCTGTTTCGTGCCAACACGTGGTAAAAACGAAACTTTTCTTGATAAAACAATCACTAAATGAATTATTACATAACTTAACATCACGCCTTTAATCCCCAAAGGGTTAGGCAGAGGTGTAGCCTAATGTACCTAATAGTACACCCACATTTCGCCAGTTATGTTTAAGTCCCATGTAATAGGCGAGCCTATTGCCATCAACCGGGCACAAATCCAGACTCCATCGCTGCTTCTGAGAAATTCTTGATGGAAAAACCCAATAACAATTTGGCCGACCTGGGACCCAGGAGCTCATGCTCAGCAGTCACGGATGCGACCACTACACCAAAATAAATTATTATCGCAATAAAATCTGACAACTTACTGACACGCTCTTGTGTAGACCCTTGAGGCAGAACATTTAACTACATTTCCTGTTGACAGCGATGTGGACGAATTTTTTGACGCCCTTTTTATACTTTTCTACTTTTTTCTGTATATACATATTTGTATTATTATTTAACTACATTTAATTATTTT
Source organism: Standfussiana lucernea (assembly GCA_964057025.1). Taxonomy (NCBI): domain Eukaryota; kingdom Metazoa; phylum Arthropoda; class Insecta; order Lepidoptera; family Noctuidae; genus Standfussiana; species Standfussiana lucernea. Next base: position 10,265,684 of record OZ059791.1, on the reverse strand, counting down.
ACTTCGAGTTTCACACAAGTCTACGTCTGCTGTATGACTACTACGTTGTCATTGTCTGACTTTAATTCACGACAGCTATTGTCTTATTTTCTCATCCCGATGATGTAACAAGACATTGAAAAAAGTATTAAAATTTACGATCCAATTAACGTACTGATCCAATTACGAACAAAACTCGCCAAAAGAAACTAAGGAAAATAAACTTGATCGAAAATATAAATACCCGACTGCCGTATTTTTTTTGTATTATTGCCTAAATAGCAATTCGTTTCCGAATTATGGAAAATGATTTTATCATTTCATTATGTAATGAAGCGTGTTAAGAGATTGTGACAAAATGCAAAGGAAGAGAAAATCAAGTGGATCGATCTCCCACCAAAATGTCTTCGAGATACATTGGTTTGACAGATCTTCCGGATGAATAAGTCTATTTATATCTATCAGGCATTCTTTAACGTTCCGGATATCACTTATCCAATTTTTTTAGACCCTACTCATTTCTTATTACGAAGACCCCTGCAGTAAAGATTTGGGTCAAGTTCAAGCCTCGTATCATTCAGATTATCATTATTTCTTAAATAATTCTGAAACCATCGAATGGTGCTTATTGGTACATAACTTCATACACTACTTTCATACAAATTACGGTTTAACGCATCGAACAAATAATGCAACCGCAAATGACCTCATCATCATCTAACTATCCTATTCCCAACTATGTTGGGTCGGCTTCTAGTCTAACCGGATACAGCTGAATACCAGTATTTTACATGAAGCGACTGCCTATCTAACTTCCACAACCCAATTAGTACTCGGTGATACTTACGATACCCCTGGCTAAGACTGGTACGTCAGACTTGGGTCACTGACTTACTGTAACGACTGCCAGAGATCTACAAATGACAGCCGGAACCAACAGCTTAACGTGTATTCCGAGGCACGGAAGGAACTCGGTATGTAATGGGTGGTCACCCATCCTCAGACTAACCCAGGCAAGCGCGAACGTACTTGTAGATATTAGATAAACGCGATAATCATTGCGCGTTTTCTCCTACTCCGGTAGTTGGAAATTACTCATCAATACACTTTCTCGAAAACTGGCTCTTATCGCACTACGATTAGGTTCAACATGCTATGGATTTCAACCTCGTGGTTTTCTTCTTATATTCCCGCACTATAGTGCGGAAATAAAAATTCCACACGTGGTGAGGCGGCTCGCCCCCACAGTCATTTTTAATTATAATATTTTTTTCTATTCCATTGAATCAATTTGGACTTTAAACAAATTTGGACTAAAAACTAAAACCAAAAAACTAAAAATGTATTGATAAACGTCGTTTGATACACGTGGGCATTTGTTACTGCAGTTCTCGGCTCCATAACACCCTCGCCTGCGGCTCGTGTGTGTATTTCGCCTCGGCCGCAATAACAAACTTTCCCCACTTATATCCGGTACAATTATACCAGTATAATTGTCATGAAAGAAAGTGTCAGTTAGGTTTCGAGCTACAACGTCCTAGGTCACGTCTTAAAATAGAATTGTCGTTCCTTGCAACAGTTTAACACTAAGGACTAACAAGAAATAGGTAACTCGATCCGGTCCAGTAAGTTTGATCAACAGTATCGATTTAAAACAGGTTAGACTATCTACATAAAATTGTGCTCGAATCGTCGGGAGCTAAAAAGTGTCCTCGCATTATAAAGTTGGGTAAAACTTCGCCGTGTAAGCGCAAGGTGCGGAATTTTACAGCGCGAACCATGCTAATGTGGCTCAGACTACTTGCGACCGACGGTCTTTATACGAGAAATTTACATATTACGGTAAAGCACCTTCCTAATGTACAACTGCATAATACATGGCTGGTTGCATGCACGTGTTCTGAAAAGTATAGGTAATACAGTTGGAACAATTTTTTCCTCCAATAAAAACTTTGCACTTACTTCTCTCGAATGCACTTAATCGAGAGAGCTGCAATTTATAGCTAAGTTGCAGCTCCAAGATCGCGATTCTCATCCTAATTTTGGGTCCAACTGCTCTCAGCATTTCGACTGTAGTTGACGAAGCTACGGACAAACTGCAAATGAACTTCATCACTGCAGTTAGTTTCACCCATTACGAGCGTCGTTACCAAAGAACAATTTGCAGTAGTGTCTAGTTAAGATGATAAATCATCCATGGTTGAGCATAGCTCGTGCTCTGTTTGTTATTCAAGCCATTAGCTTCAATAGGTGTCGCTTACAGAACAAATAGACGGTGATAGCTATTAATTTATCGATATTTTGTGACAGTAGACGTCATTTTATTGGAGATTTACATTAAATTTTATTATCTACATTTGGAGATCTACATTTTATTGGAGAGATTATGGGAGATAGTTGGTAAGTGTATTTTATCAAAAAAGATAACTTGATGTACCTGCTTTTGAACAACGCAATCCCATTGTAATCTCCATGATTAAATAATTTAAAAATAATGGTATCCCATTATCAGATTTCCTTTATAATACATTCGATATTGGTCGTTGGTTTTTTAATAAAATTCGCAGTGTGATATTAATTGTTGAACACTTTATCGGCTACGGTTTGATACAGGTTTTATTAAAAACTGATCTTATTACAAACTCCCAATACGGGCGCTAAGCCCCCGAATACTTGGCCCCGGTTCAAAATTACGGTCAATTTGCTCCCTGAAACAGCGGGATCAGGCTATCAATTTTCCAAGCACGATTTAGATTATAAAGATTGGAGTGTTATAGTAGAGGAGCTCTGAGGGTTTTCAGCAAGCATATTCATATTATAAACACAAGTAGGGCGTGACGACAGAACGCTGAAACTATACGACGAAAAGTTTGAGACAGGAGCCTCGGCTCCTGCCCGAATGGCTTCTGTTTTAAGCTTACCGTCTCATTTTCAGTTTTTAAAAAAGGCCAAATTTATCAACGGGCTATTCAGCCACGTTGATTTTTATTTTATCGTGTGAGGCCTGAACCAAAACGACTTAAACAGGCAAAACTCCTCGAAATTATTGTGTCCTTTCACTACCTAACTTCAGTTACCTACGTACGTATATCTTTCATAAATATCTTTCTCAAACCTCTATTATGTCAATGCAAACATTGTTATTCAGATATACCAATATATATAGTACAAATCTTCATACAATATACCGACACAGACTACATAAATTGTAATGTTACCATATAATCCACTGCAAAATCAATGAGGAGCCTGCTATTGAGAAATTCATTTGGAGAGATCAAACAAGAGAGACGCCGCATCTCCAAGAGTTAATAATATATAGATATTTATTATGTATGCAAGTACACTTAATATAATTATATTCTATACAAACTTATAATAATTTCATCATGGGTGCACTTGACATAGATTTAAGAAAAACTGTATTAAAATGTTATACCTTATATTTTTGTATGTTTTTTTTTATCATTAAGAACATAAATGATGCAGTGTATAACCATAAACCATACCATACTATACCGTACCATACCCTACCATACCGTGTACCATGTGGTCACTCACAATCAATTGGAAAATATTCGATTTTACTTTATTAGGTAAGCAATACTAAACGATAATATAAACCGGTTGTATTGTTACCCGATACCCCCGATATGTTTTAAATACTCATTACGATCAAATGCTGAAAATATACATAGGTCGTTTTCACACGTAACAGTTAAATGAACTGCTTCGAAATACGCTGTAAATGTGAGATTGTTATCTCATGAAACTGAACATTACGGTATCCTGAATACAAGTACTGAGTACAAGGATCAGTCGCCATCTTGGTTTTCAATACTTACATACTTACATTACTTTTCATAAACCGCGCTCTCGTCATGCCATTCAAGCGAAAATTATTAAACTTACATGATGTGTTAGAAAGTTAAATCTCTTTAATATTATTATATAATCGCTTTCTTTACCAACTAACTCCACATTACAAACAACAAACGAAACTCGTCGGCTTTATAATAATTCCTTCCACAAGTTTTAGCAAAATGTCTATCTCTTTATGGTATGTATAGAATCCCTTGTTAAGGCGAAAACTCGCTTGACAAAAATGTGAAATATACAAGACGGTACGGTATGACGGGAATAACAGGCACCACGGATGAAGAAAGCAGAAGCACTGTTGTTTACCCGAAAAATCCCCTCGTTAGCCGCGAGATACACGATCTATCCTAACTGCTCTTAGCATGAACAACAAGTTTGTGCCCAAAGGCATTTTCCTGGCACAAACAAAGGCACAAAGGCAGAAAATCTTTTAAACTTTGATGATATTTACATGTGTTTTTTCGCATTTCAATCGCTGTAACCTTTTGTCTTATTCTGTTTGCACTTTCGTGCGTCATTTGTTATCAATATTTATAATCCCATGTTTGTGGTATGGCTCGAAAGTCAGTTATTTCTACATTATGTATATATGTATGTTTAATGCTACTCAGTGTGCACACATTATCTCCTCGATGTATTTTCTCGCGGCCTTGGAGGTTATAAAGCAGTTCAAAATAATTGTCTGAAGACATCAAGGAACATCATAAATCTGAATGCTGTGTTATAGTTAGCAATGAGTTATGAATTTATGATTTGTGCTGAGCCTCTGCAGTTTTTCCTCATAACAATATCTATGCTGTGGAATGCAGCTTCTGGAACATTAGCTAACTATTTTCGACTCGAAAATATAGTTATGGTTCTACAGTATGTAGGTATATCTAGTATTGTTGCCCAAATATATTATTTGTTACCTACTAGAAAATAAACTTTTCAAGTTACATCGTAATATATAAACAGATAAGTTGGTTACTTAACTAAATAATTTAAAAATGCAAAAATGAGTACTTATCATTTTTTTTTAATTGTTTCGGAAAATAAATATTGTAAGCTTGAATGATAAATATACATATATATATACATATATATAATGATTGGTACTATTTTACTATTTTTTATTTATATCAGTTTTTACATCCCCTCGATTGTCATCATGATGACAGTCGAAGGGAAGAACAGAGCGACCTACTGAAATAGACCCTTTTCCTCTGAAACATTTTTTAACACTTCAAGTATTGCAAAAGATGAGCTCCGAATTTATTGGGGACATTATCGAAGGCTCGAATCGAATATCGCTTAAGTATTTTTCTTCGAAAGTTACTTTATCGTGGTTTGGTTAGACTTCCACACAAAGTTTCGGCCGAGATGGTCGGATTTTGACATCCGACTTTTGTCGACCCACTTATTGTAATATTCATTTGTCCTTCGTTCGTGCTACAGACCTTAAGTCAGTTTCTATGGAATCGTGTTAATGTTTTGTTAAAGTCTTGAAGACTTTCACACCCGGCCATTAAATAAAAACAATTTCTTAATTATTACAGCAACATTGTTGAACTTATGTGGAAACTACAGAACCCTTAAGACCCTTAAGTTTTCTTAAGTGTGAGCGGTACAATATTTGTTCCTATATCCAAACATGTACCCACTTAATGTTGCCAACATAAAACTTTGAGGATATTTGCTTTATAAAGTTAATCAATTGTGGGCCGTTCTTAAACTGATACTATGTAGTTTGTGTGATGGAAAATTCTGGACTCGCACATGGCCCACTTAAGCTAGCAACAGCCGGTTTTTACCACTTTTCACTGAGATATTTTCTAGAGACTCGCCATTCACCAAAACTTATAGTGGTTGAGCTGTGGCTGACACGAGTGGTTTCAGTGGCACTCGCAAGGGATCCGTATGCAGAGAATCTAATTAAATAGTAATAGTAATTAAAAGTTGGTTTTCTATAGTGAATGCAATCTATGAATTTCCGTTAAAAATATAAAAGTTTACACGGAAATTGAGTTGCTATTTCCGTGTAAACTTTAATGAAAAGTTGTAAATGTGTCTTTTGATGGCCTAATTGAAATAAATGGTTTGACTTTGACGGTTCCGTTATTTTTGTACCTAGAACAATATTGTCGTATTTAACTGTAACTTGTAGAGAACGCTTTGTGTTTTAAATAACTAAATAGCCGGTTTAAAAATACATAAGCATCTGCCTAGCCTTTTCCCAACTATGTTGGGGTCGGTTTCCAGTGTAACCGGGTGCAGCTGAATACCAGTATTTTACATGGACCGACTGCCTATCTGAGCTCCACAACCCAGTTAGTACTAGGTAATACGATACCCCTTGATAAGACTGGTTGTCAGACTTCCGGGCCACTGACTACCTGTAACGATTGTCAAAGATCTACAAATGACAGCCGGGACCAACGGCTTTACGTGCTTTCCGAGGCACGGAGGAAACTCGATATGTAATGGGTAGTCACCCATCCACACACCAACCTAGGCAAGCGCGGCTTAACCTGAAGATTGATCCGAGCAGCTGTTATTATTTAGCCACGAGCTCCTCCTATGTTTAAAAATACATAAATTGCTTAAATAATACGACTTGGTTTTTCTAAACTAGTCATTAGATTTTCATAGTCAGAAGGTTTATGTTAATAAAATATTCATATTAAACTTAAGAGCCCTCTTACATTTCGGCGTTATGTACTAAGCGTGCGCTGTACTGAGCGCAGATGGCCGGCGCAGTGAAAAATATTGTACTTTTATTTAATTAATTAAAAAAAATATCGAAGCGATTTAAAAAAAATACTATAGTTTAAGATTATTTTGGTATAAATATTACGTCAAAATGATGTATAATTTTGGAGATATTGGGGCTTGTTTCGAAGTCTTTTTGGTCAATAATTGAATTAGGTCCACTTTTTTTTTCTATACAATAAAGGCATATAACGAAAATTTATTCTATCATTATTGAAGTTGGGGATATTTGTGAGATAAAAAAAATATTTTGATGGTCTATATTCAATAGAATCTCCAAATTAGAGCTCCCAAATCTCGTCTCCGTGAGTTTTTGTCTAAATATGCATCGGGAGAATGATTATGACCGAATAAATTAATAATTTACCTAAAATTCGCTTTATTATTATTGTAGTAGAAGAAAGGAACAATTTTTAACAAGTAATTGTTATTTCAAACAACGAACGGATAAAATACAATTTCAACGAGGAAAAAATTCCGTGCAATTTCGCGTTTTTTTTTTGTAATACGACTCTTAAATATAAAAAATATCCCAAATTTGTTTTAGTCGTAAAACTGTGCAAGCAAAGTCGCTAGTCAAAACTAACTAGTTTTCCTGGTTTAGTGAAAATAAATACATAAATACTTGAACAAGCTCTGAAAAGAGTCAGAATGAGAAGTTAATGGAAGGTAAGATCTGTGTTTCCGACGTTAAGTGTCACTAAGTTTAACCTTTCCCGTTGCTCGTATTTTTTACGTTAAAATGTTAGGAAACTTTCTAGGCACCTCACTCACTGATTTCTTATTAAATATTTTCTGTATCTGTAAATCTGTTTACACCTATACGAATAAATAAAATTGAAGTGTCTGTTTGTCATTTCAAAATAACAGCTTTTTACCTACTTAATGCATCTGAAAGTATATACCGTACTTTTAACAAAAAAGTCATTTTATATTAATTTTTGACTGTCTATCTGTGTGTTCCGGCTAATCTTCGAAACGGCTGGACTTTTACTGGCAAATAGCTGATGTTATAAGGAGTAACTTAGGTGTACTATTATTTTAGAAAAAAGATTAGGGTTCCGTGCAAAAAATTAAGACTCTTGAAATTGTTACCAACAAATAGTAAAGTAATATTAAAAAAAAAAAAACTTACTATCGTTAACCGGAACGGGAAATGTGAAACACGATAACAGTTGATAAGCGAGATGGGTTATTGGACGAGTCGCACGAATTTAACTGGCCCGAAAAGTGCGAAGTCGAAAGACGAAAGTGCGCGAATCCTTTTAAAAATATTTTTTTTTCTGTAGGCAATTCGCACGAATCTAATTGTTTACTATGGGGACGGGCTGCAAAATGCAACAAATTAAGCCACGAAATGTTCTAGCGAAATTCAGTAGTTTTTGAGTTAATTTCATTTTTTTTTTTAAGAATGTGTCGACTCGCTCTTTCGGGCGAGTTTAATTCATGCGAATCGTCCAATAACCCAATGAGATAGGTAACGTGGTTAGCGACATCGATATTGTTTTAAAATAAGTAATGTAAGTACCCTATTTTTCTAACTAATAGATACCTGATTAAAATTGTTTATTCCTTGAGTAATAATTAGATTAAGGAACAGAGACAAAGAGGTGAGGAGAATTCCGTGTTACAACATTTGGAAAGCCGACACCCTCAATGTTTAATTTGATCAGTAGGGTCGCGAACCCTTGCTCCATCATTCTGGTTCAATGAACGATTACGTGGACAGTGTCTTGTGATATGACACGGAAGGATTTGGCGCTGACCTATAATTGCTTATTATAATCTATTGAGTTGGTATGTATATCTAACTTTGTGGTTCTGGAAATTCCTCAGAGGATCTGACATGGATTGAAGGAGTCAGAAATGAGAAATGACATAAATACACGTGTATTTCCATATCCAAGCATCGGAATTTTTTACGGAACTTTCGATCTTTTACGGAACCCGTGTCGTATAAATTAGATTTTGTTCACTATAGACGACATGCTGATGAAAGCTATGGGGACTGAATAAAAATACCGATCGACCTAAATACGCGCATTGGCATTCTGTATGCTAATTTGAAGAAAAATATTAAACATCGTTTTAAAACACTTCCTCTCTAATATCAAATATCTATAAAAATAAATAATAATATATCTTTCTAATGTCGATGGTGAACTGGTGACACATCTATCTATATGAAAAAAAGTCAATTGCCACCATGCATGACAAAGTATCACTTGAGTTATGTTCGAGTTTGTCAAGGCAAGGTTGGTCAAATTAAATTAAGTTTTTTTCCACTTTTCATTTTCTTCAATTGTAGGTATATTGCACCTGTGCGAAACATAATAATTGAACACCTGATTTGTTACCTAGCTGACTGGCTCATAATTTTACCACAGGATGAGGTATTCTCATGTATACGAAGGAAAAAAGCGAAGATGGTATATTATATTACTTATACGAAACCACGTTCCTGCCCTACCTCTTCATTGTGAGTAGAAAATTCCGAGGTTTTTCCGTAGACGAAAACAAAAAATAACTTCTATTTTGTATTACATGCTATCCATATAGAAAACTGTACCTATTGCACGCAATTTCGCCCCAAGCTGGTTCGCGGAATGTTTTATAGAAAAACACGTGACAGCTTGCGGCGAAAACAAAACTAGTAGCGTAACTATCGCAGAGTGATTTTTTCAGAACGAGATTGGAGTGAACGCTGCGGTCAAACTTAATCCCTAGTCAAAGGAACCATGGTATCTGTTTCAGAGAAGTACCTTTTGCATTGAGAATTCAAGCATTGTTTTTTAAACACAGGTTTTCCAGGAATCGCATATTCAATTCTGTGAATGATTCTGAAATTGTGTTCATAATAAATATGTCCACCATTCATTGTTATTCATTTCAGTTTTCATACTGCAGAGACCCACCGCAAAGATACTCCCTAAATATCAAAATAATACGTACATACATACATATGACATTGTCATTATACTCATGGCCATTACCGAGCATTTCTTTTAAATGTTGAGTCAGCTATAATGAAGCTCTGCCTGTTAACAACGTTAATGTAAAAGCCAGAATGTATAAGTCTTAAAATGTGAGTTTGCAAAGATTACGGCTAACATCTGTAATATATAATTACTGAGACCTTTTATTTAAACATGGAAACTGGAAAGTAATCAAGCATTTTTTGTTTATAAACATATTTCTAAATAATTTTGGGCCACGAGGAAGTTGAAAGAGAACGAATTTAGTTACGCTGTCTTAAAATAAGAATTATATATTTCTTTTTGTGCTAATAGGCCAGTAAATAAAACGCATTAGCACGAAATAACCCACACAATATATTATCGAAAGCTAGTTCAACATCCCGTTCATCTGATATATTTAAAATTATATTTAAAATATTAAATAGATAATTATTATTGTGACATATTAACGATACTTATCAAGTTTAGAAAAACAAACAGTTTTTAAATAACACGTTTCTCTCATGTGACGAAAAGTAAATTGAAAAATATTTCACCGTTCGCGATCGCTTATCTCTCAACAGTTAAAATACAACACTCCTAAATAAATAATAACGATGCTAATATACCATCGTTTTCTTCGGTTATAACAGTGTGAAATAACAGTCTGTATGGTTAGCTCAAAATTAGTAGTACCTAACTAAAATAAACCATGTAACTGTTCTACAACATGGCAAAGACGTATTTTCATACAGAATATTAATAAGTAATAAATCATCAATTTTGTATAGTTATAGATAAGTACTTCATAAGTAAGTACCTAGTCAGGTGGCTTGCTTAGTGTTTATAGACGATTTCTGGACATCAGAAGTGGGCTTCTGTTCTGTGGGTGGGTTTCCTTACGCTAACCTATGCTATCAAGCTATGACGACGGAGCAACAAATATAAATTAATATGGCTACCAGGAACCTATGTGAACATCTCTCACTAATTAAAAGTCAAACGACTCAACCACAAGACCTAAATTAAACAGACAATTAACAACCTTAATTACTTCGACAGACCTCGGGAACATTCGACAACATTAAACTCTATATTTACCGGCCAAGGATTAAATGTGAAACTAATGTAACGTATTTAATTAAATTCTCAAATTCAATCAATCATGCACTGACAAATAACTTACAGAGGGTTGAGAGTTTGAATGAAGAGTATCGGTTATTGGATTAGAAATTCCGTCGGGCACAAGGCTTATATTATAATAAATTTTAAGTCGACACTGATAACTCTTTGCTATTATATCCAATAGCTATTGTCAAAAATCGGAGGCATATGATTTCCCAATGGTGTTGTAAAAAGGCCATGATATTTATTTCCTTTTATTAAATAAGGTAGTAGTATTTACCAGATATCTCAGTCTAGTAATAAAATGTATATTGACTTGATTAAAATAAATGATAAGATAACATACATTATATACAAGCATAACAAATTATGGTTTTGGCAAAAGTGTGCCATAGTTTCCATTACGTTTTGGGGACGTCTCTTTTGTAATTTTTCGAAGTAATTGGTATCGCACCTTTTTAGGCCAAACACCTAATGCTATCAACGCTAAAAGCGTAAATGACACTAAGGCTGTGTTCTAATTAGTACTTCGTCTGATTAAAAAGCATTTTGATTAGGTACAAGTAACCGAAATGTAAATTATCTGAATCAAAGGCAGTTGTCACATCATCGTCAGTCATACTTGTATTAACTGACCATAAAAGTTATATGTATTGTATTTCCAGCCCAAAAATTAATTCACACAGCAGTTAACACTGAATAGTGTTTGAATCTCTGTGTTCTGTTTGAATTAATTTTTGCCATTTTGATCAAGTCTTCCCGAAGAAATAGAAAAAAAATACATAGTTTACTCTTGCGCCAAATGTAACATTTAAAATGTTGTTTATTGTTAACAATAAATTATTGTAACTGCAAACATAAAACAAAATTACTATTTAGGTAGCATTAAAGATGTCAATGTAACAAACACCAGACCGTGTCAGAATGTAGGTGTAAATAAATGTGATACCTACTGCATGATATATCTCACGATGCCTGACTTCATTGGCAGTTCTTACCAAATCTAATCTAATATCTGATCCATAGATATTGTACCGTATAAAAGATACCTCTTTTCACCGAATAAGAGAAAAAATTGGGAAAATCTACGTGATCTTTTTCACGTTAGGTAGACTCGGGTTTCGTTGAAAATAAGTCTTCATTAGAGCTACGAATTAGTGTGGTAGTATTATGTTTATGCGAAACTTAATATAATGTTGTACACCTGTCATGTATTTTTTAATTCATTAATTGTAAACCAACTAATGTATTGACTTCCTAAACGATCAATTACTTAAGTTGTTTTTATCAGTGATCGTAATTGTTTCTTAACACGCGTTGAAAAACGAAACTTATTTAACAAAATGGAGGCAGTTAACCTGTTGTGCATATTATTGGTAAGGTATACATAATAATTGTGAGAAAACAATTTATGAGCCATTAACGGCTACAATAATTACGGGGCTATAAAGTAGAGAACCCACTCTTCCATAATAATTATATAAATAATGACCATGTGTCCATCATAAAGTTCTAAGAAACTGAATTACATGTAGTTATACCTTAGTAAACAATTATTGTTCCTAATAACGTGTTTTGTATGAACGTTTAATTTATCAATTAATACATAATCATTTACTCACTCGAATAATCATCGAAGACCTCCAAAAACACAATCGTAACCACAAAATTTACAGCAAAACTACGTGAATTCAACAAGTTGTATATAATAAATCTTTTAAAGTATTACTGAAACGACTTACCGAGTGTTGTACTCGATAATACACGATTTCATGGTTGTTGGTTCATTCACAAATATTAGGCGCGCGTTACAGGAGCGTTAGCGAGCGCGTCGCGTCGGAAAATGTGGAAACACTGAAGTGGCGGCGCGCGGTGCGTGTGGCGGCGGCGGGCACGAGAGTCGCACTGCTGGGCACCCACTGCCCGATCAGCCGCGACCATCAACCTAGTAAACAACCTCCTTTATCGCTCATCTCAACTATTGCGTGGACACTATCACACAACTATTGTCTCCGCAACTTATCGTCAACTACAAATCTAATCTACGCCGTCACCGCCACACATAAATACTTTTTTGTTAAATCAGGATGGAGCTTATACCAATTAATTATCCCCATAATTAATACTTATACACGATTTGTGGGATAAGAGGCACTTATAAAGTAAGATTGACATGTGTCCGTAAAAACCAGTTACTATGACGAACGTAATTAGTGGCCTTGTACATAATAAATAGAATGTTATCCATTCAATACGATTGTACTGAATGTTGGTAATGAAATGCGTGAGAATGTAGCTAATGTTAGAAATAAAAATAACAATAAGTAGTTAAAATAATACGATGTGTAACTTCTCTCTCAACGACGTATTTTTGCTACTTTGCCCACTTAAGACAAGTTGATAAGACTTTGTCTCACTTCTAGGAATTCAGTTCAAAATGTCTACTATGTACTTAAGCACCTAGGTACACTTTGATCAGATTTAGTACGAGTACACCGAACAAACTTTTTGCATTAAGCCCTAACCAAATTGTGGATGTTTTATTACCTGCGGGAAATGTTCAGCGACAAGTGCCACGAAAATTTGATTGTATCTATAAAAGTTTGATTCACACGTATAATCTCCACGTGGCCAATTTGAATAAACGAAAAATTTAAAACAAACACAGAGAATAAAACAAAGAAAAAAAACGAATGGATACACATTTTTATCGTCGAAAGGAATACAAATATGTGTCTAACTAAGCATATGTTTACAGAGATAAACTGTGCAAAAATGCGTATCTCATCTAACAAGAGGAAGATTAAACTAGAACATGCAAATATTTCCTCTAGAGTAACAAAAAATACCATAAAGTTATTTCAATTAACTTTACATTACGCTTAATGGCGGATGGCCTGGTTTCTTTGTCCAGTAACGCCTCATTTCACTTACTCGTTATATTTTTGGCAACATCGACTCTTTCTTCAGCTAGGTAGTATTGATCTAGAAACTCAAATTCTGATGATGACTATATGACTTTTTCTTATCTATACAAATAAATAAAATTGAAGTGACTGTTTGTAATTTCAAAATAACAGCTTTTTACTGAACGAAAAAAAAACAAATGTCTTTCTTTCTGTTTGTTCCAGTTTATCTCCGAAACGGCTGGAACGATTTTGATGGGACTTTTTATGACAGGAAGCTAATGTTATAAGGAGCAACTTAGGTTACTTTATTTTAGAAAAATAATTAGAATTGCACAAAAATCAAAACCCCTGAAATTGTTTCTAAAATCCGATACAAATAGGGAAGTGATAATTTAATAATAATTTCACGTTGACGAAGGTCGCGAAAAAATAATGACGACATACACTCTAATACAGTCTGCGTTCATATATCTAGGGACTTTAAAAGTGACTGACTATGACGGAGTAACTGCCATTTGGGGCTTCGTTCCGTTCAACTTCTAGCGTTGGGAACGCCGAGCCTGGTGAACAAAGACTTCTCAGCGTTGAGATAGGAAGTCTATGCTTCAATAAGGCCACTCAACTCTGGTATATTAAATCTAAACTTCGATAACTATTCGCACTGTCAACTTCAGTTCCATTCATTAACGATGGGATTTGTAATCAACCTTTAAGTAATAATGACCAATACCCAATATCATCCAAAAGAAACCTCTTCGATACTTGCATTCTCCCATGTCTCACTTAAGGCTGCCAAACATCGACATTGCACATAAAACCCTGCAGAAAGTTAAGGTAAACTTCAAGAGAAAAGACAAAAAGAGAACTAAAGATCTGAGGAAAATAACAAAACCAAGCCTTTCAAACAAAATTAGAAATGGAGATGATCTGGTTAGGCTCCGTGAAAAAAAAAACAATAAGTGGCCAAAAGCTGTAACCGAAAGGGACAGCAGAAATGGGTCTAAAACAAGTAGACGAAGACTACGCAAACGCTGAGATGATGACTTAGTGGAGACAGCTGGTGCTTTGTGGGCTAGAAACACAAGAGACCGTGACAAATGAAGGAGCCTGGGGAGACATATGCGTCAAAGGATGCGCTGAATATTATTAGTTTTAGTCTATCAATTAATAAAGGCTTTATTACTATTAAGCTATAAGAATAAGATGGTTGTATAATTTGACGACACGGTTGGCGCAGTGGCTGATCGACTGGCTGCTGCGCTGCGTGTCGCGTGTTCGATTCCCGCACTGAACATATATTTGTGAGTACCGTGACACAAGAGAAATTCCTAGTGTGGGCCAAGTTTAAAAAAAAACTTGGCAGAAAACAATAATAATAATAACCTCTTACACATACGCTAGAGGCAAAATTTTTCCATCACGTTTTCTGTTCATGATTTTTATTAGTATCGGTAATCGGTATTATTGTCGGTATAAGATCGAGCCAATTAGCAAGTATATTCAAGCCTCGAGCAAACACAGTGACGAGCAAAAAAAACTTCGTTACCATAATCAGGAAATGAAGTCATGACCTTAATACGAAGATGAGGAAATATTCAAAAAAGTAAATCATTATTTTGTAGATAAAAAAATGTATGGAACAGCTGTGTTTATGAAAGAAGGGCCATTATACAGACTCCAAGCTTTTAATACAAAGTGCCCAATTTATTTTGACACATGACCTTCAAAGGCAAATGTCAAATTTGGTACATGAAAACGTAGTTCGCTATTTTTCCGTGACTCAAGCTAAACTGGTTATGACATACGGTGGTCGTGTCTGTTACATTACATCACCAACTCAACGTATGCGTTAGCCCACGCAACACCACAGATTGGGACACAACATCGTAATTATACTACTAAAAATAATGTCGACAAGAAATTGTCTTTCATTTCGTGCCAAGACACTAATAATGTTTGGATGCGCTGTCTTTTATTTCTCTTTTATGAATAACGGTTTAACGTAAAGCGTTATTATAGAGTGTAATCTGCCAAATTTTAATTTGTTAAGGTTTAAAAATATAATAATACAGTTTTTTAGGGTTCCGTACCTCAAAAGGAAAAAACGGAACCCTTATAAGATCACTTTGTTGTCCGTCCGTCCGTCCGTCCGTCCGTCTGTCAAGACCGTTTTTCTCAGGAACGCGTGGAGGTATCAAACTGAAATTTCTATATGATACTTAGTTCTACTGTCCCTGGAAGCTGTAGAAAAATCAACCTTCTAAGTCAACGCAATCAAAAGATACAGCCACTTAGGCCGCAAATTTCCGCAAATTTTCGAAACTCGCACGGGAATCAAAACCTACAGGGTACTTCCCGTGAACTTAGAATCTTGAAATTTTGTACGAAGTCACGTCTTATAGTACAGATATAGGAAAAATTACGAAAACCGTAAATTTTTAGTTTCGTCATATAAAAAAAGTTATATACCCACAGGTTTGTACGGAACCCTCGGTGCGCGAGTCCAACTCGCACTTGACCGGTTTTTCTTCATAATTTTACAATAACACAGATAGACCGACAAGTATTTCTCAGAACCAGTTTTCATTGTTTTAATTCCCTTGCGCCTGCGCCTGCGCTTCTTAATAAGCACATCAACCAATTATTTCACCTCAAGTGACATTAGCTGACAGACTTTGGCAATACGCCTAGAAAATAAAAATGAAGAAAAAAAACAAAAAAAAAATATCGAAGCGCCACGAGAGAGTGACAATGTACTGACATTTTTTTTCTTCGTGATGTCATTTCGGGTAGGAAAATATTGTAAAAGAAAACGAAAATAAAAATGGTTACATTAATAAAACGTGGCTTACGACAAATTCCTCCAGTAACGTGCCGGGCAAAAGAGTTTTCCTTTTTAGGATTTTACCTTTCTTAGAAAATTTTCTTGTGCCGTTTTAAACAGCTATTTTCTTTAGAAAAATAAAATTCAAAGAGAGAATTTAATTCTCGAGGAAAATAAACAATCCATTGTCTATTTGTGTTTATCGTTAGTGATGAGTGTACATTAGATGAAGGAGGTACTCAAATGATCCGTGAATTAGCTGAATTTTTTCAGCATTAAACCAATACTGTCTAAAAAAACTCCCAGAAGAATTGCAAACATTGTATATAACTGGTTCGAAAAGTTACACGTACAAATCAAAGCGTTTCCTGACACAACATCATCTGTAAATTGCTTTAATTGTATATAACGGCTCGCCTGCACACAAATAAACCCTGAGAGGTTTCCGTTGTGTGGCTAGACTTTTTGTAAGAATAATGTAAGTATTTTAGAAATAAATAAATAATAATTAAAACTAACAGTGCTGATTGTCGTTTTGTTAGAAAATATTCAAGGCGAACGGTTTCATTTCAAATCAATGGCATAGCTCCCTATCATACATTAAGTCAGTGTAAGCATCCCGTAATTGATTTTTGGTCCCAAGAGACCGTCAATTATTTAAAATTCCGAACTTTCAAAAATATTATCCTATATTATTATTATTTTACCCTTTTTAGTTATCGCATCACACACAAATCCTTGTCAAGTATCAATTTCGCAATTTCTTTTACTTGGATGACATATTTTTTCCAGCTATTTTGATTTAAAAACCAAACTGCTGAACCGATTTCGATGAAATTTATGGGACCAATCGAAAAGTAGATCCATTCAGATAAAAGAAGAAATTTTCAAATGTATTCATAAAAAACGGTAACAAACACAAAAAAAAAAGACAAAAAAAATAAAACCGAATTGAGAACCTCCTCCTTTTTTGAAGTCGGTTAAAAAGATAGGTACAAATTGGCATTACCTATTATGGGCAATGGCAAGGAACATTTACTTTGTAATGTAACTTGCGCTAAATCACTTTTTTGCGCCATCAAACTAAAATATTGGACAAAAACAAAGGGATCATGCGATTCATGCATAAAACTGCGATCTAAAAGTCCATTGAACAAGTAAGCTTTATGTGTTCATATTAAAAACTTTGGCTTTTCTAACGTTAGTTTATAATGCTTTCGTAAATCGACCAAAATATTATAACTGGTGTCCCACCGAAACAGGATTTTCAGCCGAAACCTTCGGCCATGGCTCTAGTTTCGTCCGAAACCGAAACTTATACATAACCATCTTGAATTATTATTTTTTATGGCATTTTGAAATCTAGTGTTAAAACGTGTTACATAAAATAAAAATAAGTAGAGCTTCCTCCCGCAGCTTCTCACGCGAACTTTTTTTCAATTTTACAACTCCTATAACCTTTGCGCAAGTGGAAGCAATAAGTTGACTAAGTTTTATCGAAATCAGATAAATAAACGGTATGGCAGCGCATAAAATACGAAATTACAATTTTTAAGCCAAGAACGGCGACGAACTCAGCTGGCTATCACGAGCAATGAACTCACCCGAAGCTAGCCAAATAACTCACGTCCATTCACGAACACTGAGTTTCGGCGGGGCCGAAGTTTAGGCCAATAATTAATCGAAGCCGAAACAGCTTCCGAAACTAGAGCTTATGACCGAAACCGACCTCAAACTATCGGTCGAACACTAATAATATATATAACTTATAGCCATATAACTTATAATTTGTATACAATCTAAATCTATACGGTTTTAGTAAAACGTAAATGGAGAGGATTTACGTTATACGAGTACTATGGCCTTTTAAAAAGAAAAACATCGCTATTGAAACCAATGACTAATAAATCATCAAATACGTTAATTTTTACTATCAAACCCCAGCGATTTAGTCCAAGTCAACAACGTTATTTGGACAGTTACGTAATGTTTTCATAAATATTCCTTATGGTAGGTACCTAAGCAGTTACAACCTTGATTTTTATAAGACAATCAACTATCAGCTCAAACGTTTCCGAGATAATCCAGACAATCATTCACACGGACGGAGATCGCGGCATATAAATAACAGACTCCCATGGTAGCTGAAAATATTGCGGAAGTTTTATCGCAGAAAAAAAAGATATACAGACATGAAAATAAGCTGCTGTTTGTCTTATAAAATTGGTTTCTGTTGTGCAATTGGTTTTTTCGTAAATCACATTTGCAAAAGCAACTATAATAATTGGATTAAGCGAGGATTGATCTAGAGACTCCAGTTGACTGCAAATGCGGTGCTGTTCCACGAACAATGGGACACCTGATATCGCGTACCCTCAGACTGCACGCCACAGAGATTGATGGATGCTCTAGTAATAGTGCCAAACACGTAGCAAAGTTAGTCTAATACGGACTGCTATAAGAAAATAAGGTTAAAAATGTAGGCAACATTTTTTTAACAACGGCTCTTCAGGTTTATAACCTTTGTAAAAAACTAAATTAACACAGTCCACAAATTTCATTTAAAAAATTTAGAATGATTATTAAAAGAGGGCTATAAACACATTTATATTATTAATTCTGCATCCCCTTGCTACGAGCTACGCGCTACGCAGCTACGACCGCTACGTTTCATTCAAACCCCGCCTGCAAAGCCGCTACGAACAATAATATCCCTGAATTATCACGCTGGTAATAATGCTGAGTTAATATAGTATTTTGTGGTTTGTTTTATATACATTTCCCTTTTTAAACATTGACTTTTTGGAAAGGTTAATTATAATTAAATATAATTAACCTTTCCAATGGTTTGCTGTTTGTTCACTTGTAATATTAATGTGAGCAATATGATTGTGTTAATATATTTTTCAGAAATAAAGAGTAGGTAGATGGCTATATAGGGTACATGATGAGCTACATAAAACCGCTCGATAGCTAAACTACACATAAAAGACTACCGCAATCTCACAATTACTATGATTTTATCATTTGCCTAAAGTAAACATAATATGTGTCATTTGGGACTTACGGTAGCGAAAAGTTAAAAATCAAACTATACATAATCTTTCTATATCAAACATGTTTTTATCATATTAAACCTAATAGCCTCTTCGTTAAATTTAATCAGCCATGTTTAATATAACTAAAAGGGTTGCGTGGAACTAAATAATATTTATAAACGAGCCAATATTACCTCAGGATAAATTTATTCATCAATTAGGCCAAAATCGAATTGATTAAACCTGAGAGTAGATAAAAGAACAGTTTAATAAATCGTAGTTTTAGTGTTCCGACAAAAAGTCATAACGAAGTACATAAATAGGTATTCACACCTTTTTTTTAAATAGAGTTATATACAAACTAAAATCTTAGTAAGTGAAGTAGTTTAATAACCTATTATAGAATAGGAAGTAGCTCTAACTAACTAAAACTCAAAAGTATTGCCTACAGCATTTGCATTTAAACAACAAAATAAACTAGTTATACAAACAAATCATTTAAATGCCCGACCCACATACGAGTAGATACATATCAGATAAAACTTGATATTTTTAGGTAAACACTACAAGAGGAGCGTCGACCGATTAAGCGATGCGGAGATTGATCTGCGCTGACCGTTAGTAAATAAAATTTCATCTAGGAACGTTTCAAGAATTACTATATATATATAAACGGGCAGTAAAGATAATTTTTATACATAATTTAATATATTGTACGACATTACAACTTTGAAAACAATTGTTAGTACCAATAATGTTTGAAAATAATTTATAAGAAAATGCATTATCTCATCGACGAGTGACTAAAATATCGCTAATTCCAAAAAAAACTGCTTTTTTATAATTGAAACTTATGTTGACTACTGAACCCCTGAGCATGAGGTATTTGGTTCGATTCCCAGGTAGGACTGTGTTATTGGGTTTTTCCAGCAGAAATCTCAGTAGCACCCACGGAGTCTGGATTTGTGCCGGGTAGATGGCAATAGGCTCGCCCCCTATTACATGGGACTTAAACAAAACTGGCAAAATGTGGGTGTACTATGAGGTACAGTCCTGTCTGACCCTTCTGGGCATACAGGCGTGATATTGTGTTCCTTAGTAATAAAATTAGATGAAGTCATTATTATTAAGAGATGACAATGTGTTCAGATGTCTAATATATTTTAAATGGTATGTTTATAGCTAAAGTGAAACATAATATAACAAACAAAAGCAACAAATATTATTTAAAATACAATCATTTTGCATGAGCAAAAACAAACATTTTTGGTGTGATGACTTGTTTTCTTTTAAAGGAAAGTCGTTTGAGTTTCAAATAACAAACAATTCAGCGCAAAATACATTGCCACTAATGTTTGATATCAAACTAATGCAAGTGAATCATCTATCATGACATTAATGTCAGGAAAGGCCATTCATTCCTCAAGAACCATTCAACAATTTCAATCAATATTTACATTGAACAGAACCGTTATAAACGGTAAGTGATTGATAAAAACGGATCTTAAATACCGTATGTTTTACATTTTTCCCAACGCTCTTTATAAAACGAAAAATAAATAATGGTCTTTGTAAAAGAAACAAAGCGCCTTCAATATATTCTTGGGTATTTTTCCGCAATGATATTAACACAAAACATGCGTCTTTCTTAGGGAATTCTAGTTCTCAGCTGGAATATTCCGATGCTTGGAAGTCAACGTAAATAATATCTTTCACAATTCGCTCTGTCGAACTCTGTGCCTGGGAAACGAGCACCTGGCACGATTATTCTGACAAGATAGGCGAAAAATAAAAATATTAGGTACATAAATCTACGCATATCAGCATATTTTTCTAAGAAAAATATATATGAAATATCTGTGTCTACTGTTATGTGGAAACATTTTTTTTTCACTATACCAGCTTTATTTTGTTCTATAAATAGGACAACTAAATAAATCCTGATAAAAGATCTCAAAGCCTGGAAAGTAGGAGGAGCACTATGGGACAGCCCTGCATGTCTTTACAGAGAAAGGGAAATAAAAAAGTGGAAATATCGGCAGTTATTTATTATTATTTATATAATAGGGGTTAAAGTATAAAAATTGCCGTTTTTTAGTAATAGATACTTTGAAATGACATTAAACCTTCATGTGTGAGATATTCGAGTGAAACTTTTTTACATTATAGCCATGAGATTTTTCTTTAAAAAAATGTGCAACATTCGATTTTCAAATTTCAATTTTTTTTTTTATTCAGCTTAGACGGAAAAGAAAGTTCATTGAAAATCTGAGCAATTTTTGAATACGAGTTCCGACGCGGAACTAAGGCGGCAGAAACGGCTCTGAATATCAATGCTGAGTTTGGAGAGGATACTGTTAATGATGGCACCGTGCGTTTTTGGTTTAAACGCTTTCGTAATGGAAACTTCGACTTGAAGAACGAACCACGTGAAAGACCAGGTGAATAACGCTGAAATTAAGGAGATGGTGGAAGGCGATCCGAGTCAAACTACCCAGGAATTAGCAGCATGGTTTAACGTTACCTTACCTACAATATTGACTCATTTGCATCTAATTAATAAGATGAAAAATAGGTGCCTCATGATTTGACTGATCTGAAGAAAGAAACGCGTGTTGAATCGATAGAGAAATGAAGGAATATTGGATCGAATTCACAGACATTTGACAAAAAGTGGATTCTTTACGATGTCCGTATGCTAAAAATGCAATGGTTGACCACAGGTCAAATGCCGCAACAGTGCCCTAAAGCAAAGCTTACCAATAAAAAATTAATGGTAACTGTTTGGTGGTCTCTTCATGGTGTTATTTACTATAGCTTTCTCAGGTCTGGTCAAGCAATATCAGCAGATGTTTACTGTGCCGAACTTTGAACAATGATGGCGAAACTGGCAGTGAAACAGCCCCGAATCGTGAATCGATCTTCACCATTATTGCTCCATGATAACACAAGACCTCACAGTGCACGGGACACCGTTGTAACTCTAGAGGAGCTGCAGTTGGAAACCATACGTCATCCTCCGTACTCGGAAGACCTTGCTTCAACTAAATACCATTTTTTTCGTGATTTGAAAAGATTTTCTTCCCAGGAGGCAGTACAAAATGCTTTCACAGTTTGTCGAATCTAGATCGCCAGAGTTATATCGCAAAGGCATAAATGAACTTTCGATTAGATGGCAGCAATGTATAGATAATGAGAGTAAATATACATATATTACATACATATTATGTTACATCTTGGAAAAAAACGAGTTTTAATTTTGCAGTTTAAATCGGCAATTCATACTTTAACCCTTAATATTTATCAAAACAAAGTTTATGCAAATCTTTACTAAAACTATGCCCCACAAAACCGTTTTCACAGTTTGAACAAACGGTATCTAACGAATGTTTATTAGTGCAGACACTTTTAGGTACTTGTAACTAACAATAATAGCTTATTAAAATACAATTTTTCCTCCCTCCACAATTTGTGAATCACTTTCCGAAGAACATAGTTTACAGGCTCTTGAGAAAGAATAGCTTACGTAATTTAGCATTGCCTTTTATTTTCTTACTTTTTATATCAGCGGGCAATCGGTTGAAATTTTCTGGCACACTGGACTCGCCCGACCTAGTGATCGTACAACAGCAGTGCTCTCTACAAATCTAGGTAACAAGATAAAAAAAAAATCCGTTCCATCAATTCTTTGAAGAAAGATAGTTTGTGTACAGAAGCTAAAGAACTAAATAAAATACTACGAGTACGTGTATCACTCGTCACGGTACATTTTTGAAATTCGAATTTATTATTGGATATTTTATTAAAAGTGGTATCCATGTGGTAACAAATCATCAATATTGTATATATATTTCGTACAACTTATAAATGATCTTGACGAGTAAAGTAAAAGTGTTAAGAATAAATATCATACATTTCATAAAATAAAACCAACAACCAGTCGGTTATTGAACTGAAAAAGCGAGAACTATTGGACAAGTCTTGAAAGATTTATATCCTAATGCGCAATGTTTCTGACTGGGATCTCGATAGAGGTGGAGAAAAATTGGTAGGTTTTAGTTGGTGGCTTTTTTGATCGTTTTATTCCCCGTTTTGTTCAGTTTGCAAATCTTCAAATTAGTAGTACATTGATACACAAAGTTCAAGGCATTTTTCGAAAATACGTTTGTGTGTGTGTGGTAATTTATGTTGTAGCCTGCACTACACTTTACTTTCCTTAGGTATAACATGTAACACCGAATTTCACAGCACAGTTGGTTCCTAATTATGTGAGGATTGCAGTTGATCTCTATCAGACCAGCCGGTACACAAATTACGACACACTGATAAGGGCAGACCCACATAATGTGAATTAGTTCAGTAGTTACTGTTAATTCAATGACAACAAACGCTTGATAAGCGGGAGTGTACGGCCCACTGGCGGGGGAAATCGTTTGTGTAATGTCATTAGTGTACGTTGACATGCATCCAAGTTAAGACGCTGTCCCACCGCCGCGCCGCCGCCGATAAGGAAGCAACTGGCTATCGACTATTTTCACTCTCAAGAAACATACGTTTATGTTGGTAAACAAACGGAAGCAGCATAAAAAAAAATTGTTAGTCGCTGACTAATTGACTATTCACATTGATATGGCGAGAATTTTCTCAAACAAACAACTTACTTTTGGGTTCCTCTCTTCTCGCGAACCGTTGGCGATGGGACAGGTTTCCTAGTATGTTAATAAATGCCCTAGTTACTAGGGCATAGTACATAACACAATACAGGCCGTTAGCGACGCGTGTAGCGGCCACTAGCCTGCAATAGATGTATGGGTTTGGCAGTTATATTCGGCATGAACCACGTTTGAATCTCACACTAACAGCTCTAGAGTGCGCCAGAAGTACACCGTTTCAAGTTTATTGAAATGGTGTGATGCGAAATGATATAAGTTCCTGCCACTTCAAACTTCAGATCGGAAAAAGTATGTAAACTGCGAATCACTTTCTGAATATTTCTATTTTATTTTATATCTTTCTACACAACCCGATTCGAAGTGTTATAAGAAATCGTGTACATTCCAATACAACTCTATTTCCTCAAGGTTGGGAGACATGTTTGACAGCAAAATAACCCCATTTCAATATAGTGTGAATGTAAAGAGTGACTATTATATCGCTGAAACATTCAGTTGGCAGTCTGTTATTAGGGTGTGTGAAGCGACAAGAACATTTTTTTGTATTGTGTGACGACCCACCACTGCCGCCGGCGCATACACGCGTATTCGGAATACCACGCCTCCGGATGTCCGGACCTGGCCGCAATACTTTTATTGCGTAGAGGTGTGGATTTTCTAAAGAGGACATGTCATTTGTCGATTTTTCATCATTATTTTGGTTGTCCATGAACTAAATAAAATTTTACAGTCAGCATAAGAATTTGTTGGACCAGAAAGTCTAATGAGTTGTGCCATGAAGTTCAAAAGGAAAGTCAAAAGTACAAAAATAACTATAAATCAGGCTTTTTTATAATATTAGGTAATAAACAAAAGTTCACACCGATATTAAGACCTGAAAATGTAAAGATAAATCATTTAGAGTCGACAGATCGAAAATTTATTCGATTAGTGAAAATCGTGAGGAAAATTTCTTCCATATATCGTATTTAAGTGTAGGTAAGTCTCTATCAAAATAAATAACTCCGATATTGTTCAATTTCGATACAAGATTGGTATAGAAAGGGTTTATTTTTACCTAGTTGATGACCTGATTGGTAGCTATGGCAACAATTTCTCGCTGTGATTGGATTCGAGTGGGTGAGCTTGGAATCACGGGGCAACAAAAGTTGTGAGATCATTAAAAGTATTGCCCTGAATAACTCGCCCTTATCGGTGGCCCTTATCGCTCGCCAGCGTTAACACGTGTTTGACAACGGTAAAGTACCTAAGTGTTATGTATTTCTATATCTGATTTAGATATGCCACTTTTTGTGCCATCGTAAATTATGACTTTATTTGCGGTCCCTTATTTATATTACAATAGTTATGGTTAGGTAGAATACAGTGTTTGATGCTATCGCATGGACATTTCATGTTATTTTGCCAAATTATTTGTTACGAAAAGAAAATATTAATATATTACAGTAGAAACTCTCTTTAGTGCCGCCACTCAAAATGAACTGGTTCTTGTAAGTTAATTTCTATTGAAACATTTTTATCACCCTGTCTGTGTTTACACGTCATTCAAAGTTTAGTTTCAAAATCTTAAAAAACGCAAATAGGTACCCACTCTTTTATAATTATTTAAAAAAATCATTAAACACGTCGTTTGTTCCCCATTTAAATTTCTCTGAAATCGAAGAGCTTACTGCATTTTTTAAAATCTAAACACGTTTAATCGATAGACTAAGTTTAGTCTACGGCACGTCGTCGACTAAATAATCCACTTTAGTTTAGTCTGTTGCCAAAAGTAGAACATTACTTATTCTGTACAGTAGAATCAGGTAGAAATAAAGTTGTTATACCCATTTCTACATACCCAAGTATTCTTTGTAAATCGGAGACAATTTGCATAGTTACGGGTGCAGTGAAATGCGGACGTAGGTATTTTGGAATTGTGCCCAAAACCCGAAAATAAATTGCTTCATTTTTGCAAGTGAACAATTTGGTACTCATGAAAAATTGCGTTTAAAATCATTGCCTTTTATATTTTTAATCTTTATTACAGGTTTTACATTAAGCTCTTTTGGCTTGGTTTTTCATGAAAGTATTTGCTGTAATAATTAATTATCCTTTTGAATTGATTATAGTAGTTCAATTTTATTAATAGTCTATTTCATTTAATAGCATTTTCCAAGTTTAATTTCATTACATAGCATGTCTGCAGAATTATATAAACAGAAGCAAACATTAGCATAAAAATCGTAATTCATCATCATTCTCCTGCCCTTATCCCAATTTATTTGGGGTCGGCGCACCACGTCTTCTTCTTCCATACTTAAGAGTCTTAACAGTTGTAATTATGTTAAGCAAATGAGCTATTCTATACTGTTGCAAATTTTTCAATTATTTGATTTCCCAAGCCAGATGTCGATGGGCGGTATAAAAACTCTGACACTAGGTTAGGCACTAACTACACGTTAAAGAAAGATTTGAAATACGTATAGTGCAATACACAACATTTTTAAGTAAGTAGTATCCCTAAGTCCCTACCCAACTGGTATCGGAAACAGGGTCTAAGCTGCGGTCGTCTGCGTTAGCGCTTTATGAATCAAGATCTTGAAACAACCGCCAAACGAGAGCCTTTTCAGGAGTTGGTCGAGGTTTTTTGGGTTTTTACCATTACAGGCTCCTTTAGCAAACGGCATAGTGAGCGCTGTATTAACATCATCGCAACCATGTTGACAGCTTAGTGACTCAAGTCAAGATACTCGATTTCCTTATCTTTCTCGGCTACCTCAAAGTTCTCGACGTGCTGGACTGTTTAACCAACAATCATTGTGCGACAATCAGTTGATCATTATGTTTAGCTACACGAGGTATCATTGAATTGAGTCCGACTGTCCCAAGATCAGATGATACACGATACCCGCATCAAATCGACTTGCATAGTCAAAACGCACCTTTATCGAATGACAGGCAACGACACAATGAAAGAAAGAAAGAAAAAAAAGAAAGAAAATTCAGTTTATTGGCATTAAAAAAAAAACAGAAACACCTTAAAATTAAACAAAATAAATTAATAAACCTATTAATATCAAAGGGCCTCAGCATAATGCCAGATGACAACACAAAGTATACCACCTGACGCAGATTTTCAGCTGCAGCCCACGAGTGCCATACGCTCGAAAACATAAATAAACACATAAAAGTCTAAAATATACAATAGTATAATGCTTACTGCTTCCGTGCTATTGTTGCGATTGCTTTATCCAACTGCAGTTTCACTACTTTATGGTATAACAAAAGCTAGAAGCAACTTTGACATCGTTACCCAAACAGATTTACTGCCCAACTTTTATAGAGTAACAACAGCAATTCACAAGCAATGGCACCTATTTATTTGGTTGATGACAGAGATAAAATAAAAGACCTACCGTATATTGATGAATATTCACACATATTTTCTTGATAAAAAATCCGTGATTTTTGTCAAAGCTTTTATGGAAATTGACCATTCAATGGAGTACAATATCAGATTTATATCACTGTCGTGTAATCCTTCGAATCCATACAGCTTTATTTTGATCCAGAAAATAAAAACACATCGTATCTACTAATAATTTACGTTTTCAAATACATGTGAATAAAGCGACGTATTAGGGGAATTGTTAGACTAGCGTAGAGTCCTGCAATAGTGAGACGTGGAACTAGGCGTTTTCCCAAAATTTAAACAATTGACACTCACTACGGTACCAAGAGGTATGCAAATCAAACTTCAGGTACCGCTGTTTCCGCTTCAAGCGCATACACGCCAGAACATTGAAATGCTGTTTGGCGTTAGAATTGTCAAGTTGGTAACTCGCCAATAGAACTTCTTCTGTATGAGCTCATATACTAGTACCTACCCCTTGTGCCAATTACAACACATTCGCTTTCATATTATTACTATACAGACAACATTAACAAACAATTCGGTAACATCAAAGCTATTGAAATATACATAGTTAAGCCATTCGCATTGTTAATTCGAACACGCCAACTGTAGTGTTGTTTGTGATAGTACGAACCGTCTAATAGCGGCCCAGTTAGGGCCCCCCTATATTTGCTGACCTATTTCTGTGATACCTTGTCCTGTCTCGCCCGTATCCATACAAATAGATCGATAAAATATTGGTCAAGTGCGCGTTCAAGCCCACCAGATAAAGGCCATGAAATTTTATTTGTGTAGTTGATTTTTATTAAGGCATCCGTTGACGATACTTGGTTGTATTACTCTTTGGAACGAGGTACTTTAGATGTATTAAATCCGTACGAGATTTGTACATAACTTTTGCTGTATTTTCAGTAATAAAAATACATCTAATAGGAAGCTGTTTTGCATGCCAAAAAGTAATACAAATTTAAGGCAACATTGCTCACTGTGGAGAATGTATGCTGTATACAAAGAACACGATGAAGACATCGACTTATTTCATACATCAGTGCCTACTGTAAAGAAAATCATTAATCATACTTCGCATAATAACTAACGTAATTAAGTTTAATTCTGTTTGGCCTACCTTCACATTTTGGATATTTCTGTTGTTTTCATTCTGTTTTAATTTGTTCTTATTGTTTTTTTTTTGTTTTTTCGATATTACACTAGCTGTTTAGGCGCATAATATAGTGCATGTAGTGCTCTTCTGTAAGTGATGGGGCGCTTAGACTTAAGTTTGAAATGTTATCCTATTTTTATGTAATAGTCTACTCATTGCTGAGGAGCCAAATTAATTAAATAAATAAATACATTATATGTTGAATATATTATACTTCGTTAGTTCAATAACGCTACAATATAGTGACAGGTGGGTTTACTTAGATTTGCCCTGTCACCCATTCACAACCCAATCTTGTTCTTTATAATTCACTTACAGCCTAAAACCACGATATATAAGATAATAAGGGTCGTGTACTCCGCCGATCCGTCTTGACCCAGTACAACAAACATTCATCGACACGTCAACAACTTTTTGTTACAGCCCTTTTTTACGTCGACATTGTGGTGAAAAAATGTTTTTCACTCCATCAATCAATTACTACTTGAAGCCGCTTTTTGTGCTTAATGTAACACACGCAGTTCCATAAAAATATTTTGGGTTTTAAAGGTATAATATACATTATGCTACAGAATTCCACCATACATGGAGTCTAAGCTGAGTATTTATCTGCATCAGTTTAGCAA
Organism: Standfussiana lucernea; assembly: GCA_964057025.1. Lineage (NCBI taxonomy): Eukaryota > Metazoa > Arthropoda > Insecta > Lepidoptera > Noctuidae > Standfussiana > Standfussiana lucernea. Next base: position 10,236,364 of record OZ059791.1, on the reverse strand, counting down.
AATGAATAATTTACTTGTAAAGACGCTTGTGAGGCGTTGTTGCCAATCTTAATTACCTACATGACATAACATCACGCCTGTAATCCCCTAAGGGTTAAGCAGAGGTGTGGGGTCCATCCACATTTCGCTTATTCGGTATAGTTTCTGATTTGAAAAACCAAATCACACTTGTCCGACCTGAGAATCAAAACCACGACGTCATGCTCAGCCGTCGCGCTTGCTACCTCTAGAGACCAACAATCACGTTATGCGCATGTATCTGTCATGATTAGTGCCTTTTTAAGTTTCGGATTTCTGTTTTCTTTTTCAGTCTTTAGATATCTCATGCCTCACAGACAGCTTAATACCAATGAGGTGATTGAACTGAAGACAAATATTGTTACTGTGTAATGGAAAATACTAAAACCGATTTAATTAAACAGGATTGATAATGGCTGAAAACAAGTTTAATGAATGAAAGCAACGAACGCTATTCAAGTGTTATTTTCACAAAGCTGTCTTTACGGTCTATGGGAAGATAAATAAAATTAATTTAAGGTTTAGCTTAGTCGGCGCAGTAACAAACTAAGTCTTAGGCGGGCTAAATACTAAATAGATTACTTCGTTAACGGCCTATACACTTTAATAGGCTTTAAAAAGTTATTTCTTCAACTAAACCTTAAACTAAGAAACGATGACTATTTGAAACAAAACTTTGGCTTTCTTATAACCTCATAATAAGGTTGAATATGAAATGCGAATTTGATTTAAAAAAAAGATCCACGTATCTTTACGAGTTCAGAAAAAAACAAAAACCATCCGCTGTTTCCCTGGGAACGTTGTTGAAAATGAAATACAAATTAAACAAAGCCTACGGCGCTTTGTATACTTAGATGTAGCTCGTGGGTGAGCTATACAACTATATAGCTATATTTTATGGGACTGAAAAAGATAAAGGTTAAATTATTTCCTCGATCTTCACGTACTAACAGCAGATTGGGAAAAATGAAATTGTAAGACACATTACCCTTTCATAGTTTCAGGTCTTTGAAAAGAGACCACCTTTGAGTTTGTTTAAACGGTATTTTCACGGAGATACATCAGAGACATAGCTAGGTTAAGATGAAATCGAATAATTTTTTCAAGGATTTTTACTTTGAAAAAATATCTGACTTTTTCCTTTGAAAAAATATTTGACTTGTATAGATATCGTCAAATAATAATTTATCCATCGAAGTATTTAAAAGCTCAGACTTTGTTAGTCCTAGTGTCCTTTACAATGTAGTCACGAAGAGCTAAAATGTATTTGTTTAGCTAATGGCTAACCGCCATCTTAAATGTCGAAGCTATAATTAACGTTGACTTAAGAACAAAGGTGAAAATGATTGGAGACAATTAATAGCAACTATTCATTTGTATACCTACGCAAATACATATACATTATACTAACAAGGTTTCGCTTTGTCAATAGCAAGGTCCTGATTAGGACAGTAGGTACTAGCGAGATCACTGACAGTCGACCAGTTTTCACCCTTATGCCCCTAGTGGTAAGGTTGAAAAGAGATCAACCATCATTGAGCGCGGAAGTACATTCAGAGAAATTAATTGCCAATTAATTTTCTTCTCAATCACTCTCTAATCATCAATTCCGTGTTGAAGTCATTTCATACAACCAAGTAGCCAATAATTTTGCTTTAAAATTAATTACTTACCGTTATTTTACATATTAATATCACTGCTTCTAAGAAACTGCATCTTTTCAGATATTCAAATGTGGACTTGAATTTGATTTATGACAGGTCAATCGGGTCTAAAATAATTTTCAACATGCCTTCGACTCAATGTCTATACGACAGTTCTTAATTAATGATTAATTACTCCGATCGGAAAACCCCATCAAAGGATTAGGAGTGGGCGCAACTGCAATTTAAACTCAGAATAAAACCGTGCTGGATTCAAATTAGGGTAGCGTAAAAACTACGCATTTTGAATGAATTGATGATGGGAATGGTTCACATTAAATTGTCGTTGGGTTTTTCCATAAGGAATGTTCCAGTATCAACCCGGAACTTAGATTTGTGCTTTGATGACAATAGGCTCGCCTACTATTGGATAGGACTTGAACATAACTGGCAAAATGTGGGTGTACTATTACTATACACCTCTGCATTACTTTACCTTAGTTGTCGTAATAAGCTATTCGAACCTGCGCCTCACAAACTTACACCTGGCATGGTATAAACTGTAGCGTACCTTGTCCAATTTTACAATTCTACAATTGATAAAATAATCTTGTAAGAAACCTGTCTCGTAGATAAAGAAAAAATCAACCAAACACTGTGCCGGAAACACCATAAAACAGCATGATAATAAAAGTTTTATTGTAATGACGGCCATAGCAGCTGGAAGGTGTAATAACCTACCATCATAATGTACCCAATTATTATTTTATCAAAGCAAAACTAAACATGGCTACTACTGGTGAAAACCAGTTACTGTAAACAAATTCTTTCTTATCAACTCAGAGATGAGTGGGTAGTGATTATATCCGTAGCAGCTCGACGTAATTATATTTTCCCTGTAAGTACGTACTACATACGAGGTCGTTCATAGTTTTTGACGGAAAATATCACACGTGTATCAGTGACACGGACGATTCTCTGCAAAACTGAACTTTGTCTCAATGTTGGGTACAGTCGGGTTTCTATTAAGAGCGTTTACGTCTATCGCGCGAAGTCAAGTTTAGGTAATTCAATGCATTTTTTACGCACACAAAAGCGCGCGTGCCTGTGTGCATAGCGCTGGCGCGTTCTCTTGCGCTATAGTCAAACTAACCCACTATGATCCGTTCGAGTGCAATAGTTGTAGTAAAATTTAATTTGAATTTGAATTTGAACGTACACGGATTACTAAAGTACGAGTGCATAAAATAAGTATTCAATAATATATTGCAAGTATAGCTATAGTTATGATTAATATTAAAGTCGTTTTTTAGTTATTCAAACATGAATTTGTTGATCTAAACTTTAGAAAGAAACCGAACTTCGTTATTTATTATTGATTTGTGACTGATTAATAAATATTTCTTATTCTATTCAAATAAATCACTTTATACGGATTTACTTACGTTTATTTTATATTATATTTTAACCTGACGCGATGTTCCTCTTAGTGACACCTCTTATGAGGGAAATACAATAGGTTGGCGTTAACTTTAAAAACAATTTATGTTCTTATTTACAAAAAAATAAGTAAAAGTTTTAATAAATAAAATTCGTATGTAAAAAAATTGGGTAGATATTGGTTGTCACTAAAAATATTGTCAGTCATCAAAAATAATAGTAAAAAAATTTAATCATCAAAGTACCAAGATTTTTTAATCACACTATAAACGTCCGCTATCCTTCCAAGTACGACTAAGGTCAACTCGGGTCAGGCAGAGCGCCGAGCGACATGTCCTCTCTCTAGAAAGCCTCGCGGCGGTCTGATTTGAAATTGCTCGCGCGCAGTGATTTATAGTAGTTTTCAAATATTTATAGAAAAATAATCACTGTAAATTATTTGAAATTTTAAATTGGATGTTTTAAAGCATATGTTCTTCTATTATATTATGCTATTATTATATTAAATCAAGTAAGATATATCGGTGAAAAAATCATTTTAATTCCTTAATATTTTACATTGTTTGAACTTTAATTTCTTATATAAAGAAACCTAAATCAAAAAATTTTCTTCTCCAACTATATTCCTTAGCATCTTAGCAATAGGTAAAAAAAAAAATCTAATTAGGTTTGCCAGTGGTTTCCTATAATTAGAGCGTCGAAACTGACGCTAAAAGGGAAATTAAGAAAACCTCTGTTGAGTTATCTTGATACAATTTACCAATACTCTATTAATTGAAATATTTTTCTCCCCAACTATTGAGACAACGAAATTTCCTAAAGTTATTAGTAATTATCATTTTTGTAAAATAAAGGGTTGATGGTATTAAAGGGTTTGAAAAGTACTGTTTTGGAGTCAAACAGCGCATGGACGGCGTAAACGCTCTTAAATATAGTTGTTACAATAAATAAAATATTTATTTCAACAAAAGCCATCACATAACAATATCTATAAGACAAAGAACATAGGTAAAGAAAAAACAAAGTGAAAACTTTTAAAACTATTAGTTGAGGCGTGTGAGTATGTGTATGTGTGTGTGTGGTGTTTGAGTGTTTGTGTGTGTGTGTGTGTGTAGTGAGTGAGTGTAGGGTGTGTCGGTGTGTGTAGTGAAGGTGTAACCAGTACAAACCCCTTTATGGTTAGATTTAGATTTATAATTCATTATCACTATCATGTATGTACCCAGCAGAAGATCCTCAGTGTTATCATAAGTTATAAGTTTGCATGTAGGGGGTAATCTTCGGAACTACTGAACCATTTCCAAAAATTCTTCTTACAATAATCAATAAATTATTATTCAAAACGTTCCCGTGGGATAGGTAATGTCCGACCACAACGCGAAGCGAAGCCGCTGGCAAAAGCTGCTGTACTATAAATCTTCCAAACAAACAGTGAGAGTGACAGACTAATGTGTTAACAATGAGAAGCCACTCAGACTATCGATTAAACTGTTACGATATGCTAATGGTGGAACTGTCATTAGCACGGAGCTGCAGATAAGTTGTGACCATCGAGAACCATTGAGTGGGACCAGCAGTCACGAGGAACATTTATTTATTTTGTAAACATAGTACTTGTTTAGGTTACGACCAGAAGTCATTAAAAAGTTCGTATGTACCACTGATTAATGACTATGAAGCAGTTTTGGCCTGTCAGCTAAGTTACGATTAATTTATCCGATGTCTAAAATGAAAAATGTATAACCGGACAATAGAAATATCCGGACACTGTAAGACAAAAACTTGAAACTTTCAAGGGCGAAATACGGTCGCGGGGAAATTTTAACCGCTCTTCTTTATCACAGCAGTCTAAAAATTCAAACAATACAGGCTCAGACAACGTTCTTGTTATTCAGCCTAATGTCTCAACAGTCATCTCAATCATTCACGATTAAGTCATCACTCACAATAGTGCGATTAACAAATCGATTATTTCTCATAAAACCTTTGAATGAATTTGTTACTTGAATCAAATGGTGTTGTTCCCACGGAATCCCGCTTCACTGTTGTTTCAAACGAACCGCGTTTTGCTGAACTCATCTCTTAGCCCGTTGACGTCGCTGTCAATCGATCTTGCAAACATATCATGTTTATTCGTACGAAAACGAATATGTTAAAAGAATAAAAATAAATATTTACTTACCAAAAACTTTCAACACCCTGTTAAACAAAGGCTGGTTTCTGTTTTTACAGTTGCGATGAAGTTCTCTTGTACCTTGTGTTTTGTTTGAAACTTAGCTTTTAATTGAAAACAGTTCAGCTTGTTCTTCATAGTTAGACACGGCAGGTGTGTAAGACGGGATATTAAACTAGAAGTATTAAAATACCATATTATATTTACATAGATGGCGGGACGAACTCGACTATTTTCACAAAGATTGGGTAAATTATAGCTATGGATATTTATGTATATATATATTAGTGGAAGGAGGGTAGGAAGGCATTTGCCCTGCAGTGGGACACTAATGGCTAATAATAACAACTATATTTAAACTGTTTTGACGTTCAACTAAGTACCTGTCGATAGCTTTTACGTGTTACACAAAAACCCGCACATTAACGCTACAAAAAAAAAAAACATCAAAATGTTTCGAAATGAAAATAATATTTAGCCATGAACAGCAACAAAATTATAATAAAAGAAATCATGTGTCCATAATTTACGAGTAACGGACATATTAATGAATTTTCCTATTTTGTAATTGAGATAACATGGTTATTAGCGGGCGTTATTTGATAAATGAGAGTAGGTACGGTCGAACAAGCAGTATGCAATTGGTATGCAGTTAATAAATTTCATCTTTCTATTACACTGCCAACATCTATCATTGTTACTGTTTGCGCAATAACTTTTTAGGCATGTGTCTGTATCCTTAAAAAGTTATTGCGTAAATAGTAAAAATGAATGATGTTGGCAGCATAATAGAAAGATGATTTTTTTTAACACGAAACTGTAAAAACAATTAATATCTGTTTTACAATCTAACAAATACAATAACTTAATTGGTAATTATGTGTTTGAGCCGTTTGGGGTTGAAACGCTAGGGCCATGGGGTCCGAGTGCCCACCTATTATTTCGGGATATCGCAAAGCGGTTGGTCGACTGTTCCCGTGACCGAGAGGGCTGGCATTTTTTTTGGCCAAAGAATCAGCATTGCCATCCAACTTTTCCTGATGACAGCGATGTGGACGAATTTTTTGACGCCCCATAATTGTACATATTTTTATTCTTATTTTCGTTTTAATTTTAACTGTATACCAATTAGCTTGTCCGACCGTACAATGGCCGCCGGCATGTGGGAGGCCTGCTCCTGATAATAATAAAATTAAGGGATATTATACTGGAAAGCCCTTCTCAGCCACAGCTGTTAATATGTAGACTATTATATCCCAGCTACATATTTATAAATCTCAGACCAAAATTATATAATTTCTATAAATTCAAAATAATCATTGGAACCACATCGGTTTTGTGAAAAAGTTTAACTTTATGGTGTGTGTTGTGACAGTAAGCTCTTATTGTTGCAAGATAACGAAAGAAATTGAAATTATTAAAAAGAAAATTCACATCATTCATTTTCATCTGATGATTTCACATTTCCTCTTTTCCATTATGTGTGGCAGTTCAGTGCTGAACACAGGCTTCTCCCAAGTTGCGCACACTACCCGATCTTCCTCCTTTCGCATCCAGTCTGTCCCAGTCGCCTTTTAATGCTTAGCTATGCGGTAGTGACAAGATTTCCCCGTCGGCAAAGTTAGTACGTTAGGGCTGAGCGCTAAAACTGCGCCTGACGTCCTCAAGTATCGTTAGCCACAAAGGCCCTCTTAATCTTAATTGAAATCTTAACGGGATGAATGCAGAGCTGTTATGCGGCCAAACAGGGATTACATAGGAACTTTCTTAGGCTGAACCTAGGCATATATAACAAGCTAGGTACCAAAGCCACGCTTTATCGATAAGAAACTATAAAAGTTGTTGAGTTTGAAGCCATCATGGACCACGGAGAAGTTTTCGAAGGTGGCAGTCTGTACCTAAGCCTTCGAGCACCATTTCATCCTGATACGAGATAGTAGCTTTCGTGTTGTACGTCGTGTCCATATCCGATCACAAATGGGTCTAGTAACCCCCAGATAGATCAGTTGCATTCCGATGACTTCGGTGAGTTTTCCGAACTTTGGATACATACTAACTCTGATAGGTACCAAAACTTCTACCTACCTTTTATTCTTTTTGTTTGTTTTCTTCTTTTGTTTTTGTTTTGTTGTTGTTCTATCTATTTTTACTACTTGCTTTTTCCACGGTTTATATTTCTATTTATATCTTTTTCTATCAAGGTGGGTCTAATAAGAGTAGGTATTATAAATCCACTGTAAAAGTTTCTAAAAATATGTTGCAACGTGGTACTTAGGTAGGTTCTAGCTTAGTGTCCTTTTTATAGAACAACACATTTTTGAACGAATTCCTATATAAATAAAGTAACTGAGATTAATATGATATTAAGAACTGTAACTGTGCTGGCGCTGCCGCTGCGGTGGCGGAGAACCTCAAGCGGCGTAAATAAAGTAAACCTTTGTGGAAACTATATTTTCGAGCCGTTTGGGGTTGAAACTCTGGGGTCCGAGTGCTCACAGCCTTTTTAAGGAAATTTCCAAACGCCTTGTTGACGCGTCCCCGTGACCCAAGGGCTGGCTTTTACCTTGGCCAGAGGCTAAGTGTTGCCATACAACGTGGCAACGCCGCCAGTCTCTTGGGAACATTACCGGCTGACAGCGTTGAGGAGGTGTTTTTTGATGCCCTTTTATAGTTTGTAGTTAGTTTATTTTAGTCATTTTAATTATTATAATGTATATAGTTAATATTAAGTCAACAAATATCGCCTTGCTTATACATAGGAGCCTTAAAGGTATGAACATCCTTTCGTTTAACAGAGGTAAGTACCTACTAATGGCCCCAGGGCATTAAATGCCAGATAGTTTCCTCTATTTATTAAACTTAAAAGACGCAATATTAAGTTGGAACAATGGAGATATTAATGTCTATATTTACATTTGAATACAACTGGAAATATATACTTAGGCAAATGAACGTATTTAACAGTCTGTTGAGTGCTGGTAAGGCTTGGAAATCACATTAGTTTTAGGGTATTTGCGTACTGGTTTTATTAAGGGCGAAATTGTTCCCAAAATACGAGTAACAAACACGGGAATTTAGCAAACTCAAGCCAACATATTTAACCGTGGTTTTATATAAAAGAACCAAAGCGATTATATCAAACATAACAAAATGCAGACTTCTATTTATTTTATCAGGATACCATCACGTTTCCGTGTTGCATACAGTTTGCACGCGGGTAAAACGTCACACCTGCACAAACACAAGTCAATGTCACGTATAACCAGGAACTTGCTGTAAATTATGGTTTCCATTCCGCAAGCTTGCGTGCAAGCTACGTACTTGCATAATAGAAAGACTAGCGAGTAAAGCGGCGAAATATTTTAACAGTACTACCTTGAACTACGAAAATCGACCTTAATGCTACTAACGTCAAAGTCAAGCTGACGAACCCATGGATGTGCCGTTCCACTTTACGTACACTGTACACATTTTAAATATTTAGCTGGTTGTACTTGGCTAGGAATATAAAAAATAAATAAGCTAGTTTTACATCAATGTCTAGGCTGTATTATTACTTTTCCTATAATCCTGAAAATCTGACCATTATTAATTTTAAAACAGACAATATACATTACCTACTTAGGTGAAAATGCTCTTAAGAACCAAAGCTCAGTTGGCAATAATGCGATCATCAGATTTTTAGTTATCAAAAATTCATAAATTACAAGTACGGAGGAACTGCTTGTAGATCAGATAGCGATTGAGAATTTTGCTCAAGACCTGGCCTGTTTTAAAGTTTGACTAAAAATAACTGGTACTTACCAATATTACAGCGGTTTTCTGCAGCCTAATTTTATATCAGTGGACTTAACGAGCTGATGGTATAATTTCCTTCTAAAGTTTCTCCGACACCTATCAACAATATCCAATTTGTCAAATCCGCTTTCCATTCGTTAAGAATTATTTCTCGCTGAGCGATTTCTTTTATTTCCGCCACTGTTAGTGACTGATAAAAACGCCAATCCCTAAGCTGCAGAGCTAGAAGTCTTCCAGAAAAGACCGTATTCTAAACGAGTAACGGATTACTTATGGTTTTTTGTGGTCGTTTCCACGGGGTTTTTTTTGTGGGGTAAAATATTCAGAGCAGAAGAATCGACTATTTCAAGGATGACAAATCATTTTTCTGACTTACTTATGCCTATAGCACATACTGTGGTAGATCTGGGTCAACCAGACCCATCAGTTGTTTTGTTGATTTTTTTTACAAAACTGTAGGTACTCGTCATGGACTAAATATTCGGAATGAAATGCGAGGGTGTCCATGAGTAACGTAAAAAACTGAATAAGGTTCGCTTTGTTACGTTTGAAGTACTAAAGACTTATTACATATTTCCAATTAGTTTCTAGTTCTCTATTTCCCAAACCGCTAGTAGAAGCACACTGTGACACTGAGTAGATATTAATATTTGCAGTCGCGCTGTCAGATTACACACACACTTACACATAATATATTCAGTGACATAGGTCGCACAATGTGCATACACACCTAATCAGAATATTCTCGCTTCCCCCAGGCTTGTAATAAACCAACGTGACAAGATATTTATGTCGTGAAATGTATCTAACCCCTTATCTAGACCCACTATCTCAGTTAAAATATGTACAGTTTAACTAGTACCTACTTTAGATAGTGAGTTGTTTCCAGTGTAAAGATTTATGAACCCCAAAACTTTCTAACCAAATTAATGAATTCTAAAGAATATCGTGATAGGTAAATAAGTCTCATTTGTATGACGATGAAAGTTATAAACATGTCCTGAAAACTTTTACGACAGCAAAATAATTACCGATAACTTTTTAAACGATATCTAATTGAATAAAAACGAGAAAGCACAAATTAAATGCAGTCATCCAATAAAACTCTAAATTAGTTTAAATTAGTTGTTAATTTAGATTAGTTTTCTTAGTTTAATTTCAAAATATATTAATAAAGTTTTGTTAACAAAGTTACAGCAGGTAAGGTGAGGTACCTAAAAAGTTTTGTCTAGAATATCCTTTGAAAATGAATATCTTTTTAATCGCAGCAAAAAATGGCTGTCTTCAAAGTGATAGATAAAATCTGACAAAACTGTTCGAGATAAAATTTTAAGTAGAACCTCTACCTTTTTTAAAGCTGAAAGCTCTTGAATTTTGCCTGCGAAATATAAAATGAAATCTGAATCTACTATATAAAAATCGACTCTGACGGACAACGCACCGTCTAGACTGTTTGGTGTAGAAGCATGAAATGTTGCAGATGAGTTTCGTATTTAACGAAGGTAAGCAACTAGGATTTTTTTTTTAAATTTCTTCCTTAACGTTGTAAAAGAAAAATGATGGCAAAAGTGTGTTAAAAAGTTTAAATAGAATAGAGCGGCTTTAAAAAAATATTACACAAAATTATTGAACACTATTTATATTTAAACAGTAGCTACTATAAATGGGTTGTCTACCACAGAACATCCAGGCATTGCGTGTCCTTATTTAGGTTACTAACTCAAAGTTATCACTTTTAAGCAGGCTAATCACTAGTTGTTGTCTTTTACTTTCCTCGAGAGGTATCAATTCCATGATTAACTGGCAAACAGCCCCCTTAACCACATCAATGGATGATGAATGAGCAGTCGATCACATCCAGATACCGGAATCTATTAGCAACTAATGTTAAAGTAGGGAAGTGATCCTATCCCTAGTGGCTACCCCACGTCATGTCAGTGACAGCTGACGAGTGACACTTCTGAACGATTGTAAGTAACCTATGTAAATGTCCACGTGAAAGATTCCCTCGCGAATTAACGAAACTTCAGGGCAAAGGGTAGGTATTGCAATATTCCTGAAGCTTTCGGGACGAATGTTGTTGTGTTGTGTTTTTGACTAAAGTTTATTAAGACATACCATACAAAGCGACTGACCCGTTTTGCTTTGGTTATCAAAGTTTAATCAGTCATAGTTCGACCCTTATTTGCGCCGAATTGATCCCAGTGATTGGTTAGCCTAGCCTTTTCCCTGAAAATTCGATAAATCATGCCCCGACTCGAAACCGCAAGTTGTCGGAAGACGTCGAAAGCGATTTTCCTTCCATTAATTTTGTTTATAAAGTATAGGACAAACTCACATTGTTTACGTGACTTAAACACCTAACGGGGCTATCGCACATGAATTCGCTGCTAGAGGCGTTCGTATAAAGTAAGGTCTTCAGAAATTGTCAGATGTCATAGAGTGTTCCCGCGTTGCCCGCTTTTTATCACGTAGTTTTATTAATATTCACAAATGTGGTCAAGATTGAGCCATTCCTGATTAATATTATGACTTGAAGATTGTGGGTAGCAAGTTGGGAGTTCTAATTTATTAGTACTTGAAGGAAGAATGATTTTTAAATGTGTCATGCTTGCTAATTTTAGGGACAATATTGTAAATATGAACCTTAAGTTTACACTATGTTGTTAAACGTAATTAAATAAACTTTTTATGAAGTTATTGGTACTTTAAAGTATAAAATAGATTTAATGACAGGACCTTACTCGACAGTGGCGGCATCTGGTGAGCTCAAAAACGATAGCCCTCATTGTATGACACCAGTTCTAATTTCAATTTTACTTTTCTACACACTGTCTACATTCATATCGCCTGTCGCAGGTCTGCTGGAAGAAATTTCTTATGGAATAAGCATTACCTACCTTTGTGCTCTTCTATCTTAAAGTAATGTCCTGTTAAGTGTTTTGGGATAAGATAAGATAATATTTATTTGCCAAAACATGTGTCATACATACAAGAAAATACATGCATCCAAGATGTTAACAACATTATTAGGTACAGACATGTTTGCCACATGATGTGACGTGCAAATGTCAAGAAATATAATATTCAGTAATTAAAATAGTAATAAATTTAAAGTAAAAGTAAATCAAACAGAAACAAAAATAAGATATTAAGACTTTTATACAATCCACATATAATCAACTATGTCATTTTAAATTAACAAAAACAATAATCAAATCCAATATGCTACTATGTCAAAACAAATCTTTCCTCTAGGAACTCGTTAATGTTGTAGTATGCTTTATTATTAGAATATCTTAAGTTTTCTTTTTAAGTGTACATTATTAAGCTCCTTCCAACTTTCAGGCAACTTATTGTAGACAATTGGAGCCATATGAAAAACACTTTTGCGCATAAGTGCAGTCCTACAGAGAAGTAGGTACACACAGTGGGGTTTGGTCACGCTTGTTCCAAGGAAATTGATCCGCTTTGCGCGGAAATACTTAATATTTTATGATTGTTCCTGACTGTTTGTGTACATAAATAAATGTCTGTGGATAATTAACAACTTGTTACAAACATGGATGACGGGAAAACAACAACGCAGTAATTAACTAATTACTCAGGCAAGTATGATATGAAATTATCACTTTATAAAACAGTCACAAGGCTTAAATATCCACTTTCTGGTAACTACCTAATTTCTGTTCATACCTTTTTTTTGGATTAAGTTTTGATGTGTTTTTGAGGCTATGTTGTATGTGAATTAAACCGTAGACCTCATCTTTCTAAACGTGATCCTTTATGTTCCAAATAAACTGGGCTAAACTTAGCTCCTACGTCCTTCATTGGAAAGACTATGCGACATCATACACCGGCGGCGGCACAACATGCTTATTATTTTTCAACTTAAAATAGAATTGTCAACACCGCACATACATAATTCACATCCTTAAACAATTTTTCCGTTGACATACCGCCTACCCGTCCTACCGCCTTGCTGCACCGAAAGTCGACCTCCTGTTGATGAAATAATATGATTTAAGAGGGTTAAGATTGTTATTATTTCTACAGTCGAAAGTCAAGTTTTGAGTAAGACTTATTTACTCTTAAACGACGTAAGTAAGATATTGACAAATATCGAACGATCATTCACTCCCACAGCTAACTTTTTAATACCTTGGATAACGTGACGAGTACCAAAGTGACAGATAATTGCTTCGTTATTAACGATTACGAAACCAAACTCGAAGCAAATATCAAAGGACAAATTACTGTCCTAAATGGGTCATTAGATTTTTTTTGTTGTAATCCATCCTGTTGTTGTCATCTCCAAAGACGGCATCAAGGGTTTAACTGGTTTAAATCACATATAAAAGAAAATGACGAAAAAGATAACTAGGTAGCTTGAATCATAATAAAACTGTCCTGTTCTGTTTAATTGCCTCAAAAATAGAAGCTGAGCAAGACGCTCTTGAACTCTTTAGCACAATGCCCGACAAAAACTGTGTAATTATGTAAACAAGAACAAAAATGTCTGCGTCAATGTACCAGAACCGTTTGTTTCCGGTGAAGGCATTTAAATACTGGTGTATCCGACGGGAAAGTCGTTTTACCCCGACTGCCCAAGCCCCGGCTATTTCCTTTGGAATTTCAAAGTGCCAACAGTTTTCAATCCGCTTAAGTGAGCTTAAAAGTATTTCGCGTAACCATTTACTATACTGAGTAAATGGTTACGCGTCACTACCAATAACGTCATCGTCATTGGTAGTGATTTTCGTTGATAATTTAATAGTGGTAGGTACTCGGAAAACTATTTCACAATTTTTAGAGCTATAATGTTTATAGTTAATAAGTGAAAGTTAGTAAACAAATGGCTGATTTGACCGATAGTCCGAGGAACAACGCCGGCGGCAATAATTGGAACGTTAGGCATGACAGTTCGCAGGAGACGCCCCGGATGTCGGAAATCCCATGATTTCCGGCCACCGCAGGCGCGGGCTTGCGGACGGCGAACAATAGGTAGCTCGCCGCCCGGTGGTCGATGGCGCGTTGTGTTCCACACGCGCCTCAAAGAGATATCAACACAAACTGACGGGGTCCACTAGGACCGATGCTTACCAGGGTTGCGGATTTGTTCGGCACAGGCAACTGAAGGAACACGGCTGGGTTTTAGTCAGCAAGAGTCCGACACTCCCTCCCGCTCCACCCAGAGCGGGAGAGGTCATTTGATGATTTCCCTGCCAAAAAAAAAGGCATGAAAGTTAATAAACATTTATTTTAAGAAAAAGTAGTAGGTATTGATTAAAGCATTTGAAGTAATTTATGACTCTGTATTGTTTGACCTGTTACAGTTCACCGAACAACCTTCGCCAAACAACAAGGGTACCTAATATACATTTCCGTAAGGAAATTCTTACTATCGCTTTAGGCATCGCAATGGTGTTTTAGCTCATGCACTACCTACGCGAGCTTAGTGTTTATTCGAGCACATATCTGCTTCACACAACCACAGAAGATGACTGTGGAGATATTCGACTGAACGGATTGGTATGCTCTGATGATCTGATTGAGATTGGTGTGTTCTGGCTCTTGTGATACAGAACTCCTAGTACAAGAGCCAGGGCAACACTGATGTTTGTGTCTTGAAGTGAAAAACAAATTAATTATTATTATTTTTCTTACTTATTTATTACATTTTTAAATATTCTTATGTAAATACAAAAAAGAACATTTAAAAATATAAAAAATAGTAGCCCACCGGTATCGGGAACAGGGTCCAAGCTACCGGCGGTCAGGGCTATAGAGAGAGGAACCTCCTAACAATACGAGCCGTGTCCAGGCGAACCGCTTTCTGAATCAAGCCCTTGATCCAGCTGCCTAACGAGAGCCTCCTCAGGTATTGGTCGAGGCTCTTGGCAATTAAGCCATTGGCTGAAACGACTATCGGCACAATGATCGCTGATTTCACATCCCACATGTCGACAACCTCGCGAGCCAAGTCAAGATAATTGATTGGCTTATCTTTCTCCACTTTCACGAGTTTCTCGTCATGCAGAACCTTTATGTCAACAATCATTGCGCGCCGCTCTGATCGATACTCCACCACTATATCAGGCTTGTTGGCCACAATAGTCCTGTCAGTGATGATGGATTGATCCCAATTGCAATTTTCGAGAACTGGGTCGGGCACATACCTATAGTACGCACTTCCGATTCCATAAAGTTGTATTTTAGAGCAAGTTGCTAATGGATAATCCTGGCTACAAGGTTGTGTCTATGCAAAAACTCTCCGTTAGCTAGACGAGAACACCCAGAAATAATGTGACGGATTGATTCGTCCTTCACAATAAATCTCCTAATAAATAGTTTTTCGTCATAATAACTTCATATTATTATTATTATGCAATTTGACAATTCCTTGTATCCGTATAAATGTTACTTCACTTCCTAGTGCATATAAAGAGGAACTAAACTGTATACGTACTTGATAACTGTTCTACACATAAAGCTTTTACGAGTTACGTATATCAGAGTTTTACTGCATCTCCTAGTAAAATGATGCATCATAGCTTGAATGAAAACAAAACCAGTGGTGTCCGTTTTATTATATCTGTGCCGTAAACAAACAGAAATATGAATGTTTTCATTTTATAACCCAAAAAAGTAATAACAGTCGTATTTCCACAAAATGTTTGTTAGTTGCAAAGCTTGTTCTGATGACAAATAGTGGCACATAGAAGTGAAAACACATCGTATTTGTTTCACGCCTTGTTAATTTATTCAAAAACATAGGACCAAAAACAGTTAATTTAGGACACTTGGCTTTTTGTCAACATACATCTGTGCTATGCTAAGTACTGATTGTACTTACTAATGATAACTCTTTTATCGATATTAGATAATATTCAGATTTTGACTTCGTCGAGACACAAGGCACGTTTGTTTTTGCATTTAAGTTAAAAACTATTTTTTTTTTCATTATTACTAACAAGGTATCTTCTTTTTTTTTAAAGAAAAAGTAAAAGTAAAAAAGTAAAAATCTTCAGCTCAATGAATAAGTTATTACAGTGTAGCTGAATATTTACTGCAGTAAATAACGTATGATCTTATACTCAGACTACGTCCGTACCTATGTATGTAACTCACGAAGGTTCAAATTGCTTAGACAAGTATTAGTAATACTTTGCTAGCACTAAGTTAATTTACAGACTATAAGTACATAGCTAACTCGAGTTATGAAGTTTACCCATGTTTTACGGCTAAGTATTATAGAATAAGGTAAATAATAAGCGATGAGAAAATAAATGATACGTACATTATTTATTTATTTTTACATTATTGTACCATTCTATAATAAATCAGAAATTGTTACGAGGAATTTAATTTTCCTTGTAATGAACACGTGTCTTACAAAGAAATTCTGTTTTCAAAGAAGAAGTACAAATACATTTCCTGGAATTATTTTATTTACCGCATGAGACAAAGACTACGTAATATTTCATCATCATTATTATGGAATGAAACCCTAATGAGCCAAAAACGGAAGCAACAGCTAAACGCTAATACATATTTATTTATGTATTTTCAGTTGCACATAGTCAGTAAAATTACTAAACTGGGGAAAAATAATATTTTTAGAAAAAAACGTTCCACGGCTTTGACTTAAAGGAGACCGAAGAACGGTTAAAGGTGATATTTTTATATTTGAGTTTTCTTTTTTGGATACTTTTTTTACAAATTTTGAGGCCGAGACATCTGCATTCTTTGAGAAATAAAAACTTTTAACTCGCTTTAAACTGTTTTTGTGAAATAAAACTCTATTCATAAATCTTAACTAATGTTTGACTTTCTATTTTCGTTGTTTTTTTTTAGATTTGAATATAAAAATCTGTTTTAATTATTAACAAAAGTTAACAACAGTTTATCTTTTCTTCTTAGAAGAGGTAATCATAGATAACTTACAACTACGTAGTTACAACCCTCTTATTGCTCAGTTAAAAGTAGGAGCTAAGTAGGAGCTAAGTAAGAACGTATAAAATTATGTTAAGGGTCCTTTTTTGTTTCAAAGTTTCAAGACACCGCAGGTGAGTCGAAACTTACTTTAAATGAAACCAATACCTTAGTACTTTTTACTGTTAAATGGTAAAGTTTCTTAACAAAATGTTAAACAGAGCGCTATCCTGGCTTTATTATATTGACACGGACATGAATACTTCTAAATTGTTATGGCTTTAGAGAACAATAAATTACTTTTGAAGATTGCGTTTATGAAACTGTACCTATCGATCATTTACTTATAAGATAATACCTACCTGAATTAAATCATAGAACATCGTTAAGAAACCATAAAGTCCAAAGTCTAGATTGCTAACAACTTATTAATACCCAGTAAAGTCTAAGAGCTTATTGAGAACCATAAGATATTGACTGCCTCTGAAAAAACGATCATATAATTAAATGTCTCCTTTCTGTCTCTTTTAGGAATCCATACGTCCAACAAATTGGATGTCTACTTCAATATTCTATTAATACATAATTATTATGTCAATAAAATGAAACAAGGTAAATATACTTACTTGAATTGTTTGATTACCTATCAAGTATTTTTTGAGACATAGATGATTTATAAAAATAAGCAAAGGGCACATTAATAGATACCTAGACAAAATTAACTTTATTGTACAGCAAAATTGTAACGAAGCTCTTAGGTGTACAATATTGCTAATTTGGATACAATGGCAGCCTTATCGCTGTTGGCGATTTCTACAAGACAATAGGTAGTGTCAGGTACAGAATTGTGAGCAGGTTTGATTAACTAATGACACGACTGGATTATCTACGCACCTCCATGTACTCTGACCCTACATTAAGGATAAATATAATGTTCGCAAAAGAAATTTTTCCAATAGAGCCGATAATGGTGACAACGTGTCACTCTCGAACCTATATTTTCCCGTCTTTATTTTCCGGATGCCTAACAGTCAAAGCTGTAACAAATGAATATGTTGTGATGGAAGAATGTATATACTTTTAGCAAGGGGGTTATTCTCTCGAACAAATAGTAGGCTCTCCAATAAATAGGCTGTATAGTGCCCAAAGAATAATTACTATTGTTATCCAGCAAAGCAGACTGATTTGTGACCCTAAGCAGCAATATGTGATAGTGAAACATACTAAGGTAAAAGCAAATAAAGCAATCATTTCGTTCACAAACAGTCATTCATTCATGGCTACTCACTTTCTAAGTTACCCAAGCTTCGAATAGAATAACAAAATGAACAAAGCATTTCATTTATACAATAACAAGAAGAAGCCATAATACTAACTGAAAATAGAAATCTATTTTCAATGCAAAAGTGATTAAATAATCTTTGTATTAACGGAAAAATACAAAAGTGACGAGGATTTAAAAAATATGATTCTCCATTCTTTCCCGGAATCGCCGATTCAGTTTAATCATTCAAATAGGTTGATTCACACTTAGAAAGCTCAGAAATATTACTGCCTGCCGAATTATTCATATGGAAATTGCCAATTTCTTTGTGATACCGAAGTAACGAAAACTTATCAATAGTTTCTCTTTCATTGAATTTTGGTGTATATGTTACAGTCAAAACTCATAACCGGTCAGAACCAATTTTGACTGCAAAAATCAGGCAAAAGTAGTTTTGACCGATGACCTTAGTTAAAAACAATATTGACTGATTTTCGCAGTCGAAAGTGGTTTTAACTAAGGGCGTTGGTCAAAACTACTTTTAACTGCAAAATATCGGTTAAAAGTGGTTCTGACTAAGAATGTTAGTCAAAACTGCTTTGGCTGGGAATTTTTAATAAAAATCATATACAGTATTGCTTAAATCATTTCATTACCTATTTGACAGAATGTTATATAACTAAATTTTAAATCAGGCAAAACCACTTTTGACTAGTTTTTGCAGTCAAAACTGTTTTTGACTAAGGGCATCAGTCAAAACCACTTTTGACTACAAAAATCAGTCAAAACTGTTTTAACCGAAGGCATCGGTCAAAACCACTTTTGCCTGATTTTTGCAGTCAAAAGTGGTTTTGACCGGTTATGAGTTTTGACTGTAACATATACACCTTTCACGTTACTATGTGGACCATGTTGGTATGAGTACGAATCTATCAATTTAAAATATCGTACTTGCAGAATTTATGTATGAGTATCAATGTACTCGAAATCTTGTTAAAAATATAGGATTTTAAAAACATTTTAATCAATCATCTTGCCGCATTTAATGACATGTAAATTCAACGCATATCAATCACTGTAAAAGGTATTACGATGAGACTTTAAAAACTCAGGTTTTAATCGCAAAATCCATTAAGTAATAATTGTTGTGTAGTTTAACACTTTTAAAGAGTTTAATGAGTGTTGATTTTCAATGCAGGTACTTGATTGTTTTCTATTGAGCAATACATTCATCACACTCATGTAAAGTTAAAAAGCAGAGCAGACATGTAGAAGAGTTTGTAATTTTATAATATTAGTAGGTAGAAAAGTGACATACGCAAATCATCTTAACTTCATAAGTTAATAAATATGTTTAAACGTAGGTATATCAACGTTTGATGCGTTTTGATCATTTTCAATAACAAATTTTCATAAAATATTTCTGTAAACCATGACGAACCAATTTACACGCCCATAAAAAATTAGAAACGACGCAATAATCTCATAAATTACTCGTTTACAAATGAAATGGTATTAACCCATTCATCACTTTTTCCGATTACATAAAGGGGTTTGGTGTTGCCATTACGGTTATTGAAACGTATTCTGGCATAAATAAAAGGAGGTAGGTACCAGTACTACACAAGGCTAGCGGTTAAAAGGGAAACACGAGTCATGCTTGCTGCTTGCAAGCTAATAAATGTTAATGGGCCGTAAAATAACGCTAAATTAACAAAATGGCGACGACACCGTGTGGTACAGATAAGCGTGTTGTCAACACGTGGTACATGGTCACTTTACAAAGAGAAAATGACTTAACGGCACTTTGCTAACTCAGACGTTTACAACACATGTTTTCTATGAAGTGGCTCATTGTATTCGTGATGGCATTCGTACTACGACTCTCTACGTACTACGATTCTAGCGTAGCCGTAAACACCGTCTGCCACATGCTACGCGCTACGAACCGACCCTTATGTAGAAAGTAACTCCTTTGTCTCCACATTCATTCACATCTTTTCACATGCTTCGTTTAGCAATCTATTGATATATAACCCTGCTTAAGCGAAGTACGCAGTATTTTATAGAGTCTACTAGAGCGCAACGGCGCGACGTGATGAAAAGGGCAGCAGTTTCTATAATTTATTCCATTAATGGCTGCTCTGCGTAACTCCGTGTTATATTGCCCAAAAGTAATTAACTTCACCGTTATTAATCTTCACAGTTTGTTGGGGATGCGTCACTTCAACTTTCTATCTGTTTCGACCAACTTTCTGGAGATAATTTACACTGGACCATAACATTTATGCGTGTTTTCTATGCAATTTTCGCGCTCGGTACAATGACAGCTCGTTTCACTTTGCTAGAATAATTTAATTATTCATTTATAAAGTTATCATCGTCTGCTTAAATTATAGCGACCTAGCGACCGGCCCCTGCTTCGCACCGTTTTTCGCCTTGACATATTATCGAGATTTTTATGCAGGGTACGTATGGTATTTAAATATATTATGTATAATAATGTCAACTTTCACATTAACTTTAAATTTTTGTTGCGTAGTTAAGAACAAGAACCATCCATCTGTCTTTTATTTCTTCATCTTACCAACAACATCTTTTATACATTTAATATGAATTTTATCTCACGTTCTCCTTTCTCTTGCTTTTGTTATCCGGTAGAGCTCCTTCTGGGCTCTAGGTCCAGTGAGTCATACAACTTTTCCTGCGCTTTAGCTCTGGAAACTGCTACCGCCTTTTTTCCTTTCTCTTCCATTCTTTATAAATCTTTTTCTTTTCAGTTTTTAAACTGTCATTCCCGCTTGCTGCACAATGCCATTTTTTAAATATAACCTTCTTTTCTTTTAGACTTTTTTACACATCTTCATTCCACCACCATGTATCCTTATGTATCTCACCTTTTCCTTTCGATTCTTCAAACAAATTTTTTGCTACTCTCCGTATGCTATTCGCCATCTCTTCCCAAGATTCATTTACAAATTTTCCTTCCATGTCCTTTCAATCATTTTTTCTAGCACTTGACTCTTAAACATAGTTGCACATTCTTCTTTTACTATCACACGCCATCTGGTTTTGGCTGGGGGCCGTTCTTTGTTTCTATTGGACGAGACACTGACTTTTACCTCCATTATGACCAATCTGTGTTGGGAGACTAAGTCTTCGCCTGACAGCACTTTACAGTATTTGACGTATTTAATGCTGCTCCGTTTGACCAGGAAAATGTCAATTTGCGTCGTGTGGTTACCACTTTTATAAATAACTAGCTTCTGCGCGCGGCTTCGCCCGCGTGGCCTACATGAAACTAATGACTTTTTTTTTTACAGAAACAAACAATATAAGAGCGCTTGCAATGTTTGTTCACTCCCTCTCATTGAACATACGCACTGAAAATATCCCAAAAGAAGTTCTCCAACTAAACTAATCTCTGTATGGTTTTAACAGAACTCAAAGCGTGTGTGAAAAGATCTAATTAAGAGACAACCAGAAGTGGATAATAAATATTGATTAAAATTGTTTACAACGAAATACTTTAACTACCCCAGTATTTCTTTGTAAACAATATTTTTTGTTTTTCCTTCAGGTGCTAAAATTACCAGGCGCTTACTCTAGAGCAGGCCACGTGTAACTGGCCGTGTGAAAAGCAGTTCTCCCTTAAGTCTACCCCTGCTAAATTAAGAGTTTGCCCTTGAGATTTACTTATGGTCATGGCAAAGCAGACTTTGAGGGGAAACTGCACTCTTTTTAACTCGATGGGGTATCTCTGGTACTCGGAATAAGCACAGACTCCCCTCGGGACCAACCGGTCAGTGTAAACATTGCAATGTTTTCACTCGCAACTTGGTGCCATTGCATAATTTTGGCGGGTTTAAATTACACAGCAACATTACTAGATCGCCAACTCTCAATTTTAATATGTGAGTTGGTAGACCTCAATGGAGAGAGAGAAGCTTCAATGTGTTAAGAAATTCAAGCGGCTAATGTATGACGTCATCGTTGTTTATCACCGAGTCCACTGATTCATAACAAACATTTTTTACACCCTGCCTTGGACAGGTTAGAATTGTTTCCATCATAATTTAAGAGAACGTAGTCTGCAAGAGCGTGAGCAGCGAGCTCAAAAATTTAAAAACACTATCAGAATTATTTCGACCCTTCATACAGGAGTTACATGGGCGACTTATAGACAAAGATAAGATTCAAGAGAAAGTAGAAAAAAATGTTCACATACTCCATTTTTTGCAACCACTGTATAAAATAATTGCCTATTAAGGCCTCGGGGCAAGTGGTTCCTAATTTATTTAAGCATCTGTTCATATCGCTCGATCATGTGAAAATCCAATAGGATTTCCAATCCAGAGGCAGAAAAAAAAGAGGCTCTGTGATAAAAGCTTTTTCGCAGGAGTAAAAAGAGTGGACTAAAGTACGGACCACGGGCGTTAGTTCAAAGACAATGTGTAAGTTTGTAGAGGTACTAAGATAACTCAAAGGTTCATTTCTGGCCTTATAAATACTCACACGAGTGTGGTTCTAGTGTACGCTACAATTTATTACGTACTTACTAATTTAATGGCATCAGAAAAACAAAAACTTATCTATTTAAAAAAATCCTGAGCCTCTAGGGGGCAGCAGCTCGCCGCCTCCCGCATTTTTTTATAAGTACTTACATATAACTTACTAAAAGTTCCTAGTAATATCAATTATATTACAAATTTGAAATATTGATACCTTGGTTTCAGATTGGACACCGGTGACGACAATCAAATGATAGAATAGTTTTACATAATATATATTTAATATCATTGTAGTGTATCACGAGCCAACGCAAAAATCGGGATTACAGATATTTATATGTATTTTCAGACACCTCTGAAAGATCCTACCTACTTACTAATAAGTAAATACTCCTGCGCTACGTACGCCCTGTGCCACAGTGCACCATGCACCCGTCTACGTGATTTTCCATGCCCTATTTGACTCTGTTGGGGGACGATTTTGGAAAAACTGTGATATACGTGTCTCATAATTTTATTTGAAGAGTGTGTACACCAAATTTCGAGTCAATCGACCCAGAGCATATAAAGTTTCACAGAAAATGCAACCCCCCGTTTCACCCTCTTTGAGGTTGAATTTCGAAAAAAAACCATTCTTAGTTAATACTTACTTTTCACGAAGAATGCACACTCCAAATTTCATGTCTTTAAGACCAGCGGTTTGGGCTGTGCGTTGATATATCAGTCAGTCAGGACTTTGAACTTTATATGCATAGATAGATGAGATGTTCGTCTCTTTTTTTGAACCACGTATTTGTTATTGCCAAGTCGAAGGCAGGAGCAGCTTGCAGCAGTGTCTCATCGTCATTGTTACGGTCTGCGTACCCCCAACCGCCATTCACTCTCTCATACCCATACTTCATTTTTCCTACATGCCCGTTAAAATCAATAATTTGTAATATGTTTACTCTTGAAGACCAGAAGCGGAAACTATTAAAAAACAAATCACTAAATAACCTAGAAAGTTAAGTTTCTTACAAATTGTTTTTAATCAGCAACAAGCACATAGGTAATTCATAAGTACGTGATCAGAATTATATAACATGACCCTAATCA
This sequence comes from Standfussiana lucernea, assembly GCA_964057025.1. NCBI lineage: Eukaryota > Metazoa > Arthropoda > Insecta > Lepidoptera > Noctuidae > Standfussiana > Standfussiana lucernea. The sequence continues at coordinate 10,212,487 of OZ059791.1, read as the reverse complement.
ACATTATAACGTCCCTAAAATACGGAATCCGTTGCATCCGAAAACCAAGCCATCAGAATTCTATTCTTTGGCAATCCGCCCGTTCAAAAAGCTGTCACATTTTTTTTCACTCGGACCATGTAGGTTGGATTAGGAAATATCTAAAAATACTATAAATATACGAGTAGTCCGATAAACTCACATAACTATTTCCATAACTACAAGAGGGCGTTTGGACAAGCACTTTGTCAGCAATTGTGGTATTGCTAATGTGTTTTTCGATAAAATTGTTCAGCCTCGTTCTATATAATAATACACATAATCATAAAAGACTCTCGCGATACAAGAAAAGACATTCGCGGCAGTCATTTCCGTCACCGGAACATCAGAAAATAGTATGTAGACATTAGTTTGTGGCGGATATGGTTTACCGTATTTTATTTCTGAGAAAAAAATCGGATACGACATTGACATAGGCATGTGATGAGGAGGGAGGGAGGGGGCGAATCGCATGTGACTAAAAGAGTGATAAATATAAATGTTGATGGACGGAGAGGGAGAGGAAGACCAAGGAAACGATGGATGGATTATGTGAGGAATGATATAAAGAAAAAGGTGTAAATCATTGACGTGACGGTTGCCAGGGGAGATTGGAAGAAAAAAACGTGTAGCGCCGACCCCAAGTAACATGAGACAAAGACAGGAAGATGATGATGTGATGATGAATAAAATCGGAAATGTTCAGCAACAGCGGATTCTAAAATTTTACTATCACTGCTATTCTGTATAAAATAGCGATTTCAAGCAAACTCATGCTGGTTTCACTAATACTAAGCGACACCTAAATGAATGCCTAAATCATAAGTGCACTGTTTGATTTGCAATACTCAGTTCAGCGCTGTAAGTTAATAAAAACAGTGCTTAGCTAGCAGCTGAATAAACAGTAGCCTTTGCCTTCGACTTTGTCCTCGTCTAAGAAACGTACCCTATTGTACTCGGTAATAGAATCGATAATAGAATTTTTGAAATCGGTCGAGTACTTTCGGAGATTACCCCCTATATCCAAACATACGGACTTCACCTCTTTATAATATTAATATAGGATGACTATGTTTTTCATCTACCATTGTTTCTCAAACAGCGCATCAACGCATTTTTAGTTCATCATTTTTTTTTGTAACATATTACTAAGGTTTTTGAGAAATAAATTTACTTACTTACTTAGTTACACACCTGACAATATGAATAAAACCATGATAAACATCTATTGTGAAAGTTTGAAATTATACAACTTTTTTGGTTTCAAAAAAAAAACGTTCATCAGTGGTGCCGCCATCTTGCCATCACTCAACCGTAGCATGTTTCACCAAGCAGACGTGTGAGTGACGGCGATCCGACATTTTACATTCCTGGAGCTTCTTCATGATATTCTGAAGACGGGCCGTGAAATAGGAACTGTTAATTATTTCAGAAGTCTGAATAGACAAGTCTTGCGTGAGAGACGTCCTTTGATGATAATTATTTCATGTGCTCTATTGTGTAGACGCTGGTTAAGTCTTCTGTTCTTTGAGCGAAGCAACATTATGTTTGCTTATTTAGATTTGTGTAGATATTATGTGTATTGAAAGCAACGAAATATGTGGGTAGTTAGGTAATAGGTTCATTAAAACAAATCACGAGATTATTAAGGTATTCATTACTGATTCAGGGTTTTCATTTCTTAATTTCCCAATTTTTTATTTTATTTGTTGGTACAAAATGCACAACATAATAGTATATCACACTCTACTCCTGTTTATGCAGTAGAAATATCGTGAAAGTTTGTGTGTGTTTGTAAACGATGAGCTTGATGAGTATGTGTAGTCCTTGACTTAATACTTATTACGTCATACATATAAACTGGAATCAATACAGGAGTATTGAACAATTCTCTAAAATTTAGAATATGCACTTGTAAATTAATTTTTTAGACACCTCTTTTTTGACATTCTTTGAATAATTCGTATGTAAGGCCAAACTTTGGAAAACCCATGTTAGTCTCTTTCATACACATTATCAATTTTATTGTGGTTTGAGATTTATAGAAGACAAAGAAAAAATTTGTATATACTTACGTAAATAAATGTCCACTATATTCATGATCTGACATCAGAATGTACTTAATAACTTAGGCACACAAATGAGCTATTGTGCTTTCCAGAAAATCTAAAACAAAGTCGTTTTTTATGCTTTGGTACCTACATAATGAATAAACCTACTGCTAAAATCGTAACCCGTCCTTTTGGCTTCGCCGTAGTCGGGTAAAACCGAGTACGATTACAAATTCATTGAACACAGTCCACTGGTCAAGTACATAAGGCCGATACGAAATACTAATCAGAGCTATAAATTGGAATTTCGCGACCGATTCGATCGATCGAACGTAATCTCGTAAACGTAACCTAATAACGTATTACGTTTGTAATGATACCTCGAAATGTACGTACAATCGAATTTATTTCTATTACCTCATCATCTGCCTAGCCTTTTCCTAACTATATTGGAATCTACTGGGTAATACTGGCAAAACCCCGCTTGGTAAGACTGGTTATCAGACTTTCGGGCCACTGACTACCGGTAAAGACTGTCACAGTACTCACAGATCTACAAATGACAGCCGGGACTAACGGCATAACGTGCTTTCCATGAGACGGAGGAAACTCGTCATGTAAAGGATGGTCACCCATCCACGGACCAACCTAGACAAGCGAGGCTTAACCTGATGATCCCAAGCGGCTGTTATTATTTTACCAGGACCACCTCGTTTTTATTTATATGACCTGTTTACAGAATAAGATTCCATATCACTTAAATTCACTGTTTATGGGGACTTTCATGAAGCCATAAGGAGCGTCGCCTGATTGTGATCCCACGATCTCGCGTTTCTGAACTCAAACGAAAACAATCGAAATCGATTACCATTCACTGTACGAGAAAAATAAATATAGCTCGTTTGAAAATTTTATACATTGAACAAGTAACTTTATGGGAGTAAGTTGTCAATGTTATCAGGATCTTCGTTATTATTGTCGCATTAGACATAAACTTAGTAACTGGTTATACAGAACTGAAACTCAAAGCAATCTTTTCCACACGGATTTTTTAAACAGCTATAAGAGTTGCCCAATTTGTACGTAGACTCCTACTGTAAATTAATAGGAAAACTAACTAAGTACATGATTCTTTTATTTGTTTCTAAATAATAAGATACAATATATATAGTTTTTTCGAAAGTGTAATGAATATAACATTGTGCCACATAACTGTTTCTTTTCTTGATCAACCATTGCGCAGTGATCGAGTATCCTAGTGGGTCTAAAGTCTAAACGCTCCTTTAAATAACCAGTAGTTACCAAGAGAAGATATTTCCAAAGCACGTGCACTGCGTGGGTTAGAACGTGGTGATTAAAAACTCCTAACTGTATATATTCCTTTACGTATCTACGAATGGACATTCACTGCGAGTGCACGCTCACGGGGGAGTGCAAATAAAACAAAAAACAGATATGCTATCACAAATATATGTACAGCGAGTATCTACAATATATTGGTGAGAACTTCGCTAGTTATAAACTGTATATATTTGCTTTAGAACACAAACAACGGTTCAATTATTATTACTAAAAGATAAAGTACTTATTTCTAAAAATACGGCTAAAAAGATATTAGTTAATATTGGAAAAGACATTAACTATTACTTGTTAGCTTTGAAATCAACATCGTAAAATGTTACGTCCAAAATCGATTTAAAGTTTTACGAGGGATCACAAACTAGTTGGATAGCATAAATTATGTTTGTTTTAGTTCGGTTGCGGAAATGGTATCTAATCTTTTATTTTATTATCCAATTCCAGTTTGAAATGATGCGTACACTTTACAAAAACACACTTCGGTACAAAGCGAAGAACGCAAAAGTTGCAGGAATATTATCAAAGGTTTCCTTTTGCCAATTTTTCACGGTGTAGGGAAGCAAAGTTTGGATTAAAAACACCAAGTAAAGTTCGAAGTCGAAATGCGAGACTTTTCTTTTCATATTAGTTTTGGAAGTAAGCAGAATAAAGACCGAAATAAAAGTAAACTAATTACTTGCTGTCTATACTTAACCTGGGCAGGCTCTTTTGATTTCTGACGATTAGCAACTGTGTAGTTGTAAAAATGTTCCTGCTGTTTATAGCTCAACAAAGTGCTCAAATAGAAAAGGAAGTTTTTATACAAAAGCTATCTATACCATACAACATAACTGTTTGTGTTCAGTTCAATTCCGATGGAAACAACAAAGTGTATTGGTATTGTTTACCAAGTTTGTATTGATAACGAGTTAAACCTTGATTTGATTTCCACGTGCAGTTTGTTGAAAAGCTTTCAGTTAAAATACACGCAGGTATTTTCATACGGGATTTAATTTCCGTGGTGTCACTTGATCACTGTATTTACCTACATTAAGCATTATTATTTCTATGTAGAAGAGGCCTTTTCGTAGACCAGATAAGTAAGCAGGTATTATTACTGATTTTGCGCTAATTTCAACAATAAGTAGGTACCATCTGCCTAGCCTTTACCAACCATGTTGGAGCTATGCTGGGTGCTTGGCATGCTAATTATTTGCTTTTCCTGCATATGCATATTTTTGCGGGCGGGAGGGCGGTGCCGCACCCTGCATCTAAGCCTGGATCGATTTCGCGGAATTAACTTACATATTTTGCATTTAATGCAAAAATCTTGTTTTTAAAGCCTTTATAAAAACTCTGTAGGCTCAAAAACCTTGTAAAAGCACACGTGATTAATTTTTTGACATTCAGAATTGAACACAGATGGATAATAACTCTTAAACATTGTTAGATTGATACAAAAACAACTGAATCTTAAAACCTGAAGGCAAGATAATTTAGATTTCTGCAAAGCTTTCCGAGAACTGAATATGCCAACGATTCTCCAAAACAGTCTGTTTTATTCCGTCAATCTTTCCTGGCTCGTCTCATTTGCATACGCCAGCATCACAGCATGCATTTTTCAACAGTGACACGAATAACCGAAGAGCAATGTGCAACGTTTGTTCAGCTGAAGAAGTGATATACATAGGTACAGCCTGTATGGAAATAGTAAGTACAAATGAAAACGATAAAAATAATACCTGATGCAAACGTAAAATTGAACAGTTGACAGTCTCATCGCTGAAAACAATTTCTTCATATTACATTTACGCATTTTCTCAGAGGCGTAAGTATTATTGTTTGCTTACTAAAGAGGATTAATTATGTTAACTCAGCCTATGGTTCATAGAATTCAAATAAATTTTCAAGTTAACTTGAAAATTTTATCAACATTCTTAAATATAAAATGTTTATTCTTTTTCAAATGTTGTACCCATCTTGTACAAGAAACAAAAGGTTATTTTCTTCACAAAAATAAAAGGAGTTGCAAATACGTTTTATGAAATTGAAATGAGGAACGTCGGAGCGATTCGTGGAGAAACGCCCGGGGTCGGAATAGTGCACAGGCCACGATTAAAATATCTCTTAAGCTCCCTTTCATTTATTTTTATTCAAAGGAGACAGTAATGCTTGTTTTTAATGGAACTGTTATGAAAACATGGCTTTTATAAGTAGTTACTTAGGCAGGTAAGAACTTATAAAAGCCACTTCTTCATTACAGCAAAAACAACTAAATAGTTCTAAGATTTAAGTAGGTAGTCTAATTTAAGTAGGTACAGGAAAGTGAATGTACCTACTCAAAGCTTTGTCTATGAAGTACATTTTCACTTGAACTACCTAGGCAACTTTAAAGTTTGTCAAAGAAGCAGTTTAGCGCGCTACGGAAGACATTAAGGTCGTTTTCAATCTAGAAAAACAAAAAGTTTACAAGCGAACGAAGCTACGAGACACGAGACACGACTGACCGGTATTAAGGTTAAAAGGACCTTTAATTGCTTTTCAAAAACGATTTAATGGTGAAAAAGTTAGTACAAGGAAGTAGTGTATTGAAAACGTCGTTTGATACACGTGAGCATTTGTTACTGCAGTTCTCAGCTCTATAACACCCTCGCCTAGCGGCTCGTTTGTGAATTCCGCTTCGGCCGCAGTAACAAAGTTTCTCTACTTATATGTACTATATTCAAAATTAATAAGTACGTAATGTATATATAATATTATATACAAAATGTACTATATCAATGTTTCTTAGTTTGATCTCATTCATTCATTCATTCTCATTGTTAATACTATCGAGGTCAGAGGCTAAAATCCCTAGAACTGTATAAATATAAATACTCAATAATTACAAAAATTTTTGGAAGGTAACTCCGAAATATTGCAAAGTCCCATTGTTTCATATAAAATAAAATAAAATTTCTAACCAAAATATAATAAAAACTATAATTTATAATACAAAATATAAACTTGTATTATATCAACCTATCTGTTTACTTCACCATAACAGATAATCAGAAATACAATAAACGCAAACGGGGCATTGTGGATAAGCTCTCCACTCCTTGTTCATTTCAGAATTTACATCTCCCACGTGGTTACGTTTCAATTACGATACAAGTAGCGACATCTACTTTCCTGAAAGAGAAACAGAACGTTGAATATTATGCCATCTATTGGTTATGTAGTGAACTATAATAATAGTTCATAAACCGAGTTCGCATTGAAGTATTAATTTACTTCGTAATGGCACCACTAGTATCACAAATGAATGATCTAAGATCTCTGAAAATACACACTTTTGAGAAGTCGAGATGTATGGAGAGGTCTAATTCATAAGACCTGAATAACAAAATATGCATAGCATTTTGATACAAGTGGAGAAACTTTATTATTGCAGCCGAGAGCTTTGTGCTCTCTGCTGCAATAATAAAGCCTCTGCCTCTTTACTGAGATTTAAAAAAAACAATCGCCGCCAATTATAGGAATTGAACCAATTTGGACTTAGTTTTAAATGGTTTCCTTGATTTTTTTATTTCCACACTTGTAGAGATAAATGATAAAAAATCACGAGTGTGAAATACATTGCATGTTGAACCTAATTAAATAGTACTATAGTGTGATAAGAGCCAGTTTTTGAGGAAGAGTACTTATTGAAAATGTTTATTTTATTGCGGTCGTGATAAGTCTTTTGAAATACGAACCACAAATAACCAATTATTTCTAGCATTCGCAAGTAAAAATTCTTTTGTTTTATGTCACTAGAATGGTAGCCACAATTTTTGCGAAGGTCAAGACAGTACGTAGCCTGCGTCGTCGTATACCTAGTAAGTAAAGTCCTACGTCATCCAAGTAAGTATGTACCTACTTGTACTAGGAGATCCTACATGCCTAGGTGCAATAATACAATTAAGCGACATTCTTAGGTCATCACTATAACTTATACTAAAGAACTTTAGAGGTGTTGTTTATGTGTTTTGTTGTTGTTGTTCACTTTCGTGTCCATGAAATAAAAATGTTTATTCATCAACATGCTAGTTATTGACTCCAATATCGCCAAACGCGCAAAATAATTCTAATATAATCTCGCTCATATTTCCCGACGGGGAATATCCGCAATGTCGTCATTGCTTATTGGATAGACAAATCAACATTATTTATGAGGCTTCACACGTTAAAAGCACATAACGAAGGTAAGTATAGGTACAGTCGGTGTACTGTCATGGTTGGCCATGACAGTACACCAATGCACCAATATGTAGTTACAGATATTATTCGTTATAACTTTAAATAACTGATTTTATCCTACTCCTCCTATTGATTACTTCCTACGAGTTCCTTTCGAACTCATTTTATGAAAAAAAAAATTATAATAGACTGCTAAAATCATAAATAAGCCTTCCTTTTGGCTTTGCGTATTCTGGTAAATATGTAAGTAGGTCTCAAAGTTAAAATCAACATTTATATTTTAGTAGAATTTTGCTAAGTGTGTGTTCGTGACTGTACCCAGAAAAGTATCCACCGAACTAAGTTAACTGCTAGGAGGGATACCTTCCTCCGTCCACCGACGGAACAAAATATAATGTATGTGTGAGATGTTTACTCACCGGTCAGTGTACTCAGTTGTTACCGGCGAAACCTGAAGACCTCGTTAGGCAGGCTCAAGGGTGTCATACTGATATTCTTTTGGACCTTGTATTGTTAGGGGTTTCCTCTTACTAGGACCCTCCCGATGGTAGAGACCTTTTCATTCTTATTTAAATAATTACGTCCTATAAAAACAATTGCGAATGCTCCAAAATGTTTTAATAACAAGACAATCATTTTCAGACCAATTACAGCCTATTCCAATTCTGATCATTTTTCCTAAGTAAACTTATTAGTTCCACGAATCTTGCTGACTTGGGCTAATGTCAACTATATATATCGTCCGACTTTCACCAAAAAACAAAGATCAGTGTCACCAGCTCAGTTTTTGTCATCCAACTAGTCCCCCTCACCCGTAGGGAGTGAAGAAAAAGTTTCGCAGTTAGGTTAGTTCACACAACAAATGTTTATTTTACTACACTTTTAATGGCAACAAAATATGAACATTGCCGTTATAGGTATTCTAAGAATTACTCGAAATCATCATTTGGTTTAATTATTGCTATTTGTGAAATACGAAAGTTTTTAATCTGTTTGGTTATCAAACCTAGCTAGAAGAAATTCAAGAATTTCGTGTGACCGTCATAGAGGAATGACATTTGAATTTGAAATAATGGTATTTTTGTGTTAACTAATAGTATTTCAAAAGGTCAGAACTGAGTCATTAGCTTTCCATTTGGTAACTACCTACGCAGCATTAGGGAATACTTCAGGTTTTTAAGTATTGATTTAGGTCAAGTAGAATGTTATTGTAAAAATCGAGGTAAATGTTATTGTAAAAGTTCCTGAAATAATGCATTCAGTTGTATGTAAATTAAAAAAATATAATGTAACAAAGAGATTACTTTATGCATTATCAAATTAAATGCTGGCACGTTTGGGTAGAAATAATAAAGGAATGCCATTTATCATAATGAAAAAATAATAAAAAGAAAAACTCTAATGGTATTTTCTTAATTATTTTTACTATGTGCCCAGTCGCGGTTGCATTTAGATCTGAATTTAAAAGAATGTTTTATTAAAGGTTACAAAGTCTCATATTTTTGCCATAATTTTTTGGGTTCGTTTTCTATATTATTGACAAATAATATTTAAAATAATTAAGCCCTGAGACCAATAACATGTTTTGCATAAAAGAAACACATATTAAAATACCCTCTACGTTTAAAACCCTATGTGGTACTCGTAAGTTCACGTACTAGGCACTGGGTAATATACCTAAGGAAGGCGAATGATATAACGTCGTGGGGTGCCATCTAAGTAAAGTTTGAATATCATGTTAATACGATATCATTTTAGCCTAGCAGGAAAATGACTACGGGGGGCTTTGCTTGCTTTGGCCAATCATATGTGTTTTGTTACTTTCTCATGGTATGTTTTTTTTTTATTAGCCTTGTATGTCCCACTGCTGAGCAAAGGCCTCCTCCATATCCTTCCAGGTACTCTTATCCTGCGCCACCTCCAACCAGCCTCCGTGATGTGCGTCAAGATCATCTCGCCATCTCTTTCTAGGCCGGCCTCGGCGACTCCGTCCATTCTCAGGCACCCATCGTGTTGAAACCTTGTTGAATGGTATGATTAAAGAAAATATTTTGAACGGTCATCTTATCCTTTCACCATTATTATTATAAGTCCATGATATTTGGCAAATCCTTCTTCTCTTGTATTAGGGCATGCGAAACCCGAGAACCCGGTTTCTCCCGGGTTTCACTTTGGGACCGAAACCGGTTTTCGATGCCTTACTTGTATGAATGAAATAGATTGTCGCATGAATAGCTTAGACACCTACTATACGAGTAATTAAGTCCAGGTAAAGAGATCAGCCTCTCAACGATAAGTAGATAGTGAAGCTGACTCTACCTGTGTTCCACTATTTATTTCCCGGCTCGTTGGTTAGCTACCTCCTCGGATCACTCCTCATCACTCAATATTACGCTACATTGTCTCCCTATTGATGACGACACGACACAATTAATAATAAATACCCATGTAGAATTAATAAATAGCGCCCCTGCCGGAGTGATTCAAGTGTATTAGATCTTCCGAAAAAATCTTGTCCCTTGATACTTCCTGGAAATCAATTTATTTTGTAACAAAAAGGTTGCATCTATTAGACAAAAAACTAAATACAGGCAGACATTTTGGTATAAAAAATGGAAACCATTTATCATACTGAAAAATAAATGCTTAAAAAGAAAACTCTAATGGCATTTCTTGATTATTTTAACTGCAGGTGGCCAGTAGCGACTGTATTTAAATTAAAAGGAGGTTCTTATATTTTTAAGGTTAGTAACTTGTTCGATTCGCCGCAAGAATAGATCACTACTTTAGCGAAGGTAAAATATTAGCCCGAGTATATTTTTTGAGAAGTTAAATTGGACAGTCAACAAGAAAGGAAGAAAAACATTAATTTACGATGAACATCATGCATAACAGTAAAAAAGCACAAAAAGATTAATAAAGGGAAACCATACGTCACATCAACGCAAAACGGCAAACGAAAAATTAATTAAAACATACGGGTACGTACTTAGGATGAATATATGAATTTTCATTACAATTCGCAGGCATGACACGACTGTCGTGATTAAAAATATAAACTGCAGGTGTAATATAAAACATTGGGCTTGTGTCAGCACTAATAACCGCTAGAGGGCTTGCAATTTCAAAACAAATCTTACGTAGCGTAAATGAAAATAATAATGATGGCTGTCGCACGTAACTTTTTTATCTTTGCATTTCCAGATTATTACACACAGCGGTGGAAACGGACGCGACAAAAGGAAATACTTACCTACTCATATATAAATGCTCATTGCAATACATCAACAAAACCAACCCATGATTTTAATTGGTGACCTGATAAAAGAATAGTTTATTTTATTTCCAATCATGGAAAACGTGTTATGTTCTTTGCCAGAGACAAACGAAAAAACGAACAAACATTATATCAGTTAGGTACATACATAAATTATTATGATTGTGGTTAGGTAGATAGGTACATAAAAGGGGTCATATAACTGTCACTGTCAAATGACACAAAATGAGGCTATGATTTGTGTACTTATTAGATATTCAATAGATACACCACAGGCTTCAGGGAAGGATTGGAAGGTATTACAACGCAATTTAACATGTCAGCAGCACCCGTCAAATCAATCTTTATTAAGTTCCCTGATGACGACACGGTTACTAAGCTCTGCTGAAAATTACGCATGAAATCATTGTAAATTCCAATTACTAACACTCTATGCAAATGTCGTATCCTACGTCTAACAAAACGACGGAATAGACATAAAAAACAGAAATCCAACAAATGGAACTGCGAAGAACATGACAATCTTACAACGTTTCTCGCTTTCGGTAAGTAAGTACATTGGTACTAACATTTAGTTATACCTTAGTACAAGAATTCTCGACGCGTAATCTCATTTTAGATACAACTTTATTGTATGACTAGGTGTATAAGCCTTGCAGATAACATCGACCCATGTAGAAATAAAAAAGGGTATTTTTGTCAAGCCCTCTTTGTGTTCACAATCGCACAATAGTCTCCTAAGCCCTTGACTACAATGCATATCGTGATGTTGTAGGTGCTTTTCATTTAATTTCCTGGCGGTGATCGAAAACTCCGACCTAAAGTTTTTTTTTACTTTTGCTATTTGTCTGGGTTATAGAGGTTCATTAATATCAATTGGATGTTGTATTACTGTAATGACTACGAGTCAATACGATAATGCGTCTGCTCCATTAGACTTCCAATTGGCGCTTTTAATTTCCTCTTTGAACAAATACGTCGCGAAAGCTTACAATATTGTATTATAGGTCCTATACATTTATGTATTCACGGTTAATTTTACTGAGTGCTTTGCTGAAATCAACTCTAACACATAGGCAGAGTAATATAAATCAAATGAACCAAACCTCGACAGCGAGTGTATACCGGCTTATTAATAAGTCATTATACGAGCACAGTTAGTTTGTACCAGTTCTGCGAAGATGGCGTGACAAGACTGTCCTGACAGTCTCCCAACTTGTCACACTAGCGATACTTACTAATTGGGAGATTAATTAGGTGATTCTTTGGAAATTGTCCATTTAGTGTTCGATGAAAAGAATATAAGTAGATACAGTTTTTCGTAAGTAATAGAATGGCAAACAGGACAACGCCCAACTGATTGAAATTGGTTCCGACGCCTAAAGACACCTATAGGTAATACTAATAGGGTTTGTTGATGCGTCGATAAAGTTTCAATTAATAAACCAAGCAAGTACTAGTTAGTACACACTTTGCCGTACCTAGTGTATCCACGACTTTTATTAAAGTTCTTACCCAAGTTGTTTTCGTGGCAAAGACTTGGCTACCTTTTTATTTAGCCAGGTTAACATTAACAATAGAAAATATTGCTCTTGATTTACCGTAAATAGAGCATCTATTTTTCCAGTTACACTAAAGTTACCAACTTAGAATACCGAAACTCTATTTTTCCCTAAAAACATTTTGCCGTTTGACCTTTTTAACGAAATTAAATGTATTATTGATTAAACTAAAATACGCATATATTTCGTCCAGGAATTTCCTTTTCATATAATCGATTGCAAATTTATTACCTCCTGATCAATTGAAGCACCGTTGAGAAATTAATTTTGCGCAACAAACAAAAGAGGGAGAGGAATACAAAAACGTAATTTAACATCGATGTCCTTAATTAATGGCCCAATCATGTTCCGGGCATGAGACAAATGTAATAACGTAATTCGCTACAAACTCGGCGTGTATTCGGAACAAGGGCGGGCAGCCACAGAAATAAATCAGGGAATGTTTTTACACAATTAAATAACGCCCTACCTTCTCCATGGGGAATGCAAACAGAAAACCTATGGCCTCCTTTGTTACACGGACACCACAAGAATTTTATTTTGCAAACCTAAGTTTTATTTCTGGCCCAGAATAGTGCTCAGAAGTTATGTAAACAGTTTCTTTTGAAGGATGTTCATGGAATTTACATAGGACTTTCATTCGTCACTTCTTATGCTAAGGCTCCACTCGAAAAGGACATGATACACGGTCGCCTGGCACGTGCCTACGATTTAGCTGAAAAAAATGTTTTTTTTTTTTTGTTTTTACTGGATGAAAAGTGAGTTTGGTCTCGGTTTTAAGTCTGTATCCTAATTCTAGCGGGTGCCATTCATATCAGAGCCACCAAAAAGACCGATTCCTTCAATTTTATGTACATCTCGATCATATTCGTGAAAATCATGAGACCTTAAATATTGTTCTTACGAGTCGTATTTTTTTATTGCCTCATAAAACTGCCATGCACAGCGTCTTTTTATTTCACCTGAATTTCAGCAAATAAAAGTTCTGTACTCAGTATAAAATAACAAATACTTGCCTTTAGCTCAATAAAATGTTATTGTTTAAAACGAAAACTTCTAAAAACACAGCTGTTGTTTCAATGCTTCAGTTTGACGTTCGAAGGGTCGAATTTATAGATACCTAAATCAGTTTAATAGAAACTGTCTTGATTTATAAGTTGGTGTAAGGGCTATGACGGATCGTGACTATACATCATGGGGTAAGGTGGCCGCGATTATTTATATTTGTGCTCGCCTTGGGTACAGCGATCGATAAAACGTGATTCAATTATATTATAAAATCGAACGGTGTAAAACCTTTTAAGTTATTACCGATATAATGAAGAGGGGCCGGAGAGACGAAAGCAGAATAAAGTTGCTGTGTTAATGATTTATGGACGAATCTGAAGATTCAGGTCATTAGAAATTAAACGCGCAAATTCTATCTTTTGCCTGTTTTTAGGGTTCCGTTGACAAATGGCAAAAACGGAACCCAACCGTATGATGTCCAACCGAGACTGTTGGCACCCCAGTTTAAATTTGGAGAACAGGTGTCTTCCATGAACTGCTACACGAAATTACGAATAAAAAATTGGGTCGGCCTAGGATCGGCATACATGTATGTAAGTGAAGGTTGTAAAAAAAAAATAACTGGATCGAGTTCTGTACCGAACAGCTCTTAAAAAACGATGTCGAGGTACCTGAAATTATTTTTTCCTTGAGTCAATGGTTTCGCTTCTAAAGCCGTAAAAATTGTTTCCCCCCCCCCCTCTAATTTGTAAAGTAACGGGAGGAAAATTCTGAAAAAAATTAGATTTGTAGAACGTAGAAAGAACTTTCAACAAAAAATGGTTTGAATAAGATTTGATTCTTTGCTCAACGTAACTTTGTTTTACATTAACATACTATGAAAAACAAATTTAGTTTTGCTGTTGAAATTGACTCATCAATGCTACGGAATCCTATGTGTAAGGCAGGTTTTTTTTAATAAAAATATCTGCCTCCCAAACACGGTAGCTGTTAAATGCTTTCCATTAAGTTCGTGTTTTTCCTTCATTTTCTATTAAGAATTTCGTTTTACGAAAGTGTAATAAAGCAAGTCATGCTCTAATTGTATCGGTGCGTTGTTCGGGACCTATCGTATTCAATATCCGATCACTTACAAATCGAAAGTGGGACGTAAAACACAATCCAGTACTTTGCACAAAGTACTGGATTGTAGTCAGAGAGTGTTTTAATAATTCATCACGTAGGAACCTACCTGCGTAACCTATCGAAAATACATAAGCCCTATAAATAATATCGTATATTAATATAAGAGTATGTCACAGATTTATTTTATCAACATAATATGTACATTATAATTTCAGAACCGTATATTATTGAAACCTGTTGATAAAAGAAACGAAATGTCTGACACATTCTTACGTTTTAAGAATTCCTGGAGTCAATTGGAGTAAATTGACAACTCTAAACACTTGCATTTACTTTTTGTACCTTTTAGCAATAAGAACATCAAAATAAGACTTCGACATAAGTTGCTACTTTATACATAATCATAGTATGCTAAGACTCCAGACAAGTCCTTGAAAAAACCCCAACCTAAACTGCCTATAAAGTTAAGAAGAAAAAACTCGCTACGTAAGCGAGCTTTTTATGTGTATAGAAAAGCCGAATCAATTTCAAAGACATTCCTCGAGGATGGCTATCTCTGTAGCAAAGACACATGTAAAACTAGATTGATTTATAGAGATACAACAAAAACTATCTCACAATAAATCAACCCTAACTTTTACAAGTACCAATTCTGTCCCGAAAGCGGCAAGTCATCGTGCGGGCCTAATATTGGCGCACGGACTCGCTCGTAAAATGTATCCCTATAATGTTGGTTTGGATGCCATAAGATGAATTTTGGGCATTTATTCCCTGTCCAGAACCGACCACACAAACTACTGTAGTCGTAGAAACTTTAACAGACGCCATACAACCGTGTACCTATATGTTATATAATTATCCTTACTAATGCTCCCTGAAAATGGCATCTTATTAGGTTTACCTCTCCAAATAAATTTGTGGTTACTGCTCCAATACTCGGAATGAAAAGTTAGTAACCCAATTTATACAGTAAAATTTAATCAACTGCAAAACAAAAATAGCACGCGTGACTTCAAAAAGAGTTTCCACCATTTATATATATATATATATAAATTTACCTTTAGGCAAGGATGATAAGCGTGTTTCGCATATTTATTATTTTGGGTGTAATTAAAAATTCCTAGGTAATATTTTTTCATGTTGGCATTTTAACTAGTTATCAGAAGGTAGTGTGTTACCCGTATAATAATTTTACGGTGAGTCGAAATTAAGGAAGAAAAAGACATGTACTGCGCCGAACCCAAATGAATTGGAATAAGGGCAAGAGAATAATGATGGGTTGAAAATATTATAACAAAAATTATGTAAATTGATAAAAAAAAACTATAGCGTGTATATGAAAAAACTATAAGTACCCACTATGCACGTAAATAATGGGTAATATCAGCCTATTACTGTCATACTGACGGGGGGGTAAAGATCTCTTCGTAAGTAGAGAAGGCACGAGCATTAATCACCACGGTAACTCAAGGTGGACTGCCAATTTCAGACTTAGGTATGTTAATCATCAAGTCCAGGTTTCCTAACGGGAGACCTAAATACGGAAAGTTTTATTAGTGAGATGAAAAGAAATTAATGTCAAATATGATATTTTAAGGTATTTATTTAACGCGGCGACAAATTAATATGTATTTGGGATTAAAAAATAATTAAAGCCAGTAGCAAAAATAGTATATTGGCAGCTACAGCGAAGGATAATTTTAAGCAGAAAGTAGCAGCTTAATGATCAGTTGCTAACTTTGTTTTAATTTAAACTGCCATCGAATTTTTGCTTTCGTAACTGAATGTATTGGCTTCGACGACGATTGGCTCCTATATCTGTCTACAGGGTTTAAGGTAACCTAACATGAATGGCATGACGCGAGCTAAGTTTGCTCGCTTCGCTCGCTCAATCTAGCTCCCGTCATACCATACGAGCCTAACCTATCCGTGTCGAAGTGCCCTTAGCTCCCTGTGCCCTATATTCTGCTACTTGGCTAGGCAAGAAAATGTATGCAACTCCAAATACCAAGCAATTTTTTTTAAAGCAATTGTTTAGTTGCCCTTTACGTTGTTAGTCGCCTAGAATACAATTAGCCTATTTTTAATGGAAAAAAATAATGCATTTAAGTTTAGTTTAGTTTATTCAATCGTTATTAATTTTACAATGTATACAGGGTGGAAGAAACACCAACGCACAAACGGTTATACGTATTCAGTACATCATTCTGAACCCCATAGAGAAATTTTTCAGCGGTAATAAAAAAAACAGCAGTTACATACGTTTTGACCGTGTAAGTATTGCACTTTTGTAAGGAACTGCTGATTTTTGTAGCGGAAGCAGCATTGTATACCTATTGAATGCGTGATAACAGTTTTTCTTTGTCCCTACCACCCTGTATAGTTAGTTTTGAACATATTAAATTAAACCTACAAGAATAGACACAAAACAATCAAGATATGGATACGTTTACATAAGTCTATGTCTGCGGTAAGTGCTGTCGACGTCTGCTACACAAAAATTTAATCTGGAAACCCTTAATAACTCTTCTGACCTCTTATAATGGACCGGATTTTGGAGGGTTTGATCAACTGAAAAAGGGACTTCACTTTATAAATTTATGTAGAACACGTTACGACGTTTAACGTCTGCCGTATCTTTCATTGAATGTTAACTTGTTAACCAGATTTAGGTCAAATAAAATGGTTAATAAAGTTGAGCTCGTAACTACGGTCAATAATGACAAGCGAATGGTATCGTTTATAGCAAGATTTCTTTCAATCTATTTTGTTCCTTCATAGCTACATATAAGATACATCACCCAGAAGCAAGCAATAGCTTTCAAGATGGTATACCTATAGCAGATAAGGTGGTAGATTTATTTAATCATCGCCGCCGGGTTATAACTTTATTAAAATTATTTTTATTTCATAAAAATATTTCGTTATTACAGCCATTTCTGGATCATATTAGATTATCTTTACTTATCTTTCTAAGTAGGTATACTTTTAATTATTCTGAATTTAGAGCCATGGTTATTTTTTGTGAAATAGAGCTAGTTTTCGTTTACTCGTAAAATATATCTCACAATAGGACACGTTTGGACGATCAGTGATATCTACTGGTAACTCAAAAAACGCTAACTTTTACAAACCCAAAAAGGATAGCTTCCTGCATATATTTCGTTTTGCTCTACATGCTACATGTTATATTTTGTATCGATACGAATCTATGAAATATGTATATTGTATAGGCATATTGATGTGTCCGATCAATCACAGTTTGTTGCTTTAAAAAATCACTTTTCCAATAAATTCGATACTGCCCGGAGTCATGTTCATTCAATATCAAAAAACACAAAATTCCTCTGAGGGCCTACAACTCCGACCTTTCTCCAAAAATTCATTCAATGGTCAATTAAAATTCTAAAAGTTAATTAACATTACAAGATGAGGACAATTACCAACAATTTAATTTAAAAAATATAAATACGAAAAGTAGATATAAATCGTAAACAAGTACATATATGTATATCCCGATATGTTAAATTGACTAAGAACGAAAATATTTCTTCGAACATACCTACCTGTAATAATTCTTGTGAACTTCTGAATAAATTAAGTCTCATCTTAAGTACGTAGGAGTATTATTAATAAGTTAGTACCTATGGTAATAAGCAGCTATTAATAAGTTGGCATTAAGTTTATTGAAGCAACGGAATGCCTACGTTCATTATCTATACATATCTAATTAAAGGTCGCTATGTGTTACCTTAGACATATTAACTGACAGACTAACTTATTACAAAATGAAAACAGTATTTTAATTAGTTACGTTCCTTAGTTCCACCAGACTACTACTGAGACTAAATAATGAAGGTTATATAGAATAAATGAATATCCAAGTACCTACATATTTCTTCACATTATTTTGAAAGAATGAAGTAAAGAAAAACTTCGTTTTTGTCACTTCTTTATGAAGCCTTTCATCTGATTTGTAAAGATAATTATCAGTTAATTAACTTCTTCTAAAATTACATCGCGAGTTGTTACATCAACAAAGCTAATTATTAACTTTGGTATCAAATTAAGGCATGACTTAACGTCTTGAAATTATGTTTGCTTATCCTAAGTAAATAGTCGTAGATTAGATAGACAATGAGAATACATTGTACTCGATAAACTTACCCTAATACACCTAGCAGACAAAAAGCACAATAATGAATTGCAATACGCGGTGAGTTATAAATATTTCAACTTTTAAAACTGTTAAAAAACCAAATGTTTTTATACCTTATATTAAATAGTCACCCTTAAATGAATAAAATTGAAATGGAAATTATATTGCAGTTGAGCTTCTCTGCTTAAATAATAATAGGATTATATTTATTTCTAATTTTTTTTCAAGTCATATTAATTTATGTTCCGCAAAGCGTCCACTTGCAGTTCTACTTACGCACAACAGGCATGACATAACATATATAATATGTACATACATACTTGTAACACATTATACTTACTACTACTTACTTGCTTACTTGCTACTTACATACTTGTGTCATACTTGTGTTGTTGTTGTTTGCATACCTACATGTAATCAAATACACATAACTCAAAAATACGCAAATAAACAATGATTTCATACGCTTTTTCTCATTAAGCAAATACCAAAATTGTTCAGTGGACGGAAATTGGAAATTCTAACCGCAATCCAATGTGACAAGCAAAAATATCGCTACGATGGCATAGTCGCATGGCCGACAACTGATTACTTACCACAACACAGTTTTAAGTGAACGAAGTATAACCATGGCCACCTTGTTTTGTTACCTTTTCGTCCACACCTATGCCACACCCTACTGGAATGTAACCTCATTGACAAAGTGACGCAATTAAGAAAACAAATACCAGGCTTTGTGGAAAAAAAAACTATTCATGATAAACTGCTTATCGTTGTGCCATCTCTGGCGCCTGAACCTGTGACAAGTGAGAGAGATTCCCTGGTTTTATCAATCCTGACTGCTGGATTTATAGCCCCAAATATTGTCTGCACAGAAGTACTGTACACATGTGTCGCCAGCTTGCGTGAAGTGTCAACAATACAAATTGTGCCTATCTGATATTTTCGGGTACGTATTTTATCCAAATTGTTGCCACCTTCTTTCTACCTACGGAAAACTCGCCAAGGAATCTTATAGGTATTCTTATCATTACCAGAAAAAATATATAAGCATGGTTCATGTTGCTAATGATAGATATTATATAACTATATTTCTGACCTTTAACAATAACGATATATAGGAATAATAATAAGGATAATAAATAACTGGGTATAATAACAATACTATTTCGGAAACTCCACGATGAGTTATAACTACAGAATCATGAAATTCGACACATTGGTGCAGAGGTCAAATTACTTCATTTTGTTCCACAAACAGTAGAAAATATTATCAGATCCTGATGTTGTACCTTCGGAAATAGCTGTCGACCCCGATATAATTGAGGAAAGCAAAGTGGGAAAAAAATATATCGAAGATAAATCTTTCTTTTCGATTCTCTTTCCACACACATCCGGAATTCTGTCAAAGTATTCTCGACTTGATGTTTTTTATCGAGGGGGGTGATTTACTACCTAACAACTCTTTAGGCAGCACCCATATCACACGGAGTAAATTATGTCACTTAATTATTAAAAAGAACAG